>JARHVA010001389.1:1315000-1827500 GCA_037957365.1 Torreya grandis
ACATCCAGACCAACCTCTGCCTTAGTTTTTAGCCTCTAGATCATCCATCTCGGTCATTTTCCAACTAAGTTCTCATTTACATTATTTATTAATATTTTTATAAAGGTTAAATTAAGTTAACTCTATTAAAAATCAATGGCTACATTTATTGCATATTTCTACCCTGATTTACTATACTTATCTATTTAACAACATAGGATTTACATTCATCTAAGCCTTAAAAGGTTCAAAAATTTGGTGAACATAACTTACTTTGAATATTACTCAAACCATAGCCATAAACAACCCTAGGGTTTGTGTTTTTATCCTTCTAGGACCTTCAGCCATATTTATATTTCATAAAATCATGATAATAATGATAGATGAAGTTTATTACTTTTTAATGCAAAGTTTTCTATCTTCTCTTGCATGATTATTTCCTTTCATTTGGAATGAATTCAAAAATGACATAAACATATATACACGTGATGCTTTAAATTAGTTCAAATATATGTCATATTTCATAACATGTTATCTTCTATTATGTGAAATTCCATCAACAAGAAAACCCTCACACACATAGATAATTTAGCACATAAGCTAACAACTGTGTTTCATGTTTCAATGTCATATCTTATGCACATGAAAGGATCTCCTTATCTTCCTCATCTCCATGAGGGTGATAACTACTTTCCCTCTAACTAGGCCCATGCTATCACTCCTCCATGAGATGAGGAAGCCTATACTATTGTTACTAATGTCCATACTTAGACTACCCATACCTCTTCCCTATAGGGTGTGTGCCTACATGTTCAATTAGAAGCAACTAGGGTTTGCACTTTCGAGACTCTAAGAAAAAAATTATTAGTATGAACAATCTAATATCTTAAATACAAAATAAAAATTAGTTATTAAGTGAAAAGGTTACATTATTGGAAAATCACATTAAATGTATACAGTCTTCAAAATATGCTAGTGTAAACCATGTATATGCATATACACCTATAAAAGTTGTGCCTAGCACTCTTTCATATACAAATCATAAATTAACACATAATGCATATATTATAAGTTATTCAAAAGGATTAAAATTTTCCAATAATAGTTTAGGTGAGATAGTAAAGGAAATGATAAAAGTTAAGTTGATTAACCTACTTCCTCTACACCTAATGAGGAGATCCAGATATTATTGTGCATATCATAGAATGCATGGGCACCACACCAATTCATGTTTAGCATTGAAAAAGTAAATACAATAGATAATGGATACATATGACACAAATAGTGACACATCTTCCAAACAACATAAAATGGCACATCCACAAATTCAAAAAGGGTCAAATTTAGAAACAATACAAAAAATGGTTACCAAAGCATAACTTAGAACAACAAAAGGTTCACAAATCATGATCAGAGTAAAAAACAATAAAAAGGGCATAGTTAAAGTAAGTAAATTATATAAATATACCTTTAAAATGAGGATCACCTTTAAAATCAGTATGGGTTTGGTCAAAAATATCTACAATAATTTGATTATGGCAGTCAAGGTTTGGGCAAGTAGGCCCAAGGCATCACTACTATTATATCAATTGATAATGTTGGTCAACAAGGTTTGGGATTTATTTAACATCCCAAGTCAAATTATTCATAGATATATTTTATCAAGGCAACAAGTCTAGATACATAGAAAATGTTACAAAAATAACAAGAACTTAAGTTGCAAAGTCAAAACTATGCTAAGTCAACAAGCATTCTCACAAGAGTCATTCTAACAAAAGAGCCTCCACAACATCATAGGCCTATAATAAGCACAGTTTCAAATGGAAAAATAAAAATTAATATTCTAAAGCATAATTTATAAAGGCTAACTACACAGTATAAGACAATTCCCTATGGTCATCCAGATACAATAGAAGTCAACACTAGAATTCTAGGTTATTATGATTTTGATGATAAACAATATGTAGATTCATATTGTAACACCATTCAACTACAACATAGTAATCACACTACATAGGATATTACCATTCCTATTTTTGACACAAGATACATTAATACTGAGTCTCTAATGAGACTCATTGGTTAGTATTGTTCCTCACTTCATGTACATACTTTCCTTATTTATTGCTCCTTGTACATAATTTCATTTTCATGTTTCTTGTACATATCTTATATCCATAAAATAAAAAAATAATATAATATTTCAAAAACATAAAAACATTCAATATTTACTTAGAAAATACATAAAATTATAGATTGTATGCATTTCCATGTTTACATTTCTTATATTTGATAGACATTACATATACTATCTATCATAGTATAGCCAATTTTATTATTCATACATGCTTCACTTGTTCTTGTCGAGTGCTTGTAGATTATTACAAGACTGAAGTCTACTACACCAATCCATATATATTACTATCTACCCATTGGGGGTATATACATAGATACACAAGTTCTTCATTTGACACATTCACCCATTTGGGGGTACCCTATACATAGTTTAGACTACTAGCTTACATCTTTCTAAACTCTACATCACAATTTAGCTTTGTCATATCTTGATATTTATCATACTACACCTACTCATATTTTTTGCTAACTATTAGTACTTTAGACTTAGCCTATGTATATATTAGCTCTTACACAAATTTTTATTACATGTTCATGCATACTTTCATTTTTAACTTTCCTAATTTAGACTTGATTATGTCTCTATGCTTTTTCTATTTGTTGGAATTTGAATATGCCATTGCTCTATGTCTCTACACCACTTCTTTTCATTATATGTATGATTTGGACATGTGCCCATATCCTTTTGTGTGTTTTCTTGATTGTGTATGAAGACATTTAAACATGTCTTTCTATGTGGATCTAATACAAATTACTTGATGTTTGTGTATGTGGACATTTGAACATGTCCTTATATGTATTTATTTCTCAGATTTAGTGACATGTGCCCATGTTCCTTATATTGTGTCCCCTTGGCATACTTTTCATGCCTCATATGTGTTGTATGTATGATTTATTATATGCATCATGCCCATGACACTTATCTCTTACTTATTTAACACTCCAATTTTAGATGCCATGAGGGACCTCATTCATATCCCCTTCCTACTTAGGTGTTTTGATGGACATTATGCCCCTTCCCCCTAGGTAGATACTCAATTATTACTCATATTTTTTGTTCATATATATTATTACATCTAGATTGACAACCTTGTGAATGATATACATAACATGCATTGCATATTAAATACTTATTCTCAAATTATCTTACATTTTGATGTTATATATGCACATTCTTTGGAATTATTATGCAGATATCATATATGCTTCAACTAACACACATTTTGTAGATCTTTTTATTTGAGGACAATTCTTACTCAGATTCAATAACTCTCCTCAAAAGAGGGGGAATTTATAGAGGTTTTTCATAGAGATCAAGTTATTAAAATACATTCAGAGTATATTTTTAAGTGCACAAGTTGAAAATACAAAAATCAAACTAAGGTAAACATAGTGGGAAATAATGATACAAAGATCAATTATAGTTATACAAAAATCATAATAGTGAGACATTAAAACCTAAATTAGGACACTAGTGTCACATGGTGCTACTATCTAGTAGCCTCAATTTTAAAAAATTCTATATCAGCCACAAAAGTATAGTAGGTACAATTTAGGTTTATATAGGTGTTATAGATTTACTTATTTTATCTAGGTTTAGCTTAGATTCATACCAGTTTGCTCATATTGGGGGCACCATGTGTGGCATGACCATTCCCATTTTTAGTTTAGATACTTTGATATAGATTATTATAACTAATTTTAAAATCAATATGCTAATATATTATATTTGGGGGCATGTGCACGGCACATTATTTCTATATGCTCACTTATACACTGATTGATCAGATGAATGACAAACTCCATGTCATTCTCTACACTATATACATCAGAAACCATGTTCTAGGTTACACACTAGATTCATACCTTACTCCATCTATAGTAGTTGGCATTCCTAAGTGCCCCAGAGCTTCCCAATATACCCAAGTGGTTGTAGAGTTGAGATCTCCAATTAGACATTTTTAGTTATGTTGAACAATTTTAGTTTCAGATACATCTACTATAAATGGGTAGGCAATGATGGAGTCATAGTCTACTTGAGTTCTCGATCCACCCTACATGAGATTGTTGGACACACCATTAGTCCAATCTAAGCTATTCATAAGTCATGATACATCAAGTAAGGGTGGGCAATGATGGAATCCAAACTAGATTGATTTATTGAGCCACCCACACTTGGGGATTGAGACAGTCATTAGCTCATCCCAATAAATTTAATGATTTATCACTATATACATGCAAATAGAGGTTATCATCAGGTTTATGCATTGGTTCATGTATCTAGTGAGGTGTAATTATTCTTTTCCTCTCTCTTATCCTATTACTCAGTCTATCATCTTTACTTATTTTTGTCTTTAATTTTCATCTCTCTTAAGTAAGGAATAATTTATGCACATTTCATTTGTAGGACATGCAATGGAGCATACTTCACATACTCAAAAATGGATTCATTGGCTTCACCTCTTAGGTAAGTCTAGGTATGCTTCTTTTTCCTTTATCTTAGTCATTTCTCTTTGTTGCATTTCTAGAATAAATGAGGGAAAACATAATCACATAAAAGTGAAACTTGAGTAATAAGAGTGATACTTGATACCACATATCCCTAGCTTAGACCTAGACTTATCTTAGGTCCTATTTTCACATTTATTTAGCCTTCGTATGGGCCACAGTCATCCCTAGACACCCTAAAGTAGTCATAGACCTTCATTATAGCATCTTGGCCCTTCATGCCTCAAGGTCTACCACCTAGACTCCAGCACCATAATAGGGATAATAGCACCACATGGTGCTAGAGTCTTTATTTTGGCACTATTATCCTTTCCCTCCTTTCTCCACAAATGGATATTTTTGTAGATCTTAGACTACCTAGGGTCAGCCTAAACCTCTTTTAACACTTACACAAACACTATAATAGTACATATACATGAATTTTATCCCTCTAACGATGGAAATCAAATGCAAATTACACATACAAAATTAGAATAATTTGTGCACAATTAAGGTTATAAATCCTTATTCTAGCCTACTGTTGCATATAATCATCTACAACATTCCTAAGCTAAGATTACTCAAATTTCTAGTCTCGAAAACATTCAAAACACTCAGTTCAATAATCATACTATCTTATTCACTTGCACTTGCACCAATACTTAGGTGTGGAAAACTACATTGGGTTTGATCCCTCATTTAGAGTATCAGTATGTAGGCAACTCTCATCACATCAGGGTGTTAAGGATGTCTACCCTACCCCAATAACAAACACATTTTACTTTTTATATCAACCAGATGTCCTAAAAACATAGAGGATTAGGGTTTACTCATAAAATCAATCAAAATAAGTCATATAAAGAGATCCATAATTTATATCTGTATGAAATTTTTTGATAGACTTAGACATGGGTGCACCTAGAAGCTCAGAATATTTTTACACATAGGACACTACCACCAAAATAGGGACACTAGTGCCACATGTTGTTACTATCGAATTAGGATACTACTATCTAAGAGGGGTTTTGACACCTTGATCCTATTTACAACACTCATACCAACCTCTACCTCAGTTTTTAGCCTCTAGATCATTTCTCTTGGTCATTTTCTAGCTAAGTTCTCATTTACATTATTTATTGATATTTTTAGAAAGGTTAAATTAAGTCAACTCTATTACAAATCAGTGGCTATATTTATTGCATATTTATACCTTGATTTAATATACTTATCTCTTTAACAACATAGGATTTACATTCATATAAGCCCTAAAAGGTTAAAACACTATGTAAAATCTATTCCTTTGAAGTAATATAGTAACCTAAAGATTTAATATATAGCTAGTATATTTTGCTTTAGACCATTGATAAGCTATGTTAGGTAAATATTCATTTTTTAAGGCAAAGCAATTATAATTTTATTAATGCACATATAATAGACTAAGGAAGCTACTTGTAAATATGTATGCCTATTTACATATAGAAATTATAAATGAAAACATACCTAGAAAAAAATGTGTGTGTGTTTGTGTGCGTACGTGCGCGCGCGCACACACACATAATCACTGGGAAAGAATATAGATATGATTATGAATGTCTTAATAAATGAAAGTCCATTCATATATATGATGAATTGGGGTATGAAGATTCAATAGTGAAGAACTCATACATTTATAAATAAGTGGACAATGATATCTTGTTGTAGCATATAGTGAGACTTGAATATTTTAGTGTTTAAATGTATAAAACCAAGTCTGAATTTTAGACTATAAATGATATTTATACTCGATCATTCAAATTATAAAATTATGTATTTCTTCATTGAGCCTACTCTCATTATAAAGACCCAAGAGGTTCAATGGAGATAATAGTCTTTTAGTAACATGATAACAAGGAGTTGAATATTAAATAATATATTGACTCTAAGACTTTCATTATAAATTACACTTGGAGAATTAAAATTTATATAGATATAAGTAAATATATGGAAAGCTAATTATATTAACTAGTCCTGAATACCTTGGTAGAGTAAGGGTATTTTATCATAGAATGTTTAATTTTAAAATAATGTAATGAGTAGATTGGTTATTATATATATACTTAAATTCTTTTATAATGTAATAATCACTCTAGTATGAGTGAAGATGGAGTAGATTATGTTGATAACCATAACTATAATATACTCATATACTATAAGAAATCTTCTTTTACATGATGGGGAAAATAATTAAGTTATATACATGATAATATATAGGTTCAAATGCAATTCATAAATTAAATAAGAGTTTATATAGATTACATGGAGTATTCTTGGAATATGTGGTTGGTTGAGTTTTACCATCAGTTATAAGTATGAAGTGTCTTCCTTAGAATCTTGTTATTGCCTATAGGAAAATGGTATAGATCTTTATACATGTGACGTAAATATGGGATATCTATAAAATATTCACATAAATTATTAATATTAATAAGCATATACAGTCTTATTTTCAAACATGGAGCTAATCAATAAATATTAATGGTTGAATTCTTGAGATTTGTTATATAATCTATTGATATGGGTTGTTATTAGGTTAATAGGTTACCATGTTGACTGAATATTTTTGATAAATAAATATGTTTAAAATATGAAATATGTTTAAGAGATATGTGGAATGAGTATTTTTGAAGGATAGGGTTCTTATTTTAAGTCGCATATAAACACCTACCTTAGGAGACATAAAATTTTGATAAACCCATAATTACTACTATTATAGTTCAGTGTATGAGGGAATTTATCTTTATGACTACTTGTCTAAAAACAATGACATACTCATGTAACAAAGAAAAGAAGTCCAAAAAAGATAGGTTTGATTAAAAAATATGAGTTAATATTTGATGCATTATTTGATTAGAATGAAGCTCTTTTGGTCATATTATTAAAGAGTTATATTCTCTTATATAGGAGAATGCTATTTGATCTAAAATAAATTGGTGTTTTGGATTCTTTGTAAACATGTGCATGTAACTAGAATAATGTATAGACCATTAGAATATCTTGGATATCACTTTTAGACTGAGGGAATGGAAAATAATGTGATTGTTGAATCTTATTTCTATACTTTTCTTAGTATAAGTATCATATTTATTGCATGTTGGAATGTGTGCTTGCTTAGTGAATTAGTTATGAATTATTGGCATGTTTTGAAATATGAATAGTGATAGATATATAAGGGTGTGATCTTGAAAATCATATATACCCTCAAACATCATTCTTATAAATTCATTTATTATTCAAATGTTATGGAACTATTGGTTTTATGTTTTAAAAACCAAGTTATGGGAATTGAATAATATTTTTTATTGATACTAAATGATGAGTTATCAGAGGTGGTTATCATGTGATGTATTCACCTATAATTTAGTATCCTAGGATTATTATAGTTAGGTGTTCAAGTGTGTGTGTAGTTATAGTTTACATGTGTTGTGTTGATATCTTGTTAGAGGAATGGGTTTCCATTATATATATGATTTGTTGCATGTATTATTAGACTTAAAACACATGGGTTCTTTTTGAATTATTGATACTCGCACTATTTTCATTTTCCCATCCATGTGGGGAGGGGCATTCCCTAGTTAGGAGATTGTGTGGGGGATTTGTGGTTTGTGGTTGGTGTGGAAAAGCACTCTAATGATGCTCTCCCTTCCCAACAATTTTCAACCAATGAAGAATCATACTCATGGCTTATTACTAACTGAATGAGATTATTTTATACTCATATGTTATGTGGAATATTTTACTATCTATATTCTAAGATTCAGTACTATAAATATGTAAACTGACATGGAATTTTGATTATAGTAATTGGTTGTCTTTGTAAGATAAATATGGGATTCTAATCTCCTTATTTGGTTGTATATTATTCTAAACTCTAATTAATATTTTATAGCAATGGTTGTACTTGTATTATAATTTAAAATATGATTTAGATATGAATTTGCGATGTTATGATCAGTTTCATATTCCATGTTATAAATTTGTTTAGTATCTAAATGAATCAAAGTAATAACCATCAGGTTAAGAATAACAAAATACATTTGTTACTAGATAAATTTAGTTTGTAAACATTAAAATATAAATTAATAATGGAATGATTTAAAAAAAAATAGTTAACTCCAAGTTAATCTAGTTGTTTTTTAACACTTTCACAACTTGGTAGATGCTAATACGATCACATTTGCAAACACAAAACCCTTTGATGAGTATACTCCAAAATGTAAATGGTATAGATAAAATGGATTTTTTGAATACCATAATATCAAATGGCACTCTAAAAATAGATCTATGAGACTTAAAAATTGTTTCTAAGACTTAATTGATTGTGGTGACATATAAGTAGATAATCATGCATCCACATCTAATAATCAAATGTTAGAGATATATCAAGACCCCTTCTTGAAACATGAGAAAATTCATACTAAACAAACCCAATATCAAAATCAAACCAATAATTTCAATCAAATTGGTCATCAATTTGACTTATTATCAAAAAAAATCTAACATATGGATAATCATGCTTCTATCATTAAAATCAAAGCCTAAGATTACACTGTCACCATGATGTGTGCAAAAATCACCATTCCAAGTGTTCCTTTACCCATTATTTAAGGTAAGTATAATATCATTGAAAAACTATAGAAAACACCAACCCAACTTTATATTATGGACCTTCTCAACACATCCACTACCTACAAATACATTTTCTACAAAGCCTTACAAGAGTCAAAAAGTCTAAAAAACATTAATTCATCCAACTTCCAAGCACTTGTAGGAAACTTATCCTATAATAATCAAGTGACTTTTAACCATTTTAGGCATTTCCCCCAAGGGTACATCCCATAAATTTCCATTATATAATGAAGTCATTATCTCCAAGCACTAAGTAAAGATGGTGTTTATAGACAATGTGTTTGGCTTAAATATTCATACATTAAGTTTGATATTAAAAAAATGGGACATTCAAAAGTATCACTAAAACCAAAAATTGTCACTATAAAATCCTATGATAATGTATAACATGAGTTAGTTGGGACTATATATCTTCCACTTATGGTGGGGCTTGTTATCCAATAAACCTTATTATATGTCCTATATCTTGATCTAATTTATAAATTGCTCATTGGTCATCCATAGATCCATGCCATGAATGCCATTTCATCTACCATTAACTAGTGTCTCAAGTGTCCCACTCTATTATGGAAGTTACTTTTCATGGTGATCCTCAACATTTTCATTATTGAAAACTATTGGAAGGGTGATACATAAATATTAATTATTTTCCATTTACTGAAGATACCTATGAAACTAATGAGGAAACACCAAAATTATCAAATTATAACCATCTAGATGATCTAATTTATACATCATCAAACCAACCATCTACATCTAAAGGTCAACCATCTATGTCCAAGTCCATATCTCCACCGTCTCTATTTACCATTATGGATGTAGGTCTTAGGGATGTTAGAATAATTAATTAATCCTAGATATATTGTAATTAATGTCTCAAGGTGTTATTAACCTTTGATTGACATAGGTTAGTTATTTTGGGTATTTCCTAGGTGTGATTAGTTATAATCTCTTATATATTAGGATATAAAATCTCATTTCTTATTATATAAATAAGCACCTCTAGTAGTGTTTTTCTAATTTAGTTAATGCAATTTATTTTGGATTTCATTTGGTACCAGAGTAGGAAATTATTGAGGAGTACTTTCAAAGCATTGGATATTTGGTGGAGATCGAGAGTAAGATTTGTGAGATCCTTGGATGCATCATGCTACTCCAATTTTAGCCATCCCAAGCCGAAACACTGCCAAAATTTTGACTAATTTTATGGAAGGAGAATAGTTATCAAAACAGGCTAAAAATTTTATTTTTTAAAATTTTAGCCATATTTATATTAAATTTTGGGATAAATTTCATATCTAAGATCATATTTGAAAGCTTTTAATTTGATTTTATTATTTCTGGTCAAGATCCAATTCTAAATTGGTGGAGGAATAAATCTATGTTTTTCAGATGATTGTATGTCATGCGATGATTATTTATCATTTCTAAAAATATATAGAATATCTAGAAATGATCTTGTAATTTTTATGAATTCTAATCATAAAAATAATAATTTTTAAAAAAAATCAAAATTTTTGGAGCTTTTGGTGATTTTCTACAATTTTTTTAAGTTTCTATTTTGTATAACAAGCGAGGAACAATAGAAAAAATGGTAGTTTTTCTAAATTTTTTTATAGAATCATGGATAAAATATTATATTTCCAGATTCCTCTCATTGAGATATTTCCAAAAATGGAGCACCGAGGCTCCCATGGTGAAAGTTTGAAGGTAGAGTGCAATTTGGAAGTTTTCATTTGGTGCAAGGTCAAATTTTTGGGTGGATCACCACCCAGATCCACCACTTCCAGAATAAACACCACCATCACTCCAAAAACATCCTTTAACCTCTGTTCATGCCATATTATCACCTCTTGGGCATTTTTTAAGCCCCTAAGGGCTTGTCCTTCATCACTATGAGCCATATTTGAAGATCTGTTCTTTCAAGGTTCATTAATTTTGATCTGTGAAACCTGGGAAAGTGATTTTTTTTCACCTTGGATATTTTTTTTGATATATATGAAATTTTAAGCTTATTTTATACATTCTAATCACCCATATTTCCAAAAATTCTAGTTTTTTCCAATTTAGCTGACTAGTTCATGTATTGTGGACCTTTAAGAGTCCATAACTTTTGATTGGTAACTCCAATTTTCATGTTGTATTTTTAAAAAGTTAATATTTTTATATTATATATCTATTATATTAATTAAATTTTAAAAATTAAAAATGAAAACTTATATCCTCATTTGCTCCTCAAACACATTTTTGGTTGAAACCAAAGTCCAGTTTTCCATTGCTTGTTTGGATGCATTTTTGGCAGTGTTCGATGTCCATTATGTGATAGTATGAAATTTTTCATCTTTTTGTATGTGTTTTTGAATTTTTCTTACACATTTCATTTTTTCACTTAAACACACTTGTATTTTTTTATCATGCAACTTGTAAAATGGTTGCTTTAGGACCACATTTTGTGTTTCCCAACACATAATTGCTTCATGGTGATAATTATGTAGCATGGATTACAAAAGTACAAACACATCTAGAGTTTGAAGATATTTGGTTAGTAGTTGAAGTCACATGGGTCAAACATGCAATAGATGTTGATCAACAATAGAAATATGACAAAGGTAATAAGAAGGCTAAGTTGATAATCATGTTTGGTGTTTTAGATGAGGTATAACCTCATATCTATCATGCTACAACTATAAAATATGCATGGGATAAACTTAAAACTATTTATGAAGTTAAGAATCAAAACTAAATATTGCATATTGAAATCCAATTGCACACTCTTAAGATCAAATCAGATGATAAAGTAAAATCATTCCTTAGAAGAGTTGTAACTTTTTGGGCTTCACTTCAATCTTTGGGTAAACTAGTGATAGATGACTATTTAGTCCTTATAGTCCTTAGAGCATTGCCCCTCGCATATAGGATTTTTGTGACCACATTGAATGTCACAAGAAAAAAATCAACCTTTGAGGTCTTGGTCAATTTTTTGCAATTAAAGGAAGCCATTCATAATTCAAAGGAAGTAGATGATGAGCATGTACTTGCATCAAATTAGAAGGGGAAGAAACCCATGAAGGGTCAAAATAAATCTCCAAAGAAAAATAATCAACATAACCAACAAGGGAACTATTCACATTCTCTTAAAGAATGTCAAATTTATGGAAAATAAGGACATGACTTGAAACATTGTTGGTACAACACATTTCAATAGGGCTCATCAAGAAAGAAGTCATCTATCAACAAGTCACTACAAACTAAAAAAAGCAACCAAAACAACAAAATAGGTGGAAACATAAAAATTAAAAAGGCCTAAATAACATGTCAATGTTGTTGAAGATAATGATTCTTCAAATGAGGAATATGGTTTAGCTACTCAATCACATGAGTCTACCCATCATCCAAGTGTAGTTTGGTATGTTGATTCAGGAGCAACCAGACACATGACAAGAAGAAAAGACTAGTTTCTACTTTGACAAAATCAAAATCATAATGAAATATATCACTTGGAGATGATACCTCATATATAGTACAAGATAGTGGTGACATCAAAATTCAACTTGAAAATAGAAATTACAACATTTCAAATGTTCTATATGTTCCAGGTCTTACAAAAAAATATATATCTATTAATCAGCTACTTGAGCACAACCTTATGGTTAAATTTGATCATCAAAATGGTCAAAAAAATTTCCATATCAAAGACAAGTCTAGGCATTTCAAAGTTATTTCCAAAGCTTCTAACATTGGAAAAATATTTTAGCTTGATTTTGTTCAAAATGATCATCAAGCACTTGTGGTCAAATATAAAAAACTGGGTAATTTATGGCATAGAAGTTATGGTCACTTGAGTTATGGATATTTGGTTCAATTGAGCAAACAAGATATGGTTCATGGTCTTCCCAAAATCAACTAGTATTATGATATATGTACTAGCTACTTAGCAGAAAAATAAAGAAGAGATCCTTTTGGAAAGACTGAGTATCAATCATTTAGTAAGTTGGACTTGGTGCACATCAATTTTTATAGGCATTTTGCTCCCAATCTCAAAGGGTACAAATACTTTCAACTTTTTATTGATGATTACTCATGGAAAATGTGGGTATATTTATTGAAGAATAAGGATCAAGATTTTTAAGTCTTCAAAGAATTCAAGGCCATAGTTGAAAATGAAAATGGTAGGAAAATCAAGACCCTCCACTTAGATCATGAGGGGGAATACACCAATGAATAATTCCCATCCTATCTCAATTTGAATGGAATTAATCATCAATTGATAGCTCCATATTCACCTTAATGGAATGATTTTGTAGAATGATTTAATAGAGTCATTGTGGAAATGTTTCATAACATCATTGAGGATGAAAATTTTCCTAATACATATTGGGTAAAATCTTGTCACACTATAATCTACTTGTTGAATAGGTCACCCACCAAAGCTCTTGATGGAATCACACTTGAAGCTTGGATAAGGAATAAACCAAAGGTAAATCACCTTCAATTTTTTGGTTATAAGGCATATATGCATGTTCCTAAGAAGAAAAAAAAGAAGTTAGATAAGAAAATAAAGGAATGTATTTTGTGGGCTACAATGCACAATCAAAGGCATACAGGCTCCTTAATCTAGAAACATAGAAATTACTAATCACCAAAGATGTAGTGTTTGATGAAAAGAGTGGAATCAATCCACCTTTTACATAGGCAAATGATATAGTAAAAAGTCCTATAATATTTTTAGATAGTGATGGTGAAAATGAATAGGAAGATGTCAAATAGGACCTATAACACCACCACCTTTAATTCAATGTATACCCAAGTTGTATACAAGTATTATACAAGATGCTAACTTGAATAGAGTACCATATACATCCAATTCAAGACTAAGGACTCAAGTCATGGATTGAGAAGAGATCAATATGGCCCTTATGAGTATTGTGCAAAAAACATATGAGCCCTCTATAGTAATATAAGCCTTATAGTCTAGACCTTGGAAAGATGTCATGGATGTAGAATATCAATCGTTGATGAAAAATAACACTTGGCATCTTGTTGATCTTCCACTAAGGAAGAAACCTATTGGATGCAAATTGATCTTTAAGACCAAGTATAAAGTATATGGTAGTATTGATAAGTAAAAGGTAAGGTTTATTGCAAAAGGGTATGCTCATAAAGAAGGCATTTACTATGAGGATACTTTTTCTCCCATAGCTAAGATAAAGACTATTAGAATGGTTTTTGCTATGGTTGCACATTTTGGATGGAAAGTCCATCAAATGGATGTAAAAAGTGCCTTTCATAATGGATATTTGAAAGAGGAATTCTACATGACTCAACCTAAAGGATTTGTGGCACCTAATCAAGAACAAAAAGTGTGTGGGTTTATCAAGTCTCTCTATGGGCTAAAATAGTCTCCCCAAGCCTAGTACATCAAGATTGATGAGCATCTCATACAACATGGATTCAATATAAGTCCATATGATCCTAACCTCTACCTCAAAAATCATGGGGGGAGGTTGTTATAGTTATTTTTTATGTTTATGATCTAGTCATCACTGGTATCATAGTGAATATGATCCATGTAACTAAGAATGATCTCAAGCGATCATTTGACATGATAGCTCTCAGGATACTACACTATTATCTTAGTTTGGAGGTATGGTATAAGGAACATTAAATATTTGTTTCATAGATGAAGTATACCAAGACATTTCTTGAGAAATTTAGGATGATGGAATACAAGCCTATTGTAACACCTATGGAGACAAGACTTTAGTCGTCTCATATAGATCCATCACCAGAAGTAAATGTAACTCTCTATCAGTAGTTGATTATGAGTCTAATTTACTTGACATATAGTAGGCTAGATATTAGCTATGTTATCATCTATATTTCTTAGTTCATTTAGGAACCAAAGGTGGCACATTAGAAAATGATAAAGTGGGTATTGAGATACATCAAAGGTATAATTGAGTATGGCCTAGAGTACAATAATAATGATAAGTTCTTGATAGGATACATGGATGCAGATCATGTAGCTTATATCGATGATAAGAAATCCACTTCTATATTTATGTTATTTCTAGGATCTAGTTTGATTTCATAGGGAAGTAAGAAATAAAATTGTGTTTCTAGATCTTCTACAGAGGTAGAAAATCATGTTACACTAGGATCTATCTGTGAAGCGATATGGATACGTCACATTCTTTTAGGACTTAGAGTTCTATAAACTCAGCCTATAGTTCTAAATTGTGATAATCAAGGCATTCTACATCTTGTTTTCAAACTAGTGTTTCATGAGAGAACCAAGCACATAGAGGTTCATATTTATTTCATACATGAACATGTTCAATATTACAACTTACAGCTCTAGTATTTCCCCACTCAGGATCAATGTGTAGATATCTTCATGAAGTCACTTACAAATGATAATTTTGATGCATTCAAGAATTCTCTCTCCTCTTCTCTTTAAGATATGATCAATTAAAGGGGGAATGTTAGAAAAATTATTTAATCCTAGTTGTATTGTAATAAATGTCTCAAGGTTTTATAAACCTTTGATTGACATAGGTTAGTTATTTGGAGTATTTCATAGGTGTGATTAGTTATAATCTCCTATAGATTATAAGATCTAATCTCATTTATTATTGTATAAATAAGCACATCTAGTAGTTTGTCTCTAAATTTAGTTAATGTAATTTATTTTAGATTT
This sequence comes from Torreya grandis, assembly GCA_037957365.1. Classification (NCBI taxonomy): domain Eukaryota; kingdom Viridiplantae; phylum Streptophyta; class Pinopsida; order Cupressales; family Taxaceae; genus Torreya; species Torreya grandis. The sequence goes on from JARHVA010001389.1 coordinate 1,330,968, forward strand.
CAAAGGAGTACTAAATCTATGATGTTCTAGTCATATAAAATGTCACTTGAGTGCAATGTCACTTGAGATAACCCATCACTAACTTAGCCTTAGACCTATCTTAAGGCCTCTTTTAACACTTATCTAGACTTTGTTCAAGCTTTACACATCCCTAGACATCTCAAAATTAGTCCCAGACCTTCCCCTAGAGAGTTAGGCAACTAGTGCCTTAGGGTCTACCACTTGGACACTAACATGGTTCTTTGGACACTAGTGCCTCATGTTAGTGACCAAGGTATAATGCCAATGTCCTTTTCCATATTTCAACCTTAAAAAATATATTTTTAATTCCTACGATACCTAGGGTTGGCCTAGACCTATTTTACATTTTTCACAATCACCAAATTAGTATAAATAAATGACTTATAGCTCTTTATCCACTATATGGAAATAAAATGCAAAATACACAAACAAGCTTAGAAAAAGTTGTGCACAATCAAGGATATTGATCCCCATTATACCCTACTTCCACATGCAATCATCTAAATCCATATTAAGCCCAAAATACTCATATTTCCAATCTCAATCCTCACTCAAAGCACTAATGTTGACACTCATACTATATTCACTTGCACTTGCACCAAGCACTTAGGTAGGATAACTACATCGAGCTTCATCCTTCCTCATAGTATTGGTGTGTAGGCAACTCTCAACATAGTAGGTTATTGATGATGTCCATTTGACCTAGTTAAAATCACATGTTTTCTATTATTTCACTCGAATACCCTAAAAGTATGGAGTTTTAGGGTTTACTCCTAAATCAATAAAAAATAGTGCACAAATAGTGAATCAAGGCTTATCCATGTAGGTACATGTATATCAAACTCAGCTAGAGGTGCACCCAAAAAATCAAATAGTTTTTGCATAAAGGACACTAGCACTAAAATTAAGACACTATCATGGTGTGCTACTATTCAAGGTATAACACTACTACCTAGGAGGGTATCTGACACTTGGACCCTATTTTTGACACCTAGATTAGCTTTCACACTAGTTTTAGCCTATAAATCATATATCTTAGTCAATTTCTATCAAAATACTTATTTTTGTCATTCAATTTTATTTTTATAAATATTAAATTATCTCAATTCTTGCATAAATTGATGGTTGTAATTATGGCATATTTCTACCCTAATTTACTATACTTAGACCCTTTAACAACCTAGTGTTTAAATTCCATAATCCCTTAAAAGTTAATTCATTTAGTGAACCCAACTTCAAATAGTGCAATAAACCCTAACTTATGTTTCTATCCTTCTAGGACCCACATTTAGATTTTATATCCCTATATTTTCTAATTTATATTTCATATAATCATGACAATAATGACAAATGAAGTTTATTACTTTTTGATGTAAAGTTTTCTAGTTTCTCTTGCATGTTTTTTTCCTTTCATTTGGAATGACTTCAAAGATGACAAACACATATGTACATTATACTTTAAATTATTTCAAATATAATTCATATTTCATTATTTATATAGAATTTTATTTTTCACTTATTTGGAATTCAATTAAGAATCAACTATTTACACACATACAAGATATAATACATAAGATAATAAACACATTGCCTAAAATCAAAAATTATCCTTTAGATGATTTTTGTTCTTTGGTTCACTTTGGTTCCTTATCTATCACTACAAGACATAAGAAAACATTAATGGTTTCACTTATCCCTCCTACTTCTCGACCCTACACATCTAGCTACTATACCAACTCTACTACCAGTGTTATGCTCATAGTAGACCCTGCAATCCATGTTGTGATGTCCACAAGGGATCCCTAAGCATGGTAGGATAGAAAAACACTATCACTAAAATTAAGACACTAGCATGTTATGATACTATCCAAGGTACAATGCTACTACCTATGAGGGTATCTAACACCTGGATCCTATCTTCAACACTTAGATTAGCTTTCATACCATTTTTAAGCCTATAAATCAATTAAGTCAATTTCCAACTAAATACTTATTTGTGTCATTCATTTTTATTTTTATAAATATCAAATTATCTCAATTATTACACAAATTAGTTGTTGTATTTATGGAATATTTCTACCCTTATTTAGTATACTTAGGCCCTTTAACAACCTAAGGTTTACATTCCATAATCTCTTATAAGTTAAATCATTTGGTGAACCCAACTTCAAATAGTGCAATAAACCCTAACCCTAGGGTTTATTTTTCTAGCCTTCTAGAACCCACATTCAGATTTTAGATCCCTATATTTTATTTATATTTAATATAATCATGATGATAATGACAAATGAAGTTTATTACTTTTTGATGCAAAGTTTTCTAGTCTATCTTGCATGCTTGTTTCCTTTCATTTGGAATGAATTCAAAGATGGCATAAACACATATGTAGATGATACTTTAAATTAGTTAAAATATAAGTCATATTTCATTATTTATAAAGAATATTATCTTTTACTTATTTTGAATTTAATTAAGAATAAACTCTTTACAGACATACATGATATAATACATAAGATAATAAACACATTGCCTAAAATCAAAAAGTCTCCTTTAGATGATTTTTGTTCTTTGGTTCACTTTGGTTCCTTATATATCACTAATAAACATAAGAAAACATTAGGGGTTTCACTTATCCCTCCTACTTCTCAACCCTACACATCTACCTACTATACCACCTCTACTACCAGTGTTGTGCTCATAGTAGACCCTATAGTCCATGATGTGATGTTCACAAGGGGTCCCTAAGCATGGTAGGATAGCAAAACCCATGACTATAGTTTTTTCAACAAAAATAGTGTTCCTTCAGCCATAGTTTTCATTTTATATCTCATATAACATTTCAATAGATATAAAGATATTTTTTATCCAACATTGTATGATACTAAGTGTATGCACTAAAATCTGCCCACCACAGTAATTTTATTAATTTTACTAATTTAAACCTATAACTACATTTCCTAGTTAATTTAATAATGTCCCCTTTATCCCACATCCCATTTCCTACATCCTATAAACCTTAACCCATTCCATAACCAATTAATCCCTTCATTATTCCCCAGCAAAACCTATTTACCCACTAACCTACTCCCTAAGCAACTTGCCAATTTAAAAATATAAAATATTATACCTACCCATCTACCACCATATTCCTAGCTATTACTAAACCCCTAAACCCTAATAGGATACTTATATAATTGGATGATTCTACAAATCTCCTCCTTTTTATCCCCCTTTCTCTAGAATTTTCTATTTTATAGATATCCATGGAATTAAAAATTCCATGAAAATCCCCTAGCCATTGATCTCAATAGCTCAAAATTAAATTTGAGCCATTGATCTCTCCCTCCATTTCTATATAACCAAGCTCACTCCCTCCATGAAACCAACTTTAAACCTTGAAATCTTAGATCATTCTTGCTATTTTTCTACAATTAGCATCCATCTATAGCCATTATCAAGCATAATTGTCCAATTGGAAGCCATTATCAACATAAAGCAAGCAATCCAACATCCTTAAATTTGGTATCAAGGATCCATTTGAAAATATTTGAGAGGAGACATAAAGAGGTAAATTTATGGTAATAATGTCTCTATCAAGTTGATTATCTCTTTTATCCCCTCCTATTGGTGTGTTTAGATTTTAGGTTTTTATTACTAAATATAGTAATAGGAGTTGAATCTAAAACTTAGGCTACATTTTAGTGACCACAATGGGACATTACTCCATAAAATAACATTCTAAGATTTTTTTAAGTGATTTTTAAGCTTGTATGGACATATATATGTGAATTAAAGATCAAATTTTGAAAAACTTTCATGCATAGGCAATCTGCGGTTTTTCACTACTATCTGTGGTATTGTAATTGTGATATTATAGGATAAGTCACGATATTATCTAACTACTAGGTTTAACTGCTAACATTTTTTGAATTTTGAAATATTTTAACTTTTAACAAAATTATAACTTTACAAGTTATGGTTTTGCCCTGATAATCATGGTTTTATCGATTAGAGTTATGGTTTTATGGAAGCTAGTAGTTAGGGTCATATCTCTATTCTATTTTTTGCTGACCCTTTTGAAACCTAATCAATATTTTTTATAATAGTTGGAAGTGTATTTTATATTCTATTATGTAGGTAAAGAAGGGGTATCCCAACAATTTTGACTATTTATGCCCCAATGATAATATCATAGATTTCAAAATAGTGACTTTACCATGGTAATAGCGATCTTGAAGATAGAGTCATGGTTTTTTTAGACTTAGATTTTCTATATACCTCTAGCTCTTATCTTTCATTAATATTTATGTAAGTTTTTATTATTCTATTTTATTATCTTGGGGTCTTATTGGTTTTTGGTGTGCAGGGAAAGAGGACTAAAATAAGCCTTGACTATTTTGACCATAACTCTCAATATCATGGCTTTACCATATATGGTTTTGCTCTAGTAACTATAGTATTGCCTGCAAAATTTTTGGTTTTATACTTGTTCATTAAACTAGTAAAACCTATAAACTTTCAATTCTAATTTGTAGACAAAATGGATTTTAGCTTCTACTAGATAGTTATAAGGTTTTTTTGTTATAGGCTAGGGCCACATATTATTCATCTTAATCATTTTAAGTCTAGTTATAGGCCTAAATTTATACCTACAAAGGATGTACTAAAGATTATTATGTGTGTATAGGAGGAAATAGGTATAAAATGGAGAGTAAATAAATTATCAAACACCTTACCATCAACCTATTTTTCCTCCTACAATACCATAAGTCTTGAACTTGTGATTTTGACCTGAGATTAGCAATTTTGTAGTTTTTAGTCATGGTTTTGTGTTTAGGAAAAAAATAGGATAGTTTTTATAATATAATAGATATTTTTTTAGTTAAATAACTTTTTTCATTATTCTATCTGTGTTTTTTCTAATTATTTTGTCTATAGATTAAAACATATATCATTTTATACATTTTGTTCATAAAGTTCTATGAATAAATCATAAATTAGTGGTTAGAAGACTTTTATTTGAGTCTATCTATATATTTATAGTATTATAAAAGCTAACCTATCTCATTGATATTTATTTGGCTTAGACGTATTTGATAATTTTCCCATTTTCCACAAAACCACAGATTATGAATTTTTCTAAATTACACTTTTGCTCTGTGTAATTGTGGTTTTACCTAACTGTCATGATTTTTTAGGTTGACCATCATGGTTATTTAACTTTTACAAGATCATAACTTATGATTTTTTTTTGTAGTTATAATTTTTTTGTTTCTAGTTGTGATATTGTATTGTGTATTTATGGTTTGGCATGGAGTTGCAGTTTTGTAAAAATTAAACTACTAGCCCCTTTTGGCCAGGACTCCTCAAGACAAGGGCACCCTATTTTATGTTTGGACCTTTTTATTTGTAATAACGGTGCCCAAAACATAATATTTTAATCTTATTACTTGTATATACTTGTTTATTATGTGTGTAGTTTTACTTATATATATTCAATTATCACTTAATTGTATATATGTGTGCCTCTCACACATAGGTAATTATTTAAGAAAATTAATTGTGTTTTCCTATTTTTTACCCCCCCCCCTAATTCTAGGATATCATGTGACATGTAATTCATTCCCACACATGGGCTCAAAAAATATAAGTTGATGTGGATTTCATCACCATGCACTAGACCAAACTATGTGTTCCAGTAGAGTCTAAGAATTTGGAGAGCTATCATTCAATGCCTATGAAGAATTACCCATAAAGGGTTTTGTGAAGTGATGGGTGGTTAAGCTCTAATATATAGGGTAGTTAGATGGCATCCTATATGGACTTGGGATCCATTGTACCTTCATGTATATAGGGGATATACCTAAAAACCCTTGTGTGAATCTAGATTAGGAGCCTTCAACCATAATAGGTGAATTACTATTGGAGTTAGTATCAAATCCTAAGTATCTATCATATGCAAATGGGTCCAAGAGGGTTTGGGATATTTTATAATGGGTCATTAGCCTACATCCTCACTCATGAAGCCATTTAATGGTTTAGGCATTGAGTTACACACCCTTAGCAGTTGAATAATTTATGATTCATGATTATGTTTATTATTTCAGTGTTGTGTTACACCCATATTTTTTACAATTTGAGTCATCCATACCCCATTTTGTGTGTAATACCTTAGATACCCCTAGGAAATTATCCATTATTATCTTATCATCCTACATCTCACATTCATCTCACCCTAATCTTTCACCTTCCACCTACCTAAAACTTATCTATATTATAGTCTCTATCTATCCCACTATATCTTAAAATAAGTCCATCCTATATCATCTACCTATCTTCTATTGATCATCCATCCCAAATTTTCTACTTCCTATCTTAAACATCATTTAATACCTAACCTATATATTCTCCCATCTCATATTCATCTTACATCTTTCACACCCTTCATACTTGAATAATATCCATTATACATCCATATCCTAAGTAAATTTCTATAAATCCTTCTTATCTATTCTATATTTTCTATCTTTCCTACCTCAATCATCTCATATCTCTCCATCACTTTTAGATACTATATTTAGTCTTGTAATTAAATTATAATGGTCACCCATCTCTTTTGTCCTCCTTATCATCCATAGACTAGGAATTATCAATATACATAGTCATATTAATATTTTAATCTACCACCCATGACTCATCCCTATCAAGTGCCTTCTTCACCCAACACCCATCAAATTATCCATTTGCTAGTGGATAAGGTATTTGATCCCATCACTCGATTTCATTTTTGTTAGATTGGATTCTTAAAAGGATTTTGTCTTTTGTTAATCCATAGTCTTAGTCATCCCATCCTTTTTTAAAGATCATAAAATCACTCTCTTTGACCACTAGTAGATTTGGTCTCTAGATGGAGTTAGTATTCAAACACTTCCACATCATCTATCACACCTCATCACATATATCTTTCAAAATGGTGATCCAAACCCATGTCCAACTTAGAATTGGATAATATTTCAACCAAAACAATGATCCATTGGGGAACCTAGGAGATCAACTTGAGATTATGATGATACCCATAGTGATATGCATACCCCAAGATAAGATGATGAATGGTTATATACCATCCATAATGATGAGGCTAAGAACTTAATTGACTGATACCTCTATGAAAACTATGATCATGTTTTATCCCATGCCATTAAAATAGGGGGCACACTACCCTCAACCTTTGATCATAACCTATTACAACATATAGTCCATCCTCCCACTCATCCAAATACACCACATCGAAATGCACTCAACAATCAAAAAAATTAAGAAGAGGAATGTGTGGACCATGAATTTATAGAAGAATAAAACCTAGTACCCTTTTTAAATAATCTTATTGAGGCAAATAGGAGTCAAACTATCTTAAAGGACTGACTAGACCAACTTACATAGTAAATAAATATTTTATTGCATGCCCAAAATTAATGTCCTTCATCCCCCTATCAAAATGTCCATAATACTCAAAATACCCCTAACACTCAAAACACCCATATCCCCCAAAATAGTCATAATCAAACCACCAATCCTCTTAGGGACCCCAAATTCACACAAGAGTGAAAGGCGATTAAGGAGACTCTCCAAAAAATAGATCCATGATCACAAGTGCTAAAATATAAATATGAATATTTTTGTTCTTCCCCCTTGAACATGAGCATCTTATAAATACCTTTCCCTCCACACTTTGAAGTGCCTAAATTTGAAATATATAGATGGAAATGGGATCCCCAAGACCATGTACAAGAATTATATGTTTCTCACCAAGAAGTGGCATACGAATATGCCTATTTATTGAGACTTTTCCCAAAAAGCCTTACTAGACTAGCTTTAGAATGGTTCATGCACTTACCCAAGGGGCCTATATCTATCTTTGAACAATTAACCAAATAATTTTTTAGCCACTTTTCATTCAATATTAAACATGATATTTCTATTATAGACCTATATAATACCAAACAAAGAAGTGTGGAAAGCTTAGCATACTTATTGTAAAGGTGGAGAAGATTAGAAAGTCGCCTACGATGTATAATACCTAAAAAAGAGTTAGCCAAAATATTTGTGGATAACCTTAAATCTATGTTTAAATATCAGCTAAAACTCTAATGTGTTAAGACCTTTCATGAAATAATTGAGAAAGGGATGCAAATTGAAAAATCCCTTATTGAAAAAGGGATAATTAAACTATACACCCAAAGTGAGCACAACCAAAATCAGGATAACTCCTTTTTAGAAAAATCAAAAGTCTTCAACAAAAATAAGAATGTCATGGGAGATATGGTTACTAAATCCAAATAATAACATATTCAAATAGTACAAACTAAGAACCCCACATAAAAATCAAATGTCTCCTTCATTCGAATTATATAGGGCAAACCAAAGCCTCAAACTGTAAAAAGACCACTCATTAGCTTAGGATTACCTATTGAAATGATTCTTAACCAATTAATTATTACCAATATGATCACCCTTCTTAAAATTAGACCCATGGATGATCATCAACCTAAACTAGATTGGTATCATGAAGATGAATTTTGAAAATACCATAGGGTCAAAGGTCATGATACAAAAATATGTATGCAATTAAAGCACTATATCTAGGATCTAATTTAAAGGGGTGATATCAAAATATAAGGTGAATGTGCTCTAAATCAATCTACAAATGAGTAGTTAAGAATTCATAAGGACCCTCTACCCAAGCATAATTAATGAAACAAGAAACCATCAAGGGACCAAGGTCAAGCTTCTTCCTCTAACCACACTAACTACCATGCCATGCCATACCACTATGTTAACCCCATTAAAAACCATATCCCCCAAGAGGCCACTTCGCCTTCCTCAACCATATTAAAAATCAATTGGGTCACTGTAGATTATGTGGTTACCACCAGATGAATTAAAATTGTAGTTCCTGAGGCAGCACCCAAGGACCCATCCACTTCTACCTCTTATGCTAATCAAAATGGGAATATTTTTAAGAAAATATAAATGTATTTTGATAAATCTCATGATATTATTTACTATCTTGAGAAGACCCCAGCTCGAATTTCATTCATGGATCTTCTCAAAACATCTCTTTAACATTGGGAGATACTTAATCGAGTTCTGAATGATCTCGAGGTCCCTAGTAATCTGGATACTAATCGATTCCAAGAATTAGTAGGACATCTATCTCATTCATATAAGATTACCTTTGGTTCCCAAGATATGCCTCCAATTGGCCCCCACCATAATTATCCATTATTCGTTGAAGTCTCCATATCACACCATCATGTTTCCTATGTGCTCATAAACAAAGGGTTAACATTCAATTTATGAAATTTGGAGTTATTGAATAAGCTAGGGTATTTAAAAGAATCTTTAGGGCCTACCTTGATTATGATTAAAGCCTATGATGATAATGAAAGGCCATCCATAAGAACTATTTACCTTCCCATTTCCATGGGACTCATAATCCACCAAACTCTTCTTCATGTTGTGGATGTTTATCTACCTTATAACATGTTTCTCAAATCATCCTTGGATCTATTAGGTGAAATTTGTTCCATCAACCCTACATCATCATCTAAAATTCCCCCACTTTGGTATGAAAGTCACCATTCTTGGATAAATTGATCACTTTTATAGTTGTCAAATGGATCAATCTTCATCTTCATATCATTTCCCAAGCATAGATAATTATATCCTAAGTCTAATAGCTATCAAGTATATATCACCAAATCAGATTGTAACTACATTATATTTACTACCTGAGGTCACTCACTTTAAAATCACATACATGGGTTATGGAGAGTATGAATATAAAATCTTCTATGTAGGTGACTTACAACTCTTGACATGTAGTTATGGGTCCCCATCCATGCAAAAGACTAATCCTATTAAGTATCCATTTGGACCAACAGCCTTCTATAGTGCAAGTATATTATCTAAGGAATATATTGATGAATCATATGACTCATGGCTTATCCTAGAATAAAAGGCCTTAATATATCCTAGAAGTGATACTCTCATGTCCATAAAATGATACAAAACATGTACTATCAAGGGAAAGGACTAGGAAAACAAGAATAAGTAAGGATAGAACCCATCATAGTTCAATATCATCTATAATAACTTGGTTTAGGGTACAAACTATTTGATGATTACCTAAATAATATTATTGTGGATACTACTTTGATCCTTGAGTAGTCTCTCTCTGATGAAGTTGAAATGGATTTAGTTTATAGTTACTCAAAGATCTTGTTGCCACCAACTTGTTCCCTGACACCACCATTTCCACCATCAACATATCCCTCTACTACCCCTCACTCATTAACTAGGATCAAAATAAGGAGCCATATTTTGATATATTTTAAAATGATGAAGCAATTTTAGAATTTTTGGGAGATAGAGATTTTATGCCTTTCAGAGACCATAGAAAGGATTTTCTATTAATTTGTAAAAATCATCTTATTTTTTGGAACAACATCATCCCCTTGACCAAAATGAAGAACAGCAATTAGAAAATGATGACCCGCATTCAAATCTAGAAGAAAGTCCCCATGTCTCATCAAAATGAGAAGAATATATGGAAATAGACATGATACTCCCATATGGGTTCACTTTAGATATCCCAAATCAGTCCTTACCCCCTTACCTCCAAGACTAGTCACCCTCTCTCATTGAAGTAAAATTAGTACCAATGAAAATCCCAAAAAAAATTAAATTGGGGGAAACTCTAACATCTGAGGAGTGACAAATTCTTATTAAGTTGTTTAAGGATTTTATATATGTTTTCACATGGTGTTATTTTGATATTCCTAGGCTTGACCCCTCCTTAGTAGTATATCATTTGGTGGTGCACCCTAATGCTAAACCTATTAAATAGAAATTACACAAAATGTATCCCTTGGTTAAGGAGGAGTTACAAAAACTCTTGGAATTCAGCTTCATCTAACCAATCGATTATTCTGATTAGATCTCTAATATTATTCCTATGGTAAAACCCCAAGGAGGAATTTGAATTTCACAAACTTATGAGATATTAATAAGGCATGTCCCAAGGATGAATTACCACTCCCAAACATTTACATGATTGTGGACTCAACAATAAGATATGAAATGTTATCTCTCATGGATGGTTTTTCAGGGTTACAATCAAATTAAAATTACACCTAAGGATCAACACAAAATAGCTTTCATCACTCCATGGGGGACTTTTTTGTTATCAGGTCATGCCCTTTGGCCTCAAGAATATTGGATATACCTATCAATGGGACATGATAGTCATTTTACATTCATGATGCATTATATATTCAAATATTACAAGGATGACATCTTGGGGAAGTCATGACTTAATTCAAAATATCATGTAGTCTTAAGAAGAATCTTTGAGCAGTTCTGAGAGTAAAGAGTCAAGTTAAATCCAAAGATGTACGTATTTAGAATTACCTTAGGAAATTTATTAGGATTCATAATTTTCAAGAGAGGCATAGAAGTAGACTCATCTAAAGTAATATCAATTATGTAAATGCCTCTTCCCCACAATCTAAAATAACTAATAAGTCTTTAGGGGAAGTTACGAGCCATTCAGTGATTTATCTCTCAACTTGTTGATAAATGTCACCACTTTACCCATATCTTAAAGAAGGGGACCACTTTTAATTATAACTCAAAGTGATAAAATGATTTTAATAACCTCAAACAATATTTGGTAAACCTACCTATGTTTTCACTTTATGTCTCGAGAAGGCCCTTGATCTTGTATATTTTAGCGATTTCATGCACAATAGGTGCCCTCCTAGCATAACATAATGATCAAAGAAATGAATAATCAATCTATTTCCTCAGTAACACTCTAATTTATTATGAGCTAAATTAAACTCCAATCAATAAATATTGCTTATCCATAATCTTTACCTCACATAAACTTCAGCATTACATGCTTAACAATTAGGTTCAGCTCATTGCCAAGGTTGATCCTCTCAAGTATTTATTGTCAAAATCAGTCCTTACTAGTAGAATAGCCAAATAGATTATGTTATTCAGCAAATTTTATATTGAATATGTCAATCAAAAGGAAATAAAAGGATAAGTCATAGCAGATCAGCTAGTTGAAGTACCTCTTGAAGTGACTAAGCCTCTTATAACACACTTCTCAGATGAGTCTATAATGAGCACTTTAGAATCTAGTAGATGGAAATTATATTTTGTTGGCTCATTTACTACACATGGATCAGGGGTAGATATCCTCCTCATCACCCCAAAATGTGACCTTATTCCCAAATCATTTCACCTCACTTTCCAATGCACCAACAACATTTCAAAATATGAGGCCCTAATAGTTAGCCTTCACCTATCCATCCAATGGAATATGCATCATTTACAAGTATTTATAGATTTTTAACTTATAATCAAGCAATTCAATGATGATTTCCAAACCAAGGCTGAGAAGTTACTCCCTTATAAGCAATTAGTTGATCAATTGAATCAAAATTTTCATACTATTACATTTGAACAAGTACCACGAGGGGGTAACAAAGAAACTAAATCAATGGCCACTATTGGCTCCCTTATTAATCTTCCTAAATATGGATTAGAAGGAAATTTTATAATAGAACATCTAATTATGATAGCACATCAGTCCATGGCTCCTTTACAAATTTGCACAATCACTGATCCTAGTCTTCCTTAGTACCATGACATCTATAGGTACCTCCATGATAACATCCAACCACCTAACCTTAATTACCACCAATGAAAGGCTTTCATTCACCACACTTCCTATTACATAATCCTCAATAGCGTTCTCTATTTTAGAGGCTATGATGGGTAATTTTTTAAGATGTCTGACCTTGGAAGAGGCCTTTCATGTGATCAAAGAGGTCCATGATGGTATTTTTGGTAACCACATTAGTGGGATGGTCGTGGATAAGAAATTACTTTGGATAGGGTATTATTGGCCTACATAGAATAGGAATCCTACGATTATGTGCAAAATTGTGTTTCTTGTCAAAAACATGGTAATATTATTCATGCATCCACATAATAATTACAACCCATCATGATTCTATGGCTATTTTCTATATAGGGACTCAATTTGATCAATAAGATATATCCTACAACCTCTTATGGTCACAATTTTATCATCATAGCAATGGATCATTTCACTAAATGGGTAGATGAAATGTTTCTCATTTATACTATAGGCCTTCAAATTTCTAAATTCATTCTCAATCAGATCATTTTCCATTTTGTCATCCTAACTAACATTGTCTCTGATAATGGCATGTCATTCAAAAACTAGGAAGTTGAGGCCTTGTGTCAATAGTATCACATCAAGTATCATTTTTATTCTCTATACTACCCCCAAGGGAATGGACAAGCTAAATTAATGAACAAGACCCTTATCAAAAAATTTAAGAAAATAGTCAATCAGGTAGGTAAGAATTGGCACTTGTAATTATATCCAGCTCTTTGGTCTTATCACACAAGTGTCCCAACACATTTTAGGGCCACTCTATATGCCTTGGTATATGGGATAGAATAAATCTTTCCTATGGAATTATAGCTCCCTTCCCTATGAATCTCATTAAGGGGCATCATTATTGATCACAATCTTAGGTAAGAATGACTATAGGAATTGAAGATTCTTGATGAAAATCATCAAAAGGACCTTAATCATTTACAAGAATATTAGAATAGATTGAAAGGCTAATACAGTAAGAAGATCCAATCTAGATAATTTGGGGTTAGTAATCTATTCCTAAAATAAAATCATAAAAATACTAATGCTGACCAAGATAAGAAAGGCAAATTCAAAGCCAATTGACTAGGGCCATATATCATAGTTACCAAATTTGGAACCGAAGCCTATAAATTATCTACACTAGATGATGAGGAGCTTAATGATTTGATGAATATCATGCATCTAAAATGATTCTACACTTGAAAGGCTCCACCTCCTCCATCTATGATTTCCCACTCTTGGGAACATACCCTTCTCCACTCCATCACATCTTCCTAAAAAGTCCAATTTTTTTTTTAAGTCTTTATCCAATGGTGAAAACTAGTCTTTTGGCACCTTGGGAAAATATAATGATGAAAATTTATTTCCAACATCATGGTAAAATAACTTATCCCTAACCATGTTCTTAATAGTGGACATCCATCACAAGTTCTTATGCAATAATAGGAGACATATTTTGACATAAGGTAAAAGCCAGTGCTTGTTGAGTTATAAGGATATTTTTTAGGGATGTCCTCTGGAGTATTTTATCCATAACTATCATTTATCTATCCAAAAAACCCTATCATATCCTTACATCCATACCCTATCCTAACACCCCACCATATCCTCTTTGACAAGCATGTCTCATTTTAGGCTCAAGACAAATCACATCTCCATTTGTTGCTTTATTGTCTCTAAGACCATAATTCACACCTTCCCACTAACATTTTCATTTCAAAAGGGTCAAAAAAAAAATTATATTATGGGGTTTAGCATACATTATGATATTGAATCTTGAGGGATCATCTTAACCCCCATTTATAATTACTTTTTGGAAATTGTTGGAATCTTGCTCCAAAAAATAATAGTTTTGGGCACTACATACCCCATGTATATGGCCCCTAAATCATCACTAGGATCATTATATATAGTCATCTTATGATCACCACATTATCCTTTTGTATGTTATTATTATTCTCATCTTTCATCCACAATATTTATCATTGTTTGTTATGATTGTGTGTATGTTTGAATGTGTGTGTTTGTTTAGTTAATGTTGTATATATTAAATTATCTTGTTTATTTGAAAATTCCTTGTCAATTATTTTTGTATATATTTTATTTTGTTAAATTTTTGAGAACAAGGATGGCATCAGTGACCCTTGAAATTTGTTTGGTTTAGACCACTTTTAAAATGGAGTTCCCTTATGCACTGGATACTTAAAGTGTCTATGACTTGTTCCTGTCATATGGCACATATTTACCTACTAATGTAATATTAAAAATGGATTGAAAACATTCTAATGGATTCCAAAAAATCACTACTTATCACATGCACCCCCTAATCCTATCACTTGTCCTATCACAACTATCCTCATCCCTTTTAACCTATCACCATCCCATCTAAAACCTAATTATGCTCCATCCCATCATTTTCCTACCTCCATGGTGTAGGAGGATTCCTACCAAAACCTACATTATGAGACATGATGCACTAAAAGGGATTCATCTTTTATTAAATACATTAATTTATATTTCCATTATTATTAGCATCCATACCATATCATCACGCCATAAACATTATATCACATTACAATATATCATTTTATCATCATCCTATAATTAATCACATCACATCATTAGAAACATATCAACATGATCCATATTACATCCCACACCATAATAAATATATGACAAAACAAAAACATGATAATAATTTCCCATCTATCTCAGTCATTATCCATGCATCATCACATAATCATACGTAAATCCATCTCACAAAATCTAGAAGTATATACATCCATCACATTATTTCATCTAATATCATAAAAATATAACATCCATCCCATACATCTAACATCTAATCACTATGCATCTCATCACATCATAAATAAACCCATCATGTAAATCCTAAATCATGTATTCATCATAACAATGATCAATATGACACATCACATCATGAATATCATATAATCTAATCATATCATATAATCAAATAACATGTCCATCACATAAATATAATCACATCATCATAAATAGTACACATCACATCATCATCACTAATGCACATCACATCATATAAACATCTCATCACATATTTATAAATAATATACATAGCCCACATGGATTCCATGTCAAAAAATAGATACAATCATGGGCCCATGGGGAAATAATGAGATATAATACAATAATCCCCTACATATACACCCTATCTCGTGGTTGCAGTCTTGGTGGCCCTAGTGGTCCTGGTGGTCCTCTGGCTAGCTGATGCACTAAGTGTGAAGAACTAGCCCAAAAAGGAGCATGTTGCTCAATGGGTATTACTACCTCATATACTTTTTGATAGTAATAGGCCTCATGGATTAACCTTATAATGTTATTCATCACCTCCACCATCCTAGACCCACTCATCACCTAACTTGCCTCATCTTTGGCCCTGTCATCCACCTCTACCTCTCATGTAATTGCATCTACACAATTTGGCCTTGAAAGCTTATAATTTATGTATCTCTACTTTAAATCTAACTCTATAAGGTAGCTATCTAAGCATGAGATATAGTGACCTATGCCTATAAACCTATCACCTATATCTAGGCCTAGGTTAACTTCCCATCTCATTTTTATATATGGGCCTATAACATTGTGACCTACCCCTACAACCTAATCACATGTGTTTGTGCCTAAGATAGTTTCCCATCTCTATTTCTATCACAGCCTATAACTAAGCCTATAGCTGATCCCTCTCCCATATGATCCTAAAAATATCTAATAGGTAATCCTAAATCTCAGTCTACACTTGAGCCATCAAGGACCTCTCACTCTATAACAATAGTTATTAAGAGGGACCTACATCATCTCCACCACTGTTCCCTCCAACTTGTGTGCCAAATTGAACATGTGGCTACACTTGAGGTCTAACCTATGCATGTGCATAAATTTGAGGCCCAGTCTATCTTATTGCTAGTGTTTGGCCCCTATCACCACCATCCACATCCATGGCATTATGACCATCCTAGACATCTTAAGTGGGTACCTATCTCATCCTCCTCTATAACTTGGCATGTGCCTAAAATAGTCTCCTCATAACCCCTCACTGAATCATGAACCTGAAATGGGTCAATCTCATTATAACATGTACTCTCCACCATGTTATGTGTATTTACATAACACCTAAATTAGGGATAGGAGTATATAAGTCCCAAGCCACTAGGGAAATACCCTCATAATCTTTGTAAGCCTTGTCACTATCTAGTAGCCTACCCCAATGAGGTCCCTCCCACTCACTCTAAGTAAATAGGTGTTCTTCTCTAGGCACATCCTATATAAATTGAATTATCTTTGAATGTGATCTGGTCTATATTGCTCTAGCACAAGGTCTTTATGACCTATCAGAGAGCACTTAGTCAATATGTACTAAGTAACTTCAGCCTTATCATTCCAACCAAATTATAAGCCCCTATAGGGCATCCAGGTGATGTGCTCAAGGCATAAGCTATCTAATGCATCATGATAGTTACTCATCTCACCTACATGACCCTATTATACTCCCATTAGAATGTACCACCAAAATACCATAGGTTGGTGAGGCTACCTCACTGTGAGAGTCCCCAATAGACACTAAATTATAATGTGTTCTGAGCTCTAGACCTATAACAACATGGATGGTCCCAAGTTGGTTGCTCCCCTATAAACTCCTATATGTAGTTGTTAGTATAGATTCACTAATAATATAGTACCCTAAGTAAATACTCTAAAATCCTAGACCATATTAGTTATGGCATCTCCCAAACCTAGATGGAACCACTACCCAATCTTGTCTAGTAGGGGAATGTTGGTAACAAGAGACATAACCATCAGTGTCAGTCTATCAATAGTACCCTCAACAAGACACCTATCAATATCAACATGCCTATCCTAAACTCTTACCTGTAATCCCCTCACCAATCTCTAAAGTGTCATGGTCAGTGTATGAGATCTCCAATATAACATGTTGCCATTTATCAGAAGGTGGAAGATCTAATAAACATCCTTTAATGTCATTATCATCTTGCTAGTGACAAAGTGGAATTTGTTGGTCATAGAATGTTAGTGCTCCACCAATGTTGTGATAAGATCCTGATTAATCTGAATAATTGGCATCATCACCACATCATGGATCCCAATCAACTCCAACATTCCATACTTAGCCTCCATCAATAAATGCATCTCATGTAGTACTACGGGATGTTGGGTTCATGATGCCATCACTCCTAAGTCCTCTTACATTAGTCACAATCAACCTATCACTCCATCTATCACAAATCACCTATCCTATCTACCACAAATTACCTAAACTACCCTCAAAACCCATATATCTTACTTGCATTCCCAAAACTACCCTCACCTATCCCAATACACCCCTAAACTTGCCTTCATCTTATACACCCCCAATGCTTACCTATACCAATTTCCTGTTATTTATCTTGGTACCCTAACCCAACAATCCTAATACCCTTAACTATTCCCTCATCCTATTATACCTACCTAATTAAACCCCCTCCTTAATCATACTCACCTATCCTAACCTCTCATTTCCTACCCCTGTTATCTCTAACTATTCCCCCATCCTATCATCTCTAAATAATATCTAACTATCCTTGTCTAACAAACCCCCTTCCCCTTCATACTAACTACATCTAACATTATCTTACCTTTCCCTAACTAGTCTCTAAACCACCTCTGAAACACCACATAACCACATCATAGCTACCCCATCCTAATTATCTAACCAAACCTCCCACCCTCTACTCCATCTATCCCTATCTAATCCTTACCCCTAACTAATCCATTTTTCTTAACTAACACAAAACTGCTAATCTTGACCCTACCCTAAGAAGAGTTTTTGACAAAATAGTGATTTATAACCTATAGTTTTATCTAACCACATGGTTATTAAAAACCATAATTACTTCACTTGTGGTTTTTTAAAATCATATTTCCTTAATCATTGGTATTACAAAACCATGACTCCATAGTTACGGTATCGTAATACCATAACTTTATACCTATAGTATTGTAATACCACACATTTCCATACAATACTATAAGTCATGATGATAATGTCATGACTGAGAGCATTACCATCAATCATGGTATTGCCTTGGAAATTTAGATGGTGTCTCTTTCTGCCATAAATCCCAAAAAACTAACAAAAATTAAAAAATTCATGAAGCTAAAGGTCAAGTGTTCATTGGTGGTCCAGCCTCTGGCACCCTCTAGAATTCCCACACTCATTCACCTTGATTGAAATCTTGGGGAATCCAATCCATGATTTTAACTCAAATCACAATTCACAAGAGACAAATAGTGAAAATGACCCTATTTTGACTCTTTTGTCCTATTTGACCCCCCCTCTTTACCCCCCCCCATACACACCTAATATCTCTTTGGTAACCAATTCTGCATCTAATCCTATCAAATTATCCAATTATCCTAATATATTCATTTATAATCATCTCTCATGTCATATGGGGCATGAATTTTAATTAACCTATTATCTAACTTAAATCTTGCATCAAAACTACATTGCCCTGAGGTCTTTTACGACTACATAGGTAGTACCTGGTCCTAGTTTTATGCCAGGGATAGCTCAGCCACCATTCATCCCTCATCATCATCCCATCCCTAGATTACTCACTCAATAATCACACATCATTTTATGCTAAAAATATTATGTAAATTATCTCTCTATCATTTGTTAACACATATTATCACTATTATCCATTTTCAACCATTCCCTAGCATGTGTCCTTACTACAGAACTTATCACTAGCTTGAACCCATCTCATTTAAATCAATTTCATATTATCAAACAAATCACTTTCTAGACATTTGTCATTTGTCTAGAACCCATCACCTTTGAGCTAATTTATCCCCTTGTCTCAAAACATGGGGCATCTCAACTGTAGCTAAATTATTACTTGGGGCATCCCAACCCCCTTTTATCAACTTGGTCTTATCACACCCCTAAGACTTCTATTTGATTGAACATCTAAATTGATTCTCCCTACATACTCCTTTGAGGGGGCATAATACCCTACTAACTTTTTTATGACACCATATAACATTATTATGGTTCTTATTTAAAATACCATTACTCATATCATCTTACCCACTCACAATTCCCTTACAAAATATAAACCTATAGGCAAAATATATGCACTAAAATCTACTCACCTCACTAATTTTATTAATTTAAACCTATAAATACATTTCCTAGCTAATTTAATAATTTCCCCTTTATCCCACATCCCATTAACTACATCCTATAAACCTTACTGCATCCCATAACCAATTAATCCCTTCATTATTCCCTAACAAAACCTATTCCCTAAGCAACTTGCCAATTTAAAAATACAAAATATTCTACCTACCCATCTACCACCCTATTCCTAGCTATTCCTAAACCCCTAAACCCTAATAGGATATTTATATTATTAAATTTTTCAAGAAATCTTTTCCTTTTTTATCCCACTTTCTCTATAATTTTCTATTCTAGAGATCTCCATGAAATTAAAAATTCCATGGAAAATCCCTAGCCATTGATTTCGATGGCTCAAAATTAAATTTGAGCCATTGATCTTTCCCTCCAATTACATATAAACAAGCTCACTCCCTCCATGAAACCAACTTAAAACCTTAAAATCTTAGAGCCTTATTTCTATTTTTCTACCATTATCATCCTCCTTGCATCCATCCATAGCCATTATCAAACACAATTGTCTAATTGGAAGCCATTATCAACATAAAGCAAACAATCCAACATCCTTCAATTTGGCATCAAGATTCCATTTTAAAATCTTTGAGAGGATCCATAAAGAGTTAAATTGATGGTAAGAATATATATATCAATTTTATTATCTCTTTTATCCCCTCCTATTGGCATGTTTAGATTTTAGGTTTTTATTACTATATATAGTAATAGGAGTTGAATCTAAAATTTAGAGTACACTAAGGTGCCTTGCATAATAGATCCATCTTATGTTGATTCTATAATAATTACAATGAAATGTATTGAAGATAATATTTCATTTGAAAAATAAGATATCCCACCTCAGCACATCATAGATCAACACTTACCTATCTACATTACTTTATGAATTAACAAGGTGGGTGTCAAATAAGTGTTAGTTAACAATGGATCAAGGTTGAACATTTGTAATATCTCTTTCCTTCAGCTTATTAATATACATGATAATGATTTGGATCCTTATAATATGAAAATCTAAGGGTTTGATAATAATCCATACAAATTTTTGGGTCAAATCACACTAAACCTTACATTAGGACCTAGAATACTGCCTACAACATGTCAAGTTATGCTTAATGATATTAATTATAACATCTTGCTAGGGAGACCCTAGATTCATGATATGCATGCAATTCCATCAACTTTTTAATCATTTTTAAATTTTAGTTTCAATGGTCATATCTACACATTCCCTATGGATCAATAACCACTCAAATATTATCAGCATACAGAGCCTTCATATAATTATATTCCTCACATGGATTTTGCTACAACACCTCTCCATTATACTATACATAATTCATGTATAACTCCCTCAAACCTCTCTATATCACATGATAATATATTCACTTCTCCATTTACACTAATATATTTCAAAAATATGGGTTACACAGGACATGGCCTTAGAAAACATGAATAGGGAATTCTTAATCCTATTTAGAAATATGATCAACAAGGTAGGAAAGGACTTGGATATAGGATAACACATATATTTCCAAGTCCTCTAACCATGATTCTCATCACATAGTATTTTTTACACCCATTCTATGGGTAGATAATACAATAAATCATGTTTCTACACTTTAAGTTATTTACCCAAATCTTATTGATGATAGAATTTCTCTAGATTTACCTACTTTTGATGAATTTGTTAACATTTAATCTCTCTTAGAATTTCTCAAGGAATATGAGGATATACCTTTCTTCTATAATAATAATATTTTTCCTCATTCTTCAAATTCCCAAGCATACTTTGGTGAGCACTCAGACACTTCAAATGATATTTCACTTGACACAGATGACACCATCCCTACAACACCTTAAAGGTAAATATTGATCATGATAGTCTAAAATATTTTTTATAACAATGATTTTCATTAGAATAACATAAAAAATGGGTGAATAAAATGTTTGGCTATTATCTTTAAATCATCCATAATAAATTAAAAGAGAATTTTTTAGTAGATGCACTATCTTGGAGGGATGAATCTACTAAGACATTAATATGTGAAATGGCCATTTAACATGTAGATTTATTGGAAGAGACAAGATTAAAATGGGAGAATGAAGGAATACACAAATTATAATACAAAATATCTAGCATGGTTTTGGTACTTCTAAAAAATTTGAGTAGAAAGGGAATGCATAATGGTATAAACATCAACTATAGTTATGTAATAATTATATCCTCAAGCATAAGATCTTTAAGATCTCCATGCATCTCCAATAGGGGGCACTTAGTGTATCTTAAAACTTAGTATAGAATTAAGTATGATTTAATTTGGTAAAATATATAAATTTGTGGTTGAATGCAAGGTGTGTCAACAAAACAAGGGTAAAACATTGAAGACATTAGGTCTTCTATATCCTTTTTCCATTCCTAGATAGAGTTGGGAGGAATTTTCCATAGATTTCATTATAGATTTACCAAGGTTTGAATGTAAAAATTTCATCATGGTAATTTGGGTATACTCACAAAATGTGCTCTTTTTTTTCCTTGTCATAGCCATTTATATCTTATATAGAAGCTATGGTTTTTCTATATACAGTTTAAAATTTGCATGGTATTCCTAAGATCATTGTAAGTGATCATGATCCCATATTTATCACTAATGTATTGTCATGTTTGGGTAATCAGTTAGCTCATAACTCATCATATCATTATAGATCTGATGGAAAAATAATTGTGGTCAACAAATTCCTAGAAGGGTATCTTCATTATTTTGCATAAGATAAACAAGAACTATAGTTTTGGTGGTTTCCCTAATAGAATAGTGGTATAACACTTCCTCCATACATCTTCCAAAATGTCTCCAGTTGTGTCACTTTATAGTTATCATCCCCCATCCATCACTTCATCTTTGAGGGTGTATCCCAAGGTTTGATTTGTTGAAGAATACTTTAAACATCAATAGGAGATACTAGCTAGTCTAAAAGAAAATTTGGAAATGGACTATAATAGAATGAATCAGCAAGTGGATCAACACCATAATAAAAATAATTTTACCATGGGTGATTGGTTATTAGTGTGGTTTTAACCATATGTAATGAATTAATAAATACTCAAAACTTATCCTACCTAATATATTTAGACTTGAATAAGGTAAATCAACTAAAACTCATTGGATACTTAGTTATATTGAGGTATGAACAATTGGATATGCTAAACCTAGCTAGATGAGTACTTATCACACAAAATCAATGGAGAGGGTTTCAAAGCCTCTAGTCAATAAATAGAGTGTAATATTGTAACTATGTCTCTTAATAATAATGGAGTTAATTTAATCTAGTGTTAACAAATATTTTAACACAAATAATTGGGATGGTTAAAACATAAATAAAATGAGTAAGGAACCATGATAAATAAATGGAGGCCTAGGTTACCTTGGGTGGAAAATGGAAATTTTGAATAACATTATAGCCACACTAAGTTTAACTATATAGGAGATTCAAATAAATATTTATACATTAAAAATTATTTATTATGAAATATATATCTACTAAATGAAAAATCTAAAGTTATAAATACTTACCTTGAATATAACCTATCGAGACTCCATTTATCCCTTGCCAATGGTGTTTTTCAAGAGGTTATTATGGTTTTAAGAATCAAAATGGTAGAAATAATATCTAAGGTAAAATATTTTTTATATTCATATCCATGATTATGAAAGACATGTTATTTCCTTCCAAGACAAGATATAATCAATGCCTTCTCCCAAATGTAGATTCAAGCATAATTGTGAGCAATAATAGTTTGATAAGGAATGTTACTCTTTATTGGATTGAAATGGGACTTGTATTTATAATTATGGATGATCCTAAACCTTTTCATAATGTTAGCTAATAATATTGACCCGTATCAACGTAATTTAAAAGATATCTTTTACCTTTGAACTAGGCCAACCTAGTTGCAAAGTATGCATCATGAATTTTTGAAATACATTGATTCAAGCTGGCCTAGTTTGAATTTTGGTAGGAAGCAAAATATACTACATCGACTTAGGTTGATATATTTAGAAAAGATAGGTCTTGTCTTAGTTAGGGGATATTTTAAGATAATTTTTCTTATGAGAGTAAGTAAGTGGGATTTTGTATTGGATATAGGCATGATAGATTTAGACAACAATCTTGTGAAGAACTAATGGTCTATCCACCCATTTCCCAGTACACCCTTTAATGTGTTCCCTCAAAGAGAATAAAACTTGGTAGGTTTTTGAAAGAGATAAAATATTATTAAATGATAAAGTTTTAAAAATATTATGTGTATGTATATGCCCCAACCAAAGCTCATCACATGTCACAATAGTGTCACATGGGATGGTGCTTTAGGAAATAGCATAATAACATAAAAATTGATCTAACTTAAATGAAATATGAAAATAGATGTTTAAATTAAATGAAAGTAACTAAAAGTATTATATACATTCCTTGACTTACCTTTTCATCAAATGACTACATGCAAATATCATAATCTCGATTGTAGAGGGTGCAATGCCTGAATTTGAGAAATCTTAGGGATACAAAGGTAAAATTAAAATCAATGTGTGTGTATGCATGATGGTCTGAGTATAAATTTAAAACTCTCAAAATAGATAAAAGGACATGAAAAATTTTCAATATAGGATCATGAAGGCTAGGTTAGAACCAATAATGTAGACATGTAATGATAAAATGATGACAATTGAATGTAGGACATACTAAATCATATGGAAAAACATGTAAACCATTATAAATAAATGAAAAATAAAATAAAGATATGAAAATAAATTAATTTAATCTTATGTAAGATAATAACATCAAATCAAACATAAATGATTGAAAATGAAAATGTAAGACAAACATGTCAATCCAAACATAAATAAAAACATGTAAGCATGTAAAATGTATTATGTAAGATAAGTGAATACCACAAAAATAAAATAATAACATGATGGATAAATGAACAATAAAAAAATCTAAATAATGATGACTCAAACTTAGTGCTTGATATAAAATGTGATGTAAGAAAACACAACCACCTAATTACATGACTAGTATGATAATAATATGGTGTGGTAAGTAAATGTGAAGTGATGTTTATGAGGAAATCCTGGTCCTATTTGAGGTATTATAATGCAACTCATAAACTAAAAGCCAAGAGACATAAGAAGTAAAATATGATCAAGGATGTGATTAGCCAAAAGTAATATCCAATAATAGGATAACATGAATAATGTGGTGTAGATAGGGAATGTGAGGCACCACATGAGTGATGTGAACATCCTTAGTGAAATGAGACACACTAGACAAATGGTCAAGGCTAATAACTATCAATTCCAAGGACCTAGGACACTTTAACTAATGAATGAAAAGTTTGGGATAACAAGTGAAGTACATAGATCATCGTGTGAAGGTTATATGCATAAAATTATAAGGATCCTACCTTCCTGCAATGTGTTCCCCATTCTTTAGGACCCCTTACAGAGTTATTGGTTTACTATGAATATTGGGTACTTGTGTGAGAAATTAGGTGGCACTATAAGTATATAGGATAATGAGACCTCCTACCCCAGTCTACTATCCTACTACACCCTAATGGACCTCAGCTCTAATATGAGGCAAACTATGGAGTTTGAGCTTTGACTAGGATAGGAGAGGAACCAAATAGATATCACGTATTTTAATGTAATCCAACTTTTAATATTGTGTTTTCTTTTTTATCATTGCCTTTTTCTTGTATGATATAGCTTTTAATTATTTTGTATTTTTTATTCCTCCTCCATATGGATTCAAATAACCAATCATTACTAAAATACGTGACAAACATAAGAGAGCTTACACTTTAACATTAGATAAAATACCAAAATACCATTGTGTCTAAAGACTCTTAGACTTTCCCACAAATGTGCAATCTTAAAATTGACCTATGTGTGTTTCAAATGAAAGGAAACAATAGGTGAATGGAGATCATGAAATGTTTATCCATGTAATAAATGATACAATGATGAATATGCTCATATATAATAAAAATTATGTAAAATAATGTTATGAAATGGATAAGGTTATGTTATGATATTCATTCCACTAGAAAATGGTACTAACCTACAATGGATCTATCACAAACACTAATGAAAGTAGTATTCAACTCAAAAGAGGGGGAAAATAGATAGTCATCTCAAAAATAAAGGGGATATAAATTAGGGCCTAATAATCATAAAGAGACTAAGGGGATAAAATAACAAAAATGTGGTAAAATAAAAATAAATTAAAACCCTAAAGGCTATACCTAGGAACCATAATGGAAACAAAGGTTGAAAGTAATGTGATATAAAATAAAAGAACCAAAAAGGAAACAATGGTCTAAGTAAAGTGAAATAAAACCAAAGAACCACAAAATAAAAAAAATGTGTAAGTAAAATGATATTAAATTAAATAAAACATAAAAAAAATAAAGAAAATTGAGATATAAAATGAAAAGTAAAAACCTATGCTAACATCTATATCAAAGATGAACATGTAAAGTACAAGCCTATATGTCCAGAAGATTTATTGAAGTTGAATTTATTTATTATTGTATAATTTAGAAGAAGAGTGAGCATCATAGGATGTCCCAAAGGGTAATATAGTGTAGGGATGGGCATCACAATATGCCATAAAGTCTAAAGTGATATATGGATGGGCATCACAAAATGACCTAACAAGTCATGGAGTGAGGTGAAATTAAATAATTACGATGAACTACATTAGGTTGGTAGGTGTAGTTGGAGATAGGTAAATTTATTGGTATATTAGATTTTGAAGATATTTAAATTGACATAAAAAATTTAGGAGAGGTCTAAAGAGGTATATAAGCTAAAGGATGACCATTTATGATGTACTTTGGAGTAGGCATTTAAATTAGGTACTCCTTGAGTTTGAGTGATCTAAGAGGTTGAGGTTTGGTGAATGCAACCACCTATTTGAATTTGTTAATGCTATATATCATTTCCTTATTGATGAAGGACGAAGGATAAACTATGGTTTAGAAAACATTAGTAGATCATTTGGGATCGGTATAGTGTTGATATTAATCATTAGGTAGTTGATGTTGAGGTGATTCATTAGATTTGATTTGAGATACTTTAATTCATAACATTGTTGAGTAAGAGTATTGAGATTGAAATTTGGACCAAGCAAAGGGGAAAAAATAAATCATTGTATGTCACAAAAATTATCATGAGAATGACCTATCATAGCATGCCACCAACAAAATTTATCAGGATTGAATCATTTTAGAGGAGGTTTGGAAGATTCAAAGCTCATAGATTTATAAGGTGGAATATTTATCTTGAGTCTGTCGAGACTCAAGGGAGATTGAGTAGGGGTTGTATTTTTTGGTTTTGAATCTCCCTCCTTGGGTTTTGGGGGAGGATTAATTTGAGATGAAGTGGTATCAATGATATTAGTTAATTATTTTTTATGAGATGATTCAAATTGACTCATAAGAAAAAAATTCCTTTTATTTGATCTAAATTCTCTTATAAAGTCTTATAGAAAAACATCATAACTTTATATTAAAGAGGGTATTTAAGAGTAAAAATAAAGAGTTTGAAAATATTATCATCACTCATGTTATGATCCATTTTTTGAGCTACATACTTTAATAGTTTAATGAAAGTGTGAGCAAAATTTGTTAGGAAGTTGTTTAACATTGAAGAAATAGTTAAGACTATTTTCAGAAAGAACATTATGTTGAAATTTCTTAACTAGAGCATTGACTAAATCATATTGTTGTGTAATGGAATGTCTAAGAACTTAATTATACCATTAAATTTCATTACCAATAAAGTTTTTGAATAGGAGCTTGGTGGTAGAAAATGTGTTAGTTTGGACACATTATTTATAGAGATTGCTAAAGTTTTTGAGAAATATACTAAGATCTTTAGTCCCATCAAATGTGATAGTTGGAAATATGTTTCCAATATCCATGGACATAATGAAATGACCTAAAAGATCATTCTGAAGTTGTTGAAGCATTTTATTATGCAAAGGATTTTGAGGGATGATATTCTCATTGGCATCTTTAATAGGAGATAGAACAAAATTCTTATTTGGATGAGTCATAATGAATTGAGATTGACTACCCATTTGCAAAATTTGGTTTTGCATTTCAAGCATTTAGGAGCTAGTAGAAGCTTGCATAATGTTCATTTGTTGAAACATTTGAACAAAGATTTGATTAGTATCAATAGGTGGATTTTTATTAAATATATTAGTTGGATTTCCAACATTGGTATTGGGAGGAAGATTCTTGACATTAATGTTGGTTTCCCCAAATGTGGTAAAAGAAAGAAGCTTTTCAAATCCATAGTTCTTGTTAGAATTGTAAATGGTATTATCATAAAGGTTTTTAAATAGTTTAGAATCATCTAGTTCGTTATTTTATTGATTTAAACCATGTTACTTTATGAAGAGATAATTCTAGGTGCTCTTGTTATGAGTGTAACAAGAGAATTGTGAACATTGGTTGTAATAGGTGGACTATAATGTGAGGTTCTAATAGCTGATATAGATTCATTGATGATTTTATGAATTCTATATTTATAAGGTTTAAAAGTGGTATAAAGTGTATAATTGTCAAGATTATGAATTTGTCTTTAAGGATTTTTTGGATCTACTATATGATATGAGATAGATCGAGATTTGGGTTGAGAAGATTTAAATTTATTTTAGAAAAAAGTACAACATGAAAAATTATCTTCCATAATGGACAAAGTAGAAAAAAAATAATAACACATATATTAAAAATAAAGACAATAAATAATAAAATAAAAAGTAAAGATTAAATTTAAAAAATCGAAAAGAATCAAATATATTTAAAATAACTAAAAAAAATTGAAAAAAAAAATCCTTAAAACAAAAGGGCTATGCCTATTTTTATAAGGGGGTATCATAAGAGTTTTTTTTTTAAATATTAAATTGGAAAAGAAGCAAAAGAGGTTCTTAGCATAAGGAGACACAAAGGAAAAGAAAGGAAGTGGAGAAAAAGATCAACCACTCAATTTGTTACGTAGGCAATGTTTTCAAATTTTAGAATATGCGTAAGTGAAAATTTTTGGGTGATTTTATTCTCTAAATTTCTGTATGATTATTTAAAATTTGAGATACATATTTAATTTAGAATAATATAATTAGTATGTGGAATATGTTTTGAGTGTGAGAGTCTTAGTTAATACTTGAACTTAAAGAAATAATAACCCTATAGAGATTGGTTATAGTATTCCAAACATTACATTATCATAATTTTTTAACTTAGAACATAATAAAGTGAATGCCTTCATATTACCCAGATGATCTAGAATATGATTATATTTTCTTCCTTAACTTCACATCTGAACTTATTTGTTTTCTAGGTATGGCATTTCCCAGAATAAAATAGGTACATTCAGTAAAAGTCTTTTCCTATATAATTATCTATTTTCCATGTTTTGGTAACGTGAGTTGTTTCAAACTCATTAAGAGAAATATAAAAATAAAAAATCCATTGATTTATTAAAAATGAAAAAAAAAGGCCTTATAAAATTGAAATATTAGCATAACATACTTAAACAAGTAAAAATGATTTCTAACCAAAATTAAAATAATTTTTTTGAGATATTTCATGTTTCGATCTAGAAGTACCACATCTACTTTTGACATATGTAAGAAAAAAAAATCTGTAATATCATTTTATGATGCTAAGAATGCTTGACTATCTGGTGAGATTGTCTTACACTAAAAAATCTGATGTTTATAACTTATGTGAGAAAAGAAAATGTGGACTAGATTTTTTGAGAGTTGTATTTATTCTAATGCTTCCATTAGATGTTGTGATTAACAGTGTTATTTATTTCCAAATAGCATCATAATAAATTTCTATGGTTTAATTTTGAGAAGATAATAATTCATATAAATATCCATACTCAAAAATCAATATAAATATCCAAGTAATAAATCGCTAATCCTTAGACAAATCTAGATAACATTATTATTTAAAAAAATCATTATCAAAATAATTTTTATGTGGTGATCCATAGCTGGAACCCAATTTATTAATAGATTATTGAATGGATATTTATAGTTTTTAAGATAGAGGAATATGTGTGGAATCATCGAACTAAGTTGGATAACTCTAATCATTTCAAATAAATCTAAATTAATGTATATAGATTTAATTAATAGTAATATACTTATATCTACATTCATATAAATATCTTTCACTATAAGAGTCTGAAAATTTTTAATACTTTCAAAACTCTGAATTTCAAATAACTTTAGTAATTTTAAGTTTTGGCTACAATATTTAACCAAAACTTGGCTATAGATATTGTTATGCTTTATAACAATACATGTTTATATGATAATTCACCTCAATAATATCCACATATAATAACCATTTATAAATATAAAGGACATATCTCACTTAATAATGGTTTAGTTTTATAATGCCTTTTTAGATTAGCATCTATGAGAATTTGAGTCACCATAGGTGGAAATATTTTTAATTTTATGTTGAACCTTTATTTCATTGAATTAATTTAATATTTTTTTGGTGAATTAAAAAAAAATAGTATTAAGTCCTCTAGCATCTTAAATTTTGAAAAATAAATTTATTATACAATGGGGACTATATAGAAATGACGTAAGTATAAAATATTAGTTAAGGGAAAACTTCAGTATTTATCGACTTTTTAGAACACGGTCAACCCTTTTCAATATAAAAATAGTTGGATAACCTCTCAAAAATTATTCTTAGAAATATTTAATAACTATGGGTGTTATGAGTAGTTATTCTATTAAAAATCCATCAAGTGTTTAATGAGATATGGGAAGGATAAAAATCTAATGAAGTTTTCAAAATGATAGGTACGAGTTACTTGTATGTATGTATGTATATATGTATGTATGTATGTATGTATCTACGTATGTATGAACTAAAACATGAAATGTGAATGTAACATTAAAACAAGTTACGATATGCTTAATAAAGAATATATGTGTATGTGTATATGTATATAGTCATAGAGGTGTTATGAGTAGTTATTCTATTAGAAATACATCAAGTGTTTAATGAGATATGAGAATGATAGAAATCTAATGAAATCTTCAATATATATATATAGAACTGAAACATGAAATATGAATGTAACATTAAAATAAGTTATGATATATTTAATAAAGAATACAGGTGTGTATGTATATAGTCATAGAGGTGTATTCTTATGGTTATAATTTCATAAGTGGATTATGAATTATGTTAAATAATTACATATAGTTAGGTTAATGAATGTGTGCATTCAAAAACCTAAAAAGTATAGTAAATACTAGTTTTCATTATCCTATGTTTCATGTGTGTTGAGTTTTATTTTTATATATCTGCATATAAATTTCAGTATGCAACATAAGTACATAATGTAAATGGCTATGTTGGGTAAGCTTATAGTTAGAAATATGATTTTATCTAGTCATCAGGTGTTTGAGGGACCAAAACTATACTTGTATTAAAACAATCTTCTATAAAATGAATGAGATATTTAAATGAATCTTATAATGATTTTATGAGTTCTCTGTAAAAGATTGATTGATTGTTAGTTATATATATTTAGTATTAAATATTTGTGTGTGGTACATACTATGAGAGTGTTAATATGTATAAATATTTGGTTATATTTAGAATATAATAGTGCATCGTAAAGCATGTTTATAAGTTATATTTTTTAATGCGAATATGCAGTTTAAACGTAAAGTATATTTGGGTGGTGTAATCTCATACTTGTTTGATTATTATAATGTATGTGGGTCATTTAAATTTTGAAATCATAAGTTTGGTTGTGTATTTATGTAGTTGTGAACTATGATAATATGAGATATGATAGAGTACTATAGTGTAAATTATGTTAAATCCAGATGGTACATACTATAATTGATATGTTTAGACTCACACTTACATTTAACTGATTAAACGTATGCATATTGGTTATCACTATGAATAGTATGTTTTGTAATAGTAGAACTTTATGTATGCATGCATACCACCTTGAGATTTTAACGAATGTTATGATAGTATATTATAAGGTTATACAGAAACTGTGACTTGCTTCATTATATATAGTTATTTAAATAAAAATTTATGTTTCCATATATTTAAAATTAATTTATATGATTGACTGTAAAAAATTAATAATTATGTCTTAAAATACTAGACTATGATAATATGAGTTGTCATAAGGTGTAGTATGTTTAAAAAATAATTATGATAGTGAAAATATGTAATTAAATGTGTATTTATTTGATGATATAAATTACATTCATTATTTCTATTATGGAATAAAAATAATATAAAATTCATTCATATGTTTGATGAAATAAATATATGCTTTGATTACTCCTATGTTTAACATGTTATATGATGTTTTTTCTAGTAGAATGTAAACTATATGAATCTTATGATTAAATTATATTTGATCAATATATATTGTTGATATTAAGTAAGAATTGATATGGACTTCACTAGATTATTAACATCACAATGTTAGATGAAGGCAATCTAATCAAATGGGGTGTATGAATTTGATTAAACTATAAATTGTTATTATTTATTAAATTATTTTTAGTGAGACATTATAATTTTATTAGTATTATTTAAATGTTTGTGTGATATCTTATAATAAAATGGTTTTCTATGATACATTGCATGTTTAATTTTAAAAATCTTATAACACATGAGTACTTGTTTGTCTCTTTAGATTCTCATATCATCATTATTTACTCATCCATGAAGGGAGAGACATTATTTGATGGGATTAGTATAGGATATATTTGCTCCATGATTGGTGTGAAAAAGTGCTCAGATGATGCTCTCTCTCTCATAACAGTACCATTTATTGAGATGACACTTGAGATTACCACATATACTTGAGCTTGATAACTATGCTCCAAAAAACTTATCTTAAATATACATTTTATTGTACTGTATTCATTATTAAATATTATAGTGAATAATTATAGTTACTTATTGTATATTGACTTTAGTGGTTATAAACTTGTATCAGTTATGGCTAAGTTAATATAATTACTTTCTATATTTGCATTATAATGTGCTCTCATGATCTTAAAAATTAGTGATATATGATGTAATATTCTTGATTTATATTATCATGTTTTGAGTATTCTATATGATCTATTTATATTATCATGGTGTAATTTATTTTCGTTATATATGTTAAATTAAAAAAAATATGTATTTCTAGTTAATCACAGCGATGTTATTGCATGTGGTATTAGAGTCAGTAGTTAGCACATGTTAAAATGCATTAAAAAAGTTTATATATGGTGTATTTAAATTAACTTTTTAAATCAAGTAAAAATAAACACACCATGTACAAATCATTTTTAATGCATACTAACAAATGATAACTACTAAAAAAATTCATGTATTTCTAGTTAATCACATTGATATTGTTACATTTAGTATCAAAGTTGTGGCTCAAACTTTAGGACCTAATGAATCTATTGATATTTTTGTGTCTTTCTATTCACCAATTTGAACCTAGTGACATGAAGTATTGCATTGGTATTTTGTATTTGTAGTGCCCCAATGTGGAACCATGTTACACTATGATTGAAGTTTTGAGACTTGGTAAATCTGTCTGTATGGCTTGGTGACTATTATAAGTATCTAACATTCATGAAATGTGTGGGTAACATTGAGTGTGTGCCCTTAGGATCACTGTACCCTTTTGAATTGTTTATGGTTTGGTTTATCAATTATCCTAATGGTGATGGTTGTATATGAAGTTTAGATAGATGAGTACATATCATAGTTCATGAGATATTTTTATCATAGTTTGATCACTTAGATCAAATACCTCGAGAATGATTACATCCTTCTTGGTAATCAAGTCACCTTATTCATTTGTGTTTTATGATGTGAGTGTTTAATAAGCATGGAATGCTTCTCACTAATATATATGTGATTTAGTTTTGTGTCTTATATTCACTAATCCTAGGAATGAAAAATTTTATAAGACCATTTTTAGTTGGTACCCCCTAGCATAGTGGAAATTTTCTTGTAGTAGAGTGTTGTTGTCTTAGTTAGGAATTCCTATGTGTTAGGAGTTTGTTTAAGGATTGGCACCCATAATTTTGTGGTTTAAGAAGAAGCTTAATCTCTCTTAGTTATTTTAGAGGTGATTTGTTATTATCTTATTCTCCTTTAACATCATTCTAAGCTACTGAGAGGATTCATATTTTTATGATGTTGATTTAGTGTTCTCTTAATTGGGAACTTGTTTTTGAAATGTTGTTTGACCATATTCCCTTGAAGTTTATGAGAGAATGTCTTCTAATTCTTTTTGAGAGATAATTTGTAAGATTGGATGAATTGATACATATTTTTGGTTAGTATATTTCTCTCCTAATTGTGAAAATAGATTGTGATACTATACTTACAGATTTGGTAAGTAGTAGTGATTTGGCAACATTGAGTTGTAGTGTTTTTTTTAACTTTTTTAGGGTATGTAGGAGTTTTTGAGATGGTATTTCTCTAATTTTCACTTGTGACTCCTTAGATTCACTACTTTATCTAACTTGTGATTTTAGACCACATGGAGTGGCAAACCTTGAATTATATATTAAATTATAAATTAATAACTATAAGTTAATTATAATTATTATGTTATGATTCACCCTTGGCTCTTTTTGGTTTAAAACATGTTGTTTT
Source organism: Torreya grandis (assembly GCA_037957365.1). Lineage (NCBI taxonomy): Eukaryota > Viridiplantae > Streptophyta > Pinopsida > Cupressales > Taxaceae > Torreya > Torreya grandis. The sequence continues at coordinate 1,365,750 of JARHVA010001389.1, forward strand.
TAAAAGTTGTTTTTATACATTTTATCAAAAGTGAGTAGGGTATAGGATGTCTAAAACATTTTGTCAATCTAAGTATTCAAATAAAATTTTAATTTATAGCATTCTAACTGAGCAAGTAAGGAGATATTATCTTGTTTGTTCCCTTATAAGGTTGAAAGGATTGTATAATCTTTAGAATTTATATGTTATGTTAATTTTAACATTATTTATTCTTAACTATGAATATAACACTATAAGTTAAGCTAAAAAATATGATATTAGTTATGTTTAGCTAGTGGTAACTTAATATGATTATAGAATGATTGTATGATTTCTCTTGTACGTATGTTGATACATCTAGAATTATTCAGTATATATTATTATTTTGTATGATCTATTAGTATATAATTTTGATTCATTAAATATTGTGCATTTTTTGGAGATTATTAGGTTGTAGAGACTTAAGGGAAGAGTGGTGAATTAGGAATTTGAGTACTAAGTGTTAGGAGTGGATCCTACTTAGCCTCACATTAACTCAGTAGTTAATAATTTTGGATATGATAGATGGATTTGTCAAATTCAAGATTGGACAGATAAAAATTTTAAATTCAGTCATATGATCATATGCATGTATACGATGAAATGATTATTCGTTAATCTTGTATACATTAGAAATATAATATTTTTAGATCCTATTCATCATCATACTTGTCAAGAGATCCATGGAGTAGTGACAATATTAACATATCATACTTATCAGGAGATGTGCAAGGTAGCAATAATATTAACGTGTACACATCATTTTTGCTAGGTTCTCTAAACACTTTTCTCTAGAATGAGAAAAATAATCTCTAGATTAGAGAGATGTGTAGAGGGACTGGAAGATTTTTTGGAACCATATTTGATCATTCATTTTGACTTGTATGATGATCTTATGTTCTCTTGAGAAGTCAGTGAAAATTTTAGTGAAATATGTGAGACCCTTCAAGGTAATATAAGTGGTCAGTCTTGTAGTATATTGACTTGTCTTGATGGTTTTAGACCTCAGAGTGGTCATGATAGAATTAATCAGAGTAAGTAATACTCACAAACCATGTTTGTATAATAGGTATATATTACAGAATAGGGTCTTATGGTATTAATGCTCTGAAAATAATGTAACTTGAAAGAACTTCAATAAGTTTTATAGGTAATTTCACATTTATTTACTTGATTTGATAATTTATATTGAATTATTTCTCTACTAAATAGTATTTTTAATTCAAAATTTATATTTGATAAGAGTCATCCAGAAAGATAACTAGTTATAAAGGGAAAGGATGTTACATTTTGATTTTTCATTAAGTAAACTATCTGATTATCTATAGATATTTATAGTTGACATATCTGATTTGGTTATATATTGATTAAGCTTTGAAATATATGCTATTATAAAATATTAAGATATTACTTAGGTTACATGATCACACTACTATGAGTTAGTTATAAGTATATGTTTACTTTATGATCATATTGATTTGTCATTTGAATTATATTTTATGATGAATGTATATCATGACTATTATAATTTAACTAAGTACTTTGTTGTGATATTAATGAAGAATAAACTATCCCTTAGAGTGTGATAGAAGGAGAATATCATCAAAAAGGGTGACATAGATAAAGATATTAGAGGATGATACAGAACTAACGAGAACTATGCACATACCACAGTAGTTAGCACATGTTAAAATGCATTAAAAATGATTTGCACATTATGTATTTATTTCTACTTGCTTTGAAAATTTGATTTTTATGATTTTTCATTGTGGTTTAAATAGCATAATGAATTTATTTTATATATATGATACATTTTATCATTAAATTTAGTGTAAACATTATTAACAAGATTAGATTTAAAAATTTAAAATTATTAATTTTTAAAATTATCATTAAAATTTATGATAATAAGAGATGTTAATTAAATTATTGAATTATAATTTTTCTCTATTTTATGTTAAAATAGATAAAAATGAAATTTGTCATGAAAAAAGAAAAAATAATAAAGAATAAAAGTAAAAATAAAGATTAAATTTAAAAAATAAAAAAGAATCAAACATATTAAAAATAACTAAAATAAAAAAAAATCCTTAAAATAAAAAGGCTTCACCTTTTTTAATAAGGGGGAATAATAAGAGTTTTAAAAAAAATTAGATTGGGGAAGAAGCAGAAGATATTTTTTGCATAAGGAGACAGAGAAAAATAAAAGAAGCAGAGAAGAAGATAAATCTCTCAACTCGTCATGTGGACAATGTTTTTAAATTTTAGAATATGTGAGTGAAAATTTTTGAGTGATTTTATTCTCTAAATATTTGCATGTTTTTCAAAAATCTAAGATGCATATTTAATTTAGAATAATATAACTAGTAGTTGGAATATATGTTGAGTGCAAGAGTCTTAGTTAATACTTGAACTTAAATAGAAAAATAACCCTGTAGAGATTGGTCATAGTATTTCAAACATTACATTGTCATAACTATTCAACTTAGAACATAAGGAACTAGACGCCTTCATATTACCGATACGATCTAGAATGTGATTATCCTTTCTTCCTTAACTTCATATTTGAACTTGTTTGTTTTCTAGTTATAATGTTTCTCGAAATGAAATAGGTGCATTCAGTAATAGTCTTTTCTTAAAGAATTATTTATTCTCAATGTTTTAGGGACACGATATTTTTCAGACTCATTAAGAGAAATGGAAAAATAAGAAGGCGATCAATTTATTAAAAGTGAAAAAAAATGCCTTATAAAATTGAAATATTAGTGTAGCATAATTGAACAAGTGAAAATGATTTCTAACATAGATTAAAATAATTTTTTTGAGATCTTTCATGTTTTGATCTGGAAGTACCGCATCTAATTTTAACATATGTAGGAAAATTATTGCTTGTAATATCATTTTATGATGCCACGAATGTTGATGAGATTGTCTTATGCTATAAAATTTAATGTTTATAACTCACATGAGAAAAGAAAACGTGAAATAGATTTTTTGAGAGTTGTATTGTTTTGACGCCTCCATTGTGTGTTGTGATTAACAATGCTAATTTCTACCAAATAGCATCATAATAAATCTCTATGGTTTAGTTTTGAGAATATTAGAATTCATATAAATATCCAAGTAATAAATCGTTAATCTTTAGACAAATTTGGATAACATTATTATTATAAAAATAATAATCATTATCGAAGTAATCTTTATGTGGTGATCCATAGTTGAAACATAATTCCTTAATAGATTATCGAATGGATATTTATAGTTGTTAAGATAAAGGATCATCTATAGAGTTATTGAACTAATCTAGATAATTCTAATCATTTCAAATAACTCTAAATTAGTGTATATAGAGTCGTCTAATAGTAATATACCTATATCCATATTCATATAAATATCCTTCACCATTAGAGTTTGGATAATTTTTAATGTTTTTCAAAAGTTTGAGTTTTAAATAACTCTGGTAATTTTAAGTTTTGACTGTAGTATTTAACCAAAACTTGACTATGAATATTGTTATACTTTAGAATAATAAGTTTTTATATGATAATCCACTTCAATAATATCCACAGATAATAACCATTTATAAATAAAAAGGACATATCTAACTTTATAATGGTTTATTTTTATAATGTCTTTTTAGATTAGTGGTTATGAGAATTTGAGTCATCATAGGTGGAGATGTTTTCCATTTTGTGTTGGACCTTTATTTCATTGGAGTAATTTAGTAATTTTTGGTGAATTTAAAAAAAAAAGATTACTAAATCTCTAGCATCTTAACTTTTGAAAAATAAATTAATTATATAGTGAGGACTATATAGAAATGATGTAAGTATAAAATATTAATTAAGTAAAAACTTACATATTTATGGACTTTTTAGAATATTATTAATCCTTTTCAATATTTAAATGGTTGAATAATCTTTCAAAAATTATTCTTGGAAATATTTAATAATGATAGGTGTTATGAATGGTTATTATATTGAAAATCCACTGTGTATTTAATGAGGTATAGGAAGGATAAACATTTAATGAAGAATTCAATATGATAGGTATAGATTACTTATTATATATATTAATTGTGAATTAAAATACGAGATGTGAATGTAACATTAAAATAAGTTATAGTATGCTTAATAAGGAATGTGTGTGTGTGTGTGTGTGTGTGTGTGTATAAAGGCGTATTATTACGGTTATAATTTCACAAGTGGATTATGAATTATGTTAAAGAATTACATATAGTTAAGTTAACGAATGCATGCATTCAAACTCCTAAATAAATATAGCAAATGCTAATTTGGATTATCATATGTTTCATGTGTGTCAAGTTTTGTTTTATTATATTTTCATATGTATTTAAGTATGCAACATAAGTACATAATGTAAATGACTATGTTGGGTCATATACCTAAGCTTGTAGTTAGAAGTATGATTTTATCTAGTCATCAGGTGTTCAAGGTACCAAAACTATACCCGTATTAAAATAATCTTTAAAAAAATAGAATGATATGTTTAAATGGATTTATGAGTTCTCTACAAAAGATTGATTGACTGCTAGTTATATGTATTCAGTATTGAATACTTATGTGTGTTACATTTTATGAGAGTGTTAATATGTATAAATATTTTGGTTATATTTAGAATATAACGGTGCATCGTGAAACGTATTTAAAGTTATGTTTTTTAATATTAGTATGTAGTTTAAACTTAAGATATATCCAAATGGTATAATCATGTATTTATTTGATTATTATTATGTATGTAGATCATTTAATTTTTAAAATCATAAGTTTGGTTATGTGTATTTATATATTTGTAAACTATGATAGTATGAGATATCATAGAGTACTATAGTGTAAATATATGTAGATGATACATATTGCAATCGATATGTTGAGACTCACATCTACATTTTATTGATTAAATATATGTATGTTGGTTATCACTATGAATAGTGTGTTTTGTGATAGTTAATAGGACTTTATGTATGTGTGTATACCATCTTAAGATTTTAACAAATGCTATGATAGTTTATTATTGAGTTTCATGATAATTATGACTTGATTCGTTATATCTAGTTATTTGAATAAAATTTTATATTTCTATGTATTTAAGACTATTTTATATGATTGATTATAGAAAACTAGTAGTTATGTCTTAGAATACTAGACTATGATAATATGGGTTATCATAACGTGTAGTATATTTTAAAATTAATTGTGATAGTAAAAATTTACAATTAAATAAGTATTTATTTGGTGGTATAAACTATAATCATTATTTTCAGTATGGGATAAAAAATAATATAAGATTTATTCATATATTTGATGAAATAAATGTATGTTTTGGTTATTCTTATGTTTAGTATGTTATATGATGTGTTAGTCAGATGTAAATTATATGAATCTTGTGGTTAAATTATGTTTGATCAATCTACATCACTGATACTGAGTATGGAGTGAGATGAAATTCAATGGTTTACTAGCATCACAATGTCAAATGAAGACAATATGATCAAATAGTGTGTATGAATTTGATTGATTTATAGATTTTTATTTAAATAATTCATAAAAAAATTGGGATAAATTATGTTTATTAAAATATTATCATTTATGAGTATGATTTATATGTTTGTATGATATCTTGCAATAAAACGGTTTTCTATGATATATTGAATATTTATTTATAGAAATCATATAGCACATGGGTACTTGCTTGTCTTTCTACATTTTCGCATCATCACTATCCACTCATACATGAAGGGAGGGTCATTCCTTGATGATATTAGTGTGGGGATCATTGATCTTTGGTTGGTGTGAAAAATTACTTGAATGATGCTCTCCCTCCCCACAATAGTACTATTTATCAAGATGACACTTGAGATTATCGTAAATATTTAAGTTTGAGAATTATGCTCCGGAGAAGCCAAATATCTTATATGTACATTGTATTGTATTGTATTTATTATTGAATATTGTCATGAAAAATTATAGTTATTATTATATATTAACATAAGTGGCTATAAACTTGTATCAATTGTGGTTGAGTTAATATAATTATTTTTTGTATTTACATTATGATGTGATCTCATGATATTAGAGATCAATGATATGTGATGTAACATGATTGGTTATTATTATCACATTTTGAGCATTTCTTATGGTCTTTGTATTTTCTCGTGGTATAATTTATTTTTTATATATGTGTTAAATTAAATAAAAATAATGTATTTCTAGTTGATATTAGTGGTTTTGTTATATGTGATCAGTAGTTAGCACATGTAAGAATTCGTTAAAAATGGTTTACATAGTGTGTTTATTTTTAATTGCTTTGAAAATTTGATTTAAACATATCATGTATAAAATATTTTTAATATATTTTAACATATGCTAATTATTATGGTGTGTATAGGGTTCTCAGTAGTTTTTTGTCATCTTTTGACATCTCTATTTACATCATCCTTTTTAATGATATTCTCCCTCCGTCAAACTCTGAGGTATGGATTCTCCTGCATTAATCTCATAATAATGTAGGTAGTTAGACTATAGCATTCATGATATACATTCATCATAAAATATAGCTTAAATGATGAATCAACATGATCATAAAGTAAACATATACTTACAGCTAACTCATAGTAGTGTGATCATGTAACCTAGGAAATATCCTACTAACCCATAATAGCATATATCTCAAATTTTATTCAAAATATAATCAAATCACATGCGTCAACTATAAATATCCATGGATAGATAGTTAATTTAACAAGAAATTGGGATGTAACAATGAAAATTGGTTGTTATAGCTGGAACATAATGTGAGGTTCTAATAATTGATATAGATTTGTTGATGGGTTTATGAATTCTAGATTTAGAAGGTTTAAAATTGGTATAAGGTGTACAATTGTCATGATTATGAATGTATTTAAAGATTTTTTAAATATACTATATGGTATGAGATAGATCAAGATTTGGGTTAAGAAGATTTTTAATTATTTTAGAAAAAAATGTAACAGGAAAACTTATCTTCCATAATGGACAAGGTAAAAAGAAAATAACCCATATAAGATCTAAATGGGTTGAGACTGGTGTAGATATTATTAATTATATATCACCTTAGTCTTTTACACATGGCAAATACATATCTGTATCATTTCTCTCAATCTTAGACTTTTTCCATTTTCGTAAATCTTGTATCTACTCTCTATATGCTCATTTCTTATCTCTTAGTATGACCATTATCATTTTGATAACCCAAATTTTATATCTTATAATTTTGTAAACCTACTTATCTTCTTATTCTCTAACTACCTAGATAATTGCATCTCATTCAAATGTCTACATCGACACAAGTGTCATATCTCAATACAAGTGTCTAATGCCCTAAAGTCATCCAATTTATAAATAAAATGTATCTTAAAGGTTAGCCTAAGTTTTTTAATGTGAGATACTCTCAAAGAGGATCGGTATAAATATAAGATCAACCCTCATTCATTATTCACATATCATTCATACCAAAGAGCATTAAATCAAATACTCAAGTGAGTTAAACTTCCCTATTTTATCATATTTTCATATTAGTCATAAGGACAATACATCTATAAGTCTGAAGTATTTAAGGAACAACCCAAAAGATATATTTTTTAAGTTACAAGTTAGATCACTTTATACTTATTTATCACACATTGTATGATTCAAACACAAGGCAACATGTATATGAGAACTACATAAGTCTGAGGTCCTCTTCAGAGTATTGGCTATATAGATAGCACTCATTGATAGAGGGATTTTTAGGGTAGATCAACACCATGTGCCCACTAACCTATTTTTCTCAATACATCATTCAAAGATAAAAAAGAGAGAACCTAGGGTTTTGATCAATAAAATAAGAGTGACAACCTATGCATATTATTTTAATACATCAAAAAAAAGGAGCCAAAAAATTTTTAAAAAACCGAACTAACAGATTAGAAAAGGGATATATATTTTGGTCTAGACACTTTTGTCAAGATCAAGACTCCTACGTGGATGTAAGTATCCATGGTGGATACAAGTGTTCAGGAGTTAAAGGTAGTCAAAACATAGAGCAAGCAAAACCCAAACTTCCAATATAATCCTATGATAATCCCTGATCACTATCATATTCATAAATAAACCATCAAAAAAGATATGCTCTCTCATCCTTTAGTCATGCAGTTATACAATCATTGTTATATTTATTGCACATGCTTAATTGAATTATATTTTCAAAATACTATATTGCATTGATTAGATTTGAATATTACAATATTGCATTCAAATAATTTTATTTGCTTGTGTTTATGTAAAACTCAAATAGCATAAAATATTTGGTGAACATGACTTTTATTTGTTGAGCCAAAACCCTAGTTTGCATGAAGGGTTTTCTCTTTCTCCAAATTTATTTCAGATTTATGTATTTATTTTTGTATCTAAATTTTTTCTTCTTTCATGGGCCTAGTTTAATAATGTTTACTTATCTCTTTGATTTGGTCCTTGTGGTTGTGTGCTTTGTGATTTTCTCCAAAATTAAAATTCCTTATGGATTCCCTAATTAAGGGCCCTGCAATACCCCACCCTTTGGATATTTTATTTAATATCCCTAATGATCAAAGTATTACATATGAAGATCTTATGGCAAGTGAAACATGGGGTAACACCTATTATTTTGCTTATAAATATGATAATGAAATAACTAGTAATGAAAATAAAAATATAAATGAACATGGTAATGGTCATGTATTATTTCATATGATTACGAATATAATTTTATTCCTCTTAGGTATGTAGAGACTATTTCAATTATTTCTTCTCTTTCCAATGATGAAAGCTCTAAGAAGTCAAGCGCAATACATTTTGTTAGTGCCTTGCATCCAAATGATACCATAGATAAGAAATAAGTTATTATTCTTAATGTTGTAATTCAAAATGTTATACATTCTTTAGATGCGTAATTATTTGAATGTTCCTCTTATCTTTCCAATGATGTAAATGTTAAAAAAAATTAAAATTTACTCTCCTATTTCCAATAATGAAAGTGTTGAAAAAATTGAATGTGTGCCTTCCTGTCAAAGTGATGCTAATCTTGAAAATATTATCTCTTATTTGGACCACTCAAATGAAAATAGTGAAATTAATTCTCTTTCTAAAATTTGTAATTAGCAAAATGCATGTACTACTTCCTCTCCTCCCTTGCTTGAATGACATAATGAAAATACATGTGAAGGTCCTAAGAAAGTGGTTATAATAGATACCTTGTGTGGAGATACAATTAACTTTAGAAGTACATTTGATACTAATAAAAGTGAAACTTACATTATGCCCTCACCTAGTGTTACAAGTGAAGTTGTAAATGTTTCTTTTCCTCCCTCCTTTGCCTTTTATATCCAAAAAGAGCATGTGTTTACAAGTAAATTTCCTTCCCCTGCTCTTATTATATGTAAAACAACTTCAAAAAACATAGCACCTTGCAATGATGATGATATCAACCTTTGTGTTATCCAAAATGATAAAATTCTCTCTTTAGCCATTGATATTCATTTATCAAATATTATGCAACCATGTGATGATCCTATTTTAGAAGGTGTTAAAGAGTCTATCATTTCTATGTTTCGTATAAATGGTAGTTTACAACCTCTAAGAAAATATTAAACTTCTTCACCACTCTCTACTTGTGATATGTTATCCATCATGACTGCCATAGGAGATCTTCAACAATAATTTAATACCCTTAAGTTACAAGTTGTATCTCATTAGGCTACCTTTGAGGAGAATATGTTAAAGAAACAATCTCTTAATTGAGATGTGTTTGAGTCTCCTTACCCTTATAATTTCATCATGCCTAAGTTCTCATATTTCAATGGTCATAGTAATCCTATTATTCACTTCCAATAATATATACATTCCTTTAAACATTGGGCTAAGGATGGATGCTTGCTATTAAAGGCCTTCCATATAATTTTAGGTCAAGAGGCTCTAGATTGGTTTTACAGCCTTTCAAATGGTTCCTTATCAACATTATAAAAACTCAAAGATGTGTTCTTATCCAAATTTCATCGATACACCTTACTGAAGTTATGATTGGTACAATTACAAGTATTAAAAAAAAATGAGGATCAGTCCATTCCAAACCATGTTATCAGATTTAAAGGCATATTTTATTCCTTAAACTATACCCCCTTAGATTTGGAAGTATAATTTATATTTAGTAGGTGTCTTATTTCTCCTCTTAGATAAAGAGTGTTGCATAAACCCTTAACTTCATTTAATATTTTATATTGTGATGTGCATAAATATGCATGTGCTTTAACAAATATGGAAATCGAGTTACCTGCTTCACCACCTAAAAGAAAAGATGGTAGAAATAACATTTTCAAAGCAAAAAAAAAAAACTAAGGGTCATGAACCTCTTCAAAAACCCTCTTCAAAACCAGAAATGCATACCAAAGAACAAACAGGAAAAGTATTGAATAAAGGAAAGGATCATATTTATAGAGTATATGTTATAATTAAACCATATGTCTCTACAAAAAGGTAACCACTTTATTTTGATTGGTACCGAGATAGACCACATGATATATTGTGCACATTATTGGATAAATGAATGATAAAGCTTCTTCCTAATTCTCATTTCCCACCACATAGATTTGAAAAGGTAAAAGGACCACTTTTGCACTTGCCATAGTATAAACATGCACTGAGATAATGATTGTTTTGTTCTTGACCAAAAGCTTACACGATTAGCTAATCGATAAATTATTACATTTTGAAAATACATATCTAGACCTATTTCACATACTTCTTCTAGAGGATATTATAAGAGGGTTGATACATCCCATGTTTCTCCTTTTGAGGATCACATGGTCCATCAACCTTCATATAAGGTGACCACTAGTATAAGTTCTTCTCCTAGTGCACCATCTCCCAGCACTGATCTCTCCAACACTGATCCCACCAAGGAACCATTGATCAATCGGGTCATTCATAAAGAGATAAGTGAAAAATATAAACCTGTACATGTGATATGGGTACCTAAATAGATACACATAGATTCACAAGATATTTCTAAAGATACTTCAGATTAAGCAACAAAAATGAAACCAACAGCTCCATGACCACATGATCATTATAGTTGAAATTTCTTATTTCCATTTGGATTTTATTACATACAATGATTCATTTATTACCACTATAATACAATAATTTCATTCCATTAAAATATTTTTTATATAATTTATCATATCCAAATATACATTACGAAAACAAATGCAAGTAACGTATACACAATGAATAAATAAATAAATAAGCATACACTTTCATGTGAAGCAAGGATGCCAAATACAAACTTACCAAAAGACCATGATACAATTCCTAATTCTACTACACACCATATTCAGATTTCAAAAGCACCTAAACATGTTCTTATTACTGCTACTTCAAATAAACCATAGAGTATGACAAATTATATAGTGATAAATATTGCACCTATACATTCTCATTGACAGTTTCACCAATTTATTTCACTAGGTTCCTAGTGGGGAGATACTTATGTGCATCCATTGGATGAGATCATAGGATAGCTATTTCTTTACACATTCCAAAAATACCCAAAAAATTAAAAACTTCAAAAAAACACAAATATTTTCAATATTCACATATTATATTAGCTCATTGCCATATATATTATTAATTTCATGTTGGTATATGGAATATCAGTATTTATTATATACACATATGTTTCATGCATCTTTAGAGTGTGATTCAAGGATATACAGATACATGATATATGCACTTTTGAATTTTGAGATTTTCATTTACTCACATCACAAGAACTTTGAGGGCATCCACATATATGATCATGATACATATAAGTTATATCATTATATGATTATTTTTACATTATTATGTTTGAGCTCATATATGTACTTGCACATGCCTTTATCCATGCTTATCTCTTTCATAGTGTACTTGACATTTTTTGTTAACACATATATAGGGATTAGTATGCTATCTTTATGTTGGTTGCTTATGTCTTCATTTATGCATTTCTTTGAGTGTCTTACATTTATATTGTCTTGTTTTAGTATTTGAATATGCTTCATTGTGTGTTGTCATCGTACCTTTATTTTCCTCTTTGACATTTGAATATGTCATTTCTTACTTTTGGGACAATTGACTAAGTCATGTCCCTTCAATTATGTGGCATTTAAATATGCCCCTTATTTGAGGTCTCCTTGTACCATTGCCTTTTGACTTACTTTTGAGTGTTCTTGTGTGTGCTTGATTTGTTTATTAAGATTGTACTATTACTATCTAGATGTTGTCATAATTCACATCATATTTCTTAAAACTTGGTGTGATCGCATTCTTCGTGCTTCAATGATACATATACTTAAACATGTTCCTTCTATATGCTACATGGTACATTCACATATTACATGGTTATCTTATCCTTTTAAGATAAGGTAAATATCATTTTTTATCTTTCCTCACCTCAAAAAATGGGCATATTAATGGAGGCATGTCATAGAGGCATGACTTATATAGTGGTCACAATTTCAAATATATAGTAAGTGTATGTTTTAGAAACATGTTCTCCATATTTATTCAGTATGTAGCATACTCAGATTATAGTGGGGGCATGTTTTAGAAACATGTTCTCCAGATTGCAACTTACACTAGTTCTCATATTCATATTACATTGGAGGCATGTTTTGAAAACATGTCATCCAAATTAGCACTTATATCAGTTTTTAGTTTCAGATTATAATGGGGGCATGCTTTTAAAGTATGTTCTCCACACTTAGTTTCAAATTGGCTAAATTTCACAATTATATGATTCAAATACATATTTGTGGTAGAATTCTATACATTGATACAATTGTTATACACAACCTCAACATAAAACATACCTAAGGTGCATATGCTATGAAATGTGTACTTAATATTGTAAAATCAAATTAGTTTCAAATTCAAAACGCTTTTAGGATTGTCACCACCTACTAGGTTAGACTTTTACATACTATATTGAGTCAATCTACTATAGTAGTTGGTTTACTTTTTAGTATGATTGAGGTGATTAAATCACTCAATCTTACCAAATTTTTAGATTTGATTTGATTGTATTATCCAGCCTCACCAATTTGATAGTGTGAGTTGACTTGGTTCACTCACACTCACCAAGTTATAAGTATGATTGAGTTTCATGGTTGAACTAGTCTCAATTTCTAAGTGGCAATTCACCTTTTCTCCAAAGTTGGGGGCATGGACCCTCCTCTCTCTCTCTCTTTATGTGTATATACATATTTGTCCTAATCTCAATTTCAGTGATTCATAATGATACATATTTCAAATGAAATTGTCAAAAAGCAAGATGGTCGCATTGATACATAGGTCAGTTACCAACAAAGAACTCAAGTTGGACTCAAGAAAAGACAATGTGTGTTATACACATCAAGTTTATATTCATTTTTATTTAAACTATAAATTTCATTACTAGACCAAAGGGAGGAAAATTTAGATGATATTTATGAATTATATAGTACCTTAGTCTTTTACACTTTGTAAATGTACACATTGGTTGTTCCTCTTAGTTGTAAGCCTTTCCTACTTTCACAAGTCTTGCATCTGCTATCTCTTTGTGTTTATTGACTATTTCTTAATATGATCAGTATCATTTTAATGTCCCAAGGTTTATATCTTATCCAAAATGTTGTGAAACTACTTATCTTTTATCTTTGTAAGTTCTAGACTTTCACTTATTTTCTAAGTACCTGAACACTTGTATCCTAAATAAACGGTGACATCAATGCAAATAGCATGTCTCAACACAAGTGTCTAGTGCTTTAAAGTCATCCATTTTACAAATGAAACATATTCTAAAGGTCAATGTAAGTGATTTAATGTGAGATATTATCCAAGAGGATTGGTATAAATATAAGATCAGCCCTCATTCATTCGTCATCTAGTATTCATACCAAAGAACATTCAATCAAGCACTCAATTGAGCAAAGCTTCCCTATTTTCTCTTATTTTCATATCAGCTAAAGGGACAACACATCTACATGTCTGAAGTATTGAAGGAGCATCCCAAGATATATATTTTTTAGGTTATAAGTTAAGCCATTATTGTACTTGATTATCACACATTACATGATTCACACACAATCTAACACGTATGGGAAAACTACATAAATATGATGCCCTTTTTGGAATATTGGCTATATAGGCAATGCTCACTGACAGAGGGATCTTTGGGGTAGCTCAACAACGTGTGTCCACTAACATGTTTTCCCCATAACATCATTCAAGGGAAAAGAAGAGTGAACCTAGGGTTTTGATCAATAAATTGAGAGTGACAATCTATGTAAATTATCTAAATACATCACTAGGTGACAAAAAAATAGAAAAACCCAACTAACAGATTCGAAAAAGGATCTATATTTTGGTCTAGACACTTCCATCAAGATTAGAATTCAGGGGTAGATGCAAGTGCCCATGGTGGACGCAAGTGTCTAGGGGTTAAAGGCAGTCAAAACACAAAGTGATCAAAACCAAGACTTCAAATATAGCACTATGGATACTCCTAATCACTATCATAGTCTAGAATAGAACATCAAACAAGATATGCTCTCTCATTATATAGTCATGTAGTCATAAAATAATTATTACATTTATTTCACATGCTTAAATGAATTGTATTGTCAAAATACTATATTACATTACTTAGATATCAATATTATAATATAACATTCAAACAATTTTATTTGCTTAAATGTGTTTGTGTAAAACCCAAATAACATAAAACAGTTAGCAAGAAAAATCATAAGAGGTGACATCGTGATGATAGATGAATAAAAATTTTGATGAAAAAGAATTGATCCTAAGAAACTATGGTCAATGTAGCTACACAGACTGAAAGGTAGAGATAAAACTATATCAATCCTAGTCGATGTGGTTGGTAAATGATAAACAAAAAAAAGTAACTAGAAAATGTACTATATCAACTGTGGTCTATGTATTTACACAAACTACAAAATATAGATAAAATTATATCGAGCCTAGTTGATATAGTTGGTAAATAATAAGCAAAAATTATGATAAGAAAATCTAATGTATTGACCATAGTTGATGTAGTTATACAGACTTAAACATAGAGGTAAAACTAAACTATATCTAGTTTGGTTGATGTAATCAATTCTGGAAAAAAAATTAATAGTACTATGAATAATTGTATCATTCATGGGTTATACAGTCTAATAAATAGAGATAAAAGAGGAGTAAACTTAGTAGACTATATCAAACCTAGTCGATGCGGTTTGTTCACACATAAACATATATATCAACATTGATTGATGTAGTTATAACACATAACATAAAACTATATCGACGTTAGTTGATATAGTTTATAATACATAATACAATAGCAAGTAGCAAACTATAAATTTAACTATTTTTTCTAATAATTTATTTGAAAAAAAGATTAGATAGATGTACTAAAAGGATGTGACTGATTTTTAAGCTTTCAAAGCTACTTGCTCGTCTTTTAGATAGTGTCATCTCCATATTTCAAAGCATGGACTACGGAGGAAGTACGATTCCCATAACCTACTAAATCTGGTTTCAAATGTAGGTTATAAGTAACTTTCTATCTATAACTGCTAACCGATGCACTGCAGATTCATACGGATGGTTGATTTTCTAAAGTTTAATAAAAAAAGATCATAAGTATTTTCTAAATACCATAAAATATGTGGAAACTAAAACCCATGTTTAGCTATGTACTATGGCTATGAGTATTGGGACAAGCCCCTAATACTATGATGTCTATAAATAATAAAAAAGAATTGTAAAGAAAGCATCATGTAGCCTTTCACAACAGTGGCTAAGAAGTTTGAAAATTAGTGGAACATAGTTTCTTTGGAAAGCCAAACAAAGATAAAATAAGGTCGAAAATCAATATTAAAAATCAATTTACAATTTTTAATGAATGAAAATAAACATGAAGTCAACTTGAAAGGAAATTTTTGATAAATTACTAGAAAAAGTTAATTTGTTTTGTTTGTGCAGAAAATGAAAACACATTGAACTATATTGGCGCAAGCCGATGTAGTTGTTCAGATAATAAAAAACTATATTGACGTTGGTCGATGTAGTCCATGTAAAAATAACTGAAAATAAGTAGAGTAAACTAGATCGGATTGGGCCAATATAGTTTACTAATAGAAAATATAAAAATAAAAAATATCGACTAGGGTTGATGTAGTTCAATAAAAATAAAATAATTTTATAACTACATCGGACTAGGTCGATATAATTAATTGTAAGAATTAATTTTCATATAATGTAAATTTTGAAGTACATATCTGAATTGATTTGATTAATTAAATTCACTGTAAAGATGAATACAACTATATCGGTCTAGGTCAATATAGCTGGTAGAGAAATACCTAGAAAATATAACTAAATCAGCGTAAACTGATGTAATTGGGTGGCTGAAAATAATCCAAATCTGAGTGCAAAAATTAAATCATCATGCATCACAATACCCTATTGGAAAAATATAGAATTAACATTGTATTAACCTACATCAATGTAGTTGCCTAGAAAACACAACAATTAGACTGGATCGACCTAAGTTGATGTAGTTTGCAGGAAATACATAAAATATAGAAAAATAAATCATAGATATAAAGCTAGAGGCCTGGCCAATATAATTGACTAACAAAAAAATACAAACAAATAAAGTCGATCGATATGTGTCGATATAGCCTATTGAGAAATACATAGAGAATTTAAAATGTTATCAGCGCATGCCAATATAGTTTTCCCTATGAATAGATAGATGTTACACTGAATTGACCTGCATCAATGTAATCTACAGAAAAATAAAATTATTTTGCCCTACATCGATACCATTTTTCTAAATGAAAAAAATGGTTAGTTCATGTCGGGTTCCCCAAAATGTATGCAATGAATTAAAATAGACATGCAAATTATCCTCCCTGATAGATTCAGAGTTGGAGAAGGTGACTCAACTAAAACTTGTTGGATGCTTAATTGTATCGAGACATGACCAATTAGATCCACTATCCCTAGCTAGAGGAGCACTTATCACACAACATCAATGGAAAGAGTTTCAAAGCTTCTAGGCAATCAATATAATGCAATAACACTAACTAGGTCTCTTAATAATAATGAAATTAATCTAATATAGTGTTACCAAAGCTTGCAACACAAATAAAGGGGATGATTAAAACACAACTAAAAGAATAAGGAATCATGGTAGGGAAATGGAACCCTAAATTAACTAAGGTGGAAAATGACAAGATTAAATAACTCTATAGCGACACGTTTGAGTATAAAGGATATTTAAATAAAGAGTTATATATTCAAAAAATATTGATTATGCAATATCTATCTACTAAATGAAAGAGTTAAAGTTAAAAACACTTACCTTGAATAGAACTTGTCGAGCCTCAATCTCTCACTTGGCCAATGGTGTTTCGCAAGAGGAGGTTGTGGTTGTAAGGATCATAATGGTTGAGATCAGTGATAGGCTAAAAGACTTCTTTTATTAACATCCAAGAGTCCACAAGACAAGGTATTTCCCTCCAAAATAAGATCTAAGCAATGACTTCTCTCAAATGTACACTAAAGCACAATTGCGAGCAATAATAGTGCAAAAATGAATGTTCATCTCGATTGGATTGAAATAGAACGTGTATTTATAATGGCAGATGATTCTAACCCCTTTCGAAATTTTAGCTAACAATATTGATCCACCTCAATGTAGTTTAAAAGTTATTGTTTACCCTCGAATTAAGTATGCATGCATTGACCTAGTTACAGAGCATGCCTGTGACTTTCAAAATTGTCAGTCTAGATAGACCTAGTTTGAATTTTGGTGGGAAGCAGAATGCACTACATTGACTTGGGTCGATATAATTAGAAAACATAGGTCTTGGCTTAGTTAGGGGCTATTGAAGAGGAAGATTGCTTCAGAGATCAAGTAAATGGGATTTTTTAGTGGATATAGGCATGATGGATTTAGACAACAATCTTGTGAATCACCAATGGTTTACCCACCCCTTTTCTGGTGCACCCTTTAAGGCATATACTCAAATAAATTGAAACTCGACATGTCACTGCAAGAGAAAAAGCATTAGTAAATGATAAAATTTTAAAAATATTGTGTATACATTAGCGATATAAATAGATGTCTCTGAAGTAACAAAAAAATGCTTAACAAACTTTTTTCTAAATATTATGGCCCTTGTAAGATCGTGTAAAAATTTGGCAATGTTGCATACAAGCTGAAGCTACTCCAGTCCACTCACATACATGTATTTTATGTATCTTCCTTGAAGAAAGTAATTGGACATAGAGTTTTTACCCACACTGAATTACCAGCACTGCATGAAGAAAGCTGATCCAATCTAGAACATGAGGTGATCCTTCACACATGCACTAAAACGTTGAGAACAGATAAATTGAGGACTATTTGATCAAGTGGAATAAATTAAACCATGAAGATGCAACGTGGAAGAATTAAACTTTCCTGCAACATCTAGAGTTGTTCAATGTTGAGGGCAACGTAGAGACATGTTACGCCTTTAGCTTATACCGTGTGTTACAATATGGGTAGTCAATTTGTGGCTTACATAACCCCTTCCTTATCATATTACAATTCTCTATGATCTTATTTAGTTAGTTAGGTCAACTTATGGAGTAACCATAGCTTAAATAGACTATAAATGGGAAATAATGATTAGTACTTGGTATATATATATATATAGTCTTATTGTAAAGTTGTGGAGGTTGCTCCCTCGAAATGGCTTGTCATTTATTTATATATACTGCTATATTTCAATAATAGGGTGATATATCGTTGTTATTTTATTTTATTGGTAAAGTAATTTATATACAACAAATCTTAATTAGGTTATCTCCTCTCTTCTCAACATCTTCAAGTTGATGTTCTCAATGCCAAAGGGAAAAGTTGACTCCACAAAGCAAAGTTGGAAGAGAAGGTTTGAACAGGTGTGGGTTGTCATTATTGACCCCAAACAAAACCACTTCCTTTAGTCTATTCTCCAACATGGGCTTCTAATTAACACACAATCAGTTCACACAGGATTGGCTCATCATGTTTGTTCAGTCTACAAACCCCAGAATCTCTAAAACATATTTTTTGGTTCTATAAACATGCCTAGACAACCTAGCTTTCAATTCACACCCTCTTCAAATCCTTCCATCCATAAATGCTTCCTTGGAAGAGTGATTTTAGGGGCTTGACCATGATTCATGCAAAATACATGCAAATTTAACATATATTTCAAGTTGAGATTATCTTTCTATTATGGAAAAACATAAATAAAACCATTTTTTTCATACTGGTCTAGATGATTATTTCCCTACTTCTAACAGCGTTAATGTTATATCTCATTTTATGCTCCAGATACAGGGTCAAGCAAAAAAAGTGTCTAGAGGTGGAACATCTCTAGACTTTACTAGATCATTGAGGAGTGTTGTGTGTGTTGTTAGTCGAGTCTATCCAAACTCTCCTCGTTGTTGGTCACCCCCTGGGGACCATGGTTTTAGACAGTGGGGAAAACCCATTCTCAAAGCAAACATCACAATGGCTCCCCTTGATGACATCTTCAAACACTACCTATGAGTCATCCCGCTAGTGGTGGTTTTGGGTGGTCAACATCACTGCAAGGGAAAATCCCTTGGTTGGCGCTTGCCATTTCTCCGTCTAAGGAAGATGTTAGTGATGTAGATATAAAGAACTCCAAGGCTTTAAAATGATAGAAAAAGATTGCAAGGAGATCCAAGGCAAAGAAAAAGATGCAAATAGATATATAAAACTCAATACTCGCCTTGTGCATGGGAGGCTGGAGGAATGTAAGTGTAAAACCCAACTCCACACAAGTGTTTGTACTAGCACTTCGTTCAAGTTCCTTCACCAGTCTCTCATTTGATTTGATTGCACAATATTTATAACATGTTTCAATGTTGGGTGCATTCTACCCGGTAGGTAGTTTATAGTATATACTAAATATTAAATAACACATCAATATTGCAAATTGCAAGAAATCCATGAAAGGAAGTCAACAATCTGATCGTTTGTCAGTAGTACCAGTACTACTGGCAGTGGCGGCAGAAAAGCCACACTCTATATCAACCCATATATCTTCAACATCTTCCAAGCCTATAGATAGCCTCAGCATTCCATCATTTATTCCCGTCACTTCCCTCTCAGCAGGGGGGAGGGATCGGTGAGAAGTAGAAACAAGATGTGAAAGACTGGTTGAAGTTTTCCTCCCAGGCTTGTCACAAACTTTATCATCTTGAAGCATGACACGGCTCTATTGGCACCATCAAGTCCACCTGGAACTTCGATCGACATTACAGCACAATCAGGGGTCCAATTTATCTTTACAGGTATTGAGCTGCAGAGTATTCTCCTCCTCAGTTCTACAGTTGTTGATAATGCACGCTCCATTCTGACCTAAAATTTTCAGATATTTTCATATTCACAAGGTTTCTGTTATATCTTTGTAATAATAAATTGACTAGCAATTTTGTTTAACTTGCACCATACTTGCAGTGTTCGAATTCCCCTAGTGGCAAGCCATGAGTCTAACGGAGCAGCAGTCAGCCCCTAACGACCTGTCAACTTTGAGGCTAACTCTATGTCGTGAGAAGAACCTGCAACCACTCCCGCAAACAGATCACTATGGCCCCCAAGAAATTTTGTCACCGAATGAATAACCATATCAGCACCCTGCACAAAATTCCAACCAAAGGGTTATAAGAAAACTATTTAAATCCATATCATTTCTTGTATTGCACCACAGATGTGTGTGGATATCATAGTTCTTGAACGTGGAAGCCCTCTAATTATCTTGTACTGTGAATTTGTGGTCATGCAAACGCTAACTAACAATGGCTAAGTTTTGATAGAAGATATGCCTTGTTTCATAATCTCTATCTATCATGTGTATGTGCCATGATGAAGTTTGTAATACGTACCTCAGAAGCTTAGTAAAAATTTCCAATTTGAGATATATTACAGAGTGCATGCCAAACAGCTTCCAACTAATGTAGACCCTTGTTACATGACACTACTCATTACCTTCCTTGATTTCCAATTTCACTCAATCTACAGGCCCACTGGAAGGAAATTCACTCAAGCTATTTTGAATCATGTTTACCCACACTGTGGGAAGGGTGTGAGTTCTTTATGAAACTTCCTCCTCGTGTGACCTGTGACAAACTTTTTGCTTTTACAAGAATTGAGCTCTGGAGAAATGCATCCCCGTTTAATAGTCAAGCACACAATTTCATTACAACATCAATCCTCTATCTCCAAAACAATTATGGACACAAGAAAATATTATTATTTTTTCAATCTCTTGCAATTACAAGTTTATTTGAAACCCTAGATTCTCTTTGCATGTAAATTGGACATTGGGTTTAGGTTGTTCAATTAAATATTCCCCTGTTGTCCCTTTGCCATTTGTATACTCGGTAACCAAAACGTCATGGGAGCTCTTTGTCCTATGAACCTATACTAGGACAGATATTTTAAATTTATCTATTAGAAAAAACTCTAAATGTATCAATCTCAAGGTATATATTTTGTATCTGTCACATAGTTTTTCCCATTGAAAGGTATCATATTGAATAACGACCTATTATTGAAAAAAAAATAGATTTATCAATCTCAAAATACTTATCTTGGATTTGTTACAAAGTTTTTTTCATTGAAGGGTATCATATTGAATAATGACCCATTACTTAGTTTTTCTCATTGAAGAGTGCCATATCGAATACAGACCCGTTACTTTCTCCTAATTTTTTTTTGTTGACTGATGATAAATAACCTTAATATGACTGCACCTCTATATCAGGCTTACAAAAATCTTTTTAAGAAAAACAAACTGGTACAAACTCCACTGGAGTATGCCCAAGATATCACGGTTTTGGATCACCTTCTCCAATAAAAAAGAAAAAATGCTTTATGACGGCCAAGTGAGCATCAAGTAAGATTAACCACGTTTATTAACATCTCATACCATTACATTCCACCACACAATGCCATTATAAGTTACATCTATTTGTGCAATAAACTTTTCCAAGCTCATACAGCCTTCAAGGCAAATTACACAAAACACTCTCCTTGCACCAGAACCAGATTCTTATAAACATTTGAGCACAATTCAAATGGAGCCGCATGAATTTATTCCGAAACTGTATGTTGGTAAGAAAGGCCAATTCCAGAACAACAATCAAGTTAAGAACAGCGTCCAGCATCCAATGAGAAATGTCATCCCTACCATTTAAACAAGCTTGTGATTTGGTTTGGAGTAAGATAGTCCAAGGTGCAAACAAGTTTTCTTCTCCACATTAAGTTGTGCGAGGGGTGACCTGCCGAGTAATATTATCTTTTAGGTAAAAAAAATACGAGTAAACTTACCTGAGTTTCTCTTGCACTATTACATATTAAATAATGAATGCTTTTTTGGTTAGTACTGTGGCATATGAAAAAAAAGAATCATTTCAATGCATTTTAAAAGTGTAAATTCTAATGAACATCTTACCTGTTTCATAGGCTTGATCCTTACAGGGGTAGCACATGTGTTATCCACAATAAGAAATGCTCAATGCTCCATGCTTTTTACATACACTAGAAATGGACTGCAAATCTGCAACTCTGACACAGGGATTAGTAATGGACTCCAGGAAGACAACTATGTTATTATTGTTGTTGTCTGCAGTGGTAGTCTGTAAAGACTTCTTAAGGGCAAGCTCGAGAGTTTGCACATTGTGTACGTCAATTAAGTGTTTTCATCCCAAAACGCTGCGCATCAATCTCAAGGAATTCTCGGGTGACACCATAACAGTCGAATTGTGCCAAAATATGATCACCTGCTTTGCAGATAGATAAAATTGCTGCCACCAAAGCTTCCATGCCAGAGGAAGTCGCCAAACCTGCATCAAACCAAACTCGAAGCATAGTCAAGTTGTGGCATGCCCAATTGGAAAAAGCTTGACTTGGTTATGATAACTATAAATTAAAAGGACATAAATTTGTAGATGTTGTTTGGAGCTCCGGGCCTCAAATCTGTGAGGAATAAGATCCAAGAAATAAGTTGTTTGCAGAACATCTGTGATCTGGAAAATGAGCTTAAGAAAACATGTGGAGCATGGCATTTTAAGATGAGTAAAATAAGGAGAAGATAATCCCTTGGTGCAGAAGATATACGAATGACTAGCATGAGAAGTATCCAATGGTAGTATAGTATCATGCAGCTAGACCTAAGTGAAAATCCAAATGACGAAAGTATACTCTCTTATTTCTTTCAGAAGATAAATTTATAACACCCAAAAGCCTTTTGGCAGAGTGCGTAACAAGGCCTCATGGTTAAAGATGTTTTCTGAGCTATTGAGACTCGGGACTTCAATGATATTATTTGGATGCCTGAGTTTATTGCTAAGTAAGAAAACGGAAAAAAAAAAAAAAAAACAGCAGAGGATATGCAGTGGTTTCCAGAGGCAAGGAATCACCTCAGATAAGGAAAAATATTTTCAGCTATGCGCACCGGGCAAGAGGATTTGCCTTGATTGAGCTAAAAGGCCAAAACGGTTCAGTTTGGAGCAGCTCGACATGAGATGGAGACCCCTAATTGTTGATCAAGTTACCAAGCTGAGTCGTAAAAACAGAGACTACAAGTAAGATAGGTACCTACCTTGTTGGGCGCCTTCAAGGAGGGCGACGGGCTTTGCAAGCTCATCAGAGTTGGGAGAGGCATAGAGGCGCGGAATCCAAATCTTGGAGGGAATCCAACTCGTTTACCGAAGACTGCCACAATACCTTCCCAGAGAAAGCAGGGTTGGAGCATAATGACCCTGCCGCTGCGCATAGTGACCCATTCTTCGCCGCTATGGATATCTATTTCTTTCTTCAACACCAAAATGCTTAATAATCCATTCATTTCATGTGGAACTTACCATGGTAAACCCCTTTTTTTTTATTTACACATATATTGTACGCAGATGTAGACCCCTCCAACTCCTCCCCTGCCATTACTTTGTGTTGGTTTAAAAATTATTTTCCAAGTTTGATTTCAAGCCACAAATATGGGGCCTCTTTTTTCTTTTTTTTTCACTTTCATCGACTTAAAATTTATCTCATCTTATTTTAGAAGTCTCTTATTTTCATTTTACTTTCTATTTAATACTCTTTTATTATCTCATTTTCCCAATTTTTAAGTTATAATATTTGGTTGTTGGGTATAATTTAATTAGTAGGCTAATCAATATTCGTTTAATGTCTTTCAACTTGAAATAGTAAATTTGAAACCTTTACTTTTAAAAGTTGCTCTCACTCCAAATCAAGTTTATCGAGAAAAGAGATAAGTTATAGTGGAAGCTTTTTTAAATCAACCCCATTACATGTTGCAAGATAATGATAGAGACATTACCAATTCCCCTCTTCACAAAAGAAAGAAAAAATAGTTAGTAGTTCACATGAGTGTTAAAATTATTTTAATTTGAATTCAAATATTACCTATAAATAAACATGTATTGTAGTTCATGTACAAACACAAAGTATCTAACAATCACTATGTAGACACCTAAAAATGGTCCATATGCATTTATCAATAGTTGAATTGTAAAATTCTAAAGCATATGTGCAGATGTCGATTACTGGTCTAAATAAATCATTATTGGCATGTTTTATCATTTTTCATCGTGTCCCCCTTCTTCTCTCCCCTCCATTTCTCTCTCCTTTTATTTTTGCGGTTTAATGGTGGGTCCCAAAAATGTACTACCACATCCATAAATGTAGTGAGTACATTTTTGGGGTTGTGTGTGGTTTTCGTCCTTTAAGGTGCATATGTGATGTGTGGTCTTGTCTTAATCACTTTTTGACTATTTGATGGTTGTTTATGCATCAATAGGGTCTTAATTTGGATATAAAACATCTACAAGTACATATGCATCTTAGTGCATATTGACATTTATAAATCATCTAAAGAGCATGAAGCATTTAAATTTTCACAACAAATTATGAAACATTTATAATCCTTCTAGAGAAATAAAAAAAAAATTTATTGTAGCAATGAAGTTCATATTAGCGACATTTTCATTATATTGATTTTCCTAGTTGGAGAGTTATTACTATTATTGGAGTGTTTTTTTCTATATTGTAAACTATTGAGGGGCCTAAAAATAATCAAGAAAGCTTTATTGTTCCCTAGTGTAACATAGACCCCAAAACACATCTTTTTCTTTATCAGTTTCAGGTCTACCTACCCAATAAGGATTTGAAGAAGAAGTGAAATTTCCTAACAACCAATGTAAAGTTTCAAAAGACTAAGCAAGGTTTTGGGAGCCCTAGATCTGATGAACATAGTCATTAACTAATTATCTCTACATGAAACTTCTCGAAACCATCCTCGCTACAATTCTAGCACTTATAAATCGAACTTAACATTTTGGACAAGGTCTTTCATTTATCATAAGTTTTTAGAATTTTTCGTTGTCTTGCCACAAAACCCTGATTTCTACTATTATACTTCAATCCATATCTCTAAATCTCCCAATATTTAAGATACTTTTCTAAACCCTATTTTGTCATTTATTTCTCTAGTTTTTAAAAAATAATTAGGTCTAACTTTTTGTTTTATATCTATTTAGGCCTAGTTAAATGTTTATGGATATTTGTATTGCAATTAGATTGAAATCCATTTGTTCATAACACTTTTGGTGAACTAGTGCTCTCTTGCACCTCTTATAGGATTATATATTACTTCATCTGTAGTAGATCTAATATTTTTGGGGTTAGTCATTGACATATTTGTAGGGTTAATCATGTTTATAGGGTTAATCATTTAATAAATATCTATACAAAGGTCACATACAATTATTTCAATTTATTCAAGATTTAAATGAAACTATAAGTAAATATGTGATATGATTCAATCCCATGCTTATTAGGATGTCTTGTCAACAGCTAGATAATGAGCTTAAAAGTATTTTTATCAATAGTTAGATAACAATTATTAAGGACAAAGGGGATTGTAATACTTATCAATATTTCGATGAACTTTTTCATGTAGTTAAGTATTTTGAAGCCAAACTTTTAGATACAAATATACTTAAATATGCTTTAAATAATGTGAAATTTAAAAACAAACAAAGTTTTAAGATTAGAAAATATGGGCACAAGCTGAACATAAGAGTGATTTTAAGAAGACATTCAATGTTATAGAGCAACCATCTAAGAAACTTATGTTACCACAACAAAAGTAGTATTGGAAATCTACTAGACTTAATAAGACCCCACAAAATGTCTTCAAGAGTTTACTTGAATGTAATATGATGGATTTATCTCCAAAAAGAAAATTTGATACATCAATATCATTACTCAAGTATTTCTATATCAACATATATTTTAATTATCATAGAATTTTAGGGCATTCTATAAATAAAGGCACATTTTTTAACACAAGATACACAATTTTATCAACAATTATCAAATTCAACTAAATAGCACACATACAAGCTCAATTGTGGTAATAAAATTATCTAATCACAATGAAAAATCAATTGTTAATATAAATGTCAATATAGTTGAAAAATCAAAGTATAACAATGTGCCTATGGATTATAAACAACAAACACTGAATATTTTTATTGGAATAGCTGACTTAATCAAGAAAAAAAAGCATCTATTCAAATTGTGTTCAATGAAAAGGATACCATATATGATATCTCATGTGAAGGACCATTATTCATAATAACACTTATAGATGGAAATGATAAATATGGAATAATGGTTAAAAATGGCTCAAATTTGAATATATTTAATGAATATATAGTCTCAAACTTAGTTTGGTGTAGACACCTAATTTTGGTACAAGACCCTTTTCCATAGTGTTTTTCCCATATTTTGTCAAACTTGTCACACTTGTGTATAATTGCATATTTTTAGAACTTATCTTACCCAAAAAAAATCCCTCACATGGTTTTTAGCCTTCCAAATGTGTCTTATATAAATCCTTCAATTTTTAGCTTTGAGCATATTACCACACATCTCTATGTTGATACTCAAACTACATGTAATTTCATATGGGAGGGGATCTTTGGTTTTTTAATTCTAACTTGGGTAGGATTAACAAGCCCTCTTATCATGTCCTTCATCATTTTTAGGCTCCTCATGCATTTTTGTGTGATTCATGTGCCTTAATTATTTCTTTTTACTATTGCTCGAGTTGATCTTAGTGAGAATCGTGTCCTAAAACATTCTATTTATACAAGGTCAATCCAAGCCATTAAATATGCATGATAGGGAGAGAGAAATATGAGAGAGAGGAATCAAATATATGTATGGAAATTATGGTCAACAATCTAAATATCCTATAATGTAAGAAAAGGGAGAATACCATACTAGGTCCAACATACATATAATATATCATAACACAAAGTGCAGCAGGGATATAAGCAAGATTTATTTCTAAAATGGGGATCAATGATATAATTAGGAATCCTATGTAAGGAATTGAGGAACACATACTCACCTAGATCTAATATTTATAAGAGGTAAACTAAAGAGAGAGAAATTTAGTTAGGAAGTAAGTAAGAGGTATTTAAACTAAGGATTGTAACCAAGAGGTATCTAAGGTTGTAATGGCATGCAAAGATAATATAAGATAACCTAAGCACATGAAGACAAAAACATATTACTTTAGCATATGCATATATATAAACCAAATAAAATAAATAATTTATGGATATGGATACTTACCTTGGGTTAACTCATCAACACATTAATCCCCCTAGCTCAAGTGGCACTCTATGAGAGATGTTGTAGGTGAAGCTCAAGTTGTAAAGCTAAGTATCCTTAGTTGGGGACTCCAAATACAAGATGTATATTTATAGGAAACTTCTCTACTTGAGACTTCAAAGGCCTTGTGCAAACATAAACTTCCATAAATATAAGCTCATATAACCTAACTCCTTTCCTTCTACCAAAGGCAAGTTTTAGTGTGAAAGCAAAGAAGAATGATGTTGCATTTATTATAAAAATGATATCTAGGAGACCTATATATACAAATCCAACTCCTAAAAGTGACCTATATTAAATATGCCAAGGAATTTGTTCCATATCAATATAATTTAAATAATCAGATTAAAAAAACTAATGTGTTAGCTAGGATTGGCATAATACAAAAGGAATAAAATTAACTTGAAGGTGTCGATACAATTAGAAAGGGGACATAAATGGGAAAATGAATGCATCAAAAACCATGTTCAATATAACATTAAACATAGGGAACACTACAAAACTAACATGGCATGGCCAATTTAGTAGGGAAATGCATGAAATTAGGTAGAATAGATTAAAAGTAGGGAAAATAACATCGAAAGAGACTAAACTGATCAAATAACATGATAATGAGTGGACACAAGTATAATAGACAATCATATCAAAACTTATCACAAAGTACCATGAGTCAACCCACCCATTTCAAGGTGCACTACTTAAGATATGCATCGAAGAAGATAGATTCACTAGTGAATCATTTAAGAGAACTCATTAGTAATTGAAAAATATAGGTGTATACATATGCCCCATCTAAAGCTCATCACATGTCAAAATAGTGTACAACAAGGGATGGTGCTTTGGGAAAGAAACATAGTAACACTAAATATAAAATCAAGTGTTATAAATAAATGAATGATAAATTAAATAGTTGAAATTAACATATACAAACCTTGACATAACTTTCACTAAAATAGAATGCATGTAAAATACCTTAGTATTGATAGTGGTAGGTTTAAGAACTGCATATGGTAACCCTAATAATAAAGTATAAAAATAGATAAAAGTAATTTTCATGTACATAGACAAGTTTAAAAATGGAATTATGAAAAACTCTTAGAAAGGATGATAAAAAGGAATAAAATCTACATATCCACGAGGTAAAGGCTAAATTAGGTCCTAAAGACTCAACAAAAATATAAATAGATAAAAGTGGTTAGATAGAAATTTGATAAAGGCTAAATTAGGTTTAAATGACCCAAATAAAATCACGTAAAGCATAATAAGGTAGAAATGGAACTGAATAACCGTATAAGGAGGGTTAGATTAGATCTGGACAACCTAAAAATTGGAAAATGAAAGCTCAAGGTCCAAAACATAAGTAAGATAAATTATATATATAAGTAATGTTCAAGAGAGAATCTCAAAACATAACTTCTATTTATACATGTCAATTTCAAAGGAAAACATCTAAACACTAACACCTGTCACAATGCGAACATGTCTAAAAGAGATGGAGAATAGGAAATATAAAATATGCGAGGGATTTGGAAACAAGCATATCTATCAAGGGATAAAATGAAGGTATGGAAAAGAGGGAACCACCAAGGCATAAACATATTATACCAAAAACATGACCTCTAATCAGTTTGAAAAAAACAAAAAGTTTTTAACATCAATAGCCTTAGAGAACCTGACCTAACAAGCATGATCTTGGGATAAATAGTAAATTATAAAGACAATCCCATCAAGGTTATGTGCATGGAAATTAAAATGATCCTACCTTCCCATAATGTGTTCCATTTTCCTCAGGACCTTGACAGGGCCTTCAATCAACTACAAGGATTAGGTACTTATGTGAGAAAGTAGGTGACATTAATAATATATATGTAAATAATCCCATCCCATTCTATCAACCTACTACACTCTCATGGATCTTATCTGTACATGAGGCCTAATTTAGAGTTTGAGTTTTAACTATGATAATGCGTATGCCAATGATACAATCACATCTTTTGGTGTGATTTGAATTTTGAAATTTATTTGATTTTTTTTAAATTGCCTTTTTATTTTTGTTTTGATTTTTGTATTATATTTGCTTTGATATATAGGCTTCTGACATTTTTGTTTTTTTTTTTATCTTCCTTTATATGTATTCATAAGACCAATAATGGATGTTGAAGATGACTAACACAAGAGATATTACACCTAACACTATTGAAGAGAACCTAGAGACTAAGAAGCTTAGATACTCCTAGATTTGTGCCTTAGGAAAGAGTGAAATCTTGAAACCAACCTTGGTGTGCCCAAATGGAGGTGGAAAATAGGGAAATTAGAGATGCAAATGATAAAAAGTGGGTTACCCAATGACAAAAAAATATATAAGGGGAGATTATACAATGACAAACATGTTTGAGACTTTCATCATAAGAGAGAGTAGAGTATGGATGAGAAACTTGTTAGTCTATAATAGTTTTTCCATAAGAGAATATAATTGAATCTAAGTGACAACACATCACTCTCATCTATTGCCTTATTTTTATATAAACTAGTTAAGGTTTTGAGCAGGAGAAAAATATTGGAGGTAATAATATAAGCGTGTCACTTGTGAGGAGGGCCTAATTATATTCCCCAAGGTCTTACTGTGTAACTCACAAAATGAAAATCCAAGAGGTGTAAAAATGAGGGAGATTAGCGGAAAAAAATGAGGCGATAAAGTATATAAACTAAAGGTGTAGGATAATGATGAGGGAGCCTAAAGGTGATTCTAAAGTAGATGATAAGAAACCTTGAGGTGTAGATAAATGAAACTAAGTTGCAACACAAGAGAGTTAAAATAAAATATGAAAATTATTTTATCATAAAAAATATGAACTAACTATATACAAGTAAGTGATATGTAAAATAAATGAAAAGCATAAATAAAAATTAAAATATGAAGAACATAAATCAAGCATAATACTTTTTCAAAAATTGAGTGTTGGTTGGCTCTTTGAAAATATGTCCTTCATTTTTTTGTAATTGATATGTGCTAAGTCTATGGATGTTTTTGATCAGGTAAGGACCCCACCAGTTTTTGGCATATTTACCATATTTTGTGCTTGAGTCCAATTTTAACACTAAATCTCCAACATCAAATTTTACAACTTTGAATTTCTTGTTGTGTGATTGAGTCGCTTAACAATGTGAGTTTTATATTATCGATTATGTTGGATAACATTCATATGCATCTCAACAAGGAGATATAAAGTATGAAGGAAAGCTTTATAAATATCTTCATCAAGGATAACACCATGAATAAAAATTCACAATGAAAGTAAATCCACTTCGAGTGGTAGGACAACTTCAAAGTCATAGATTAGAGAGAATACAATTACTATAGTGGCATTATGAATACTAGTACAATAAGCCCAATGCAAATGATAGAGCTTGAGATGCCAATAATTATGGGAATATATAATAATTTTTAAAATATATTATCAAGGATATTTTTGGATTCATCGGCTTCACCATTGCACTAAGGATGATAAAAAGTATAAAATTGTGTGTAATCTTAAATTTTGAGCAAAGTTGTTTCATGTCATTATTTTTTAAATTCCCATCATTTTCAGATATGATGGTATGGGGAATTACAAAGAAAAAAATTATTTGTTTGAGTATAAACTTGGAGATATTAATTCCATTAACATTATCATGGGGCATAACTTCTACCCATTTGGTAAAGTACTATGTAGTAGTGATAATAAAAACATGGCCATCTTGGGACCAAGGCAAATTGTCAATGATATATAATCCCCACATAGAGAATGGAAAAGAGATTCAAGAGTTTTAGGCTTTGCTGAAGGAGAATGAACAAGATCATCATATAATTGACAAGTATTATACGTATTATAAAAGGTGACGATGTCATGTTTGAGTGTTGGACAATAATAACCCATGCATAAGCATTTGTGGGCTATAACATGTCCACTAAAATTCCATAAATTCCTTTCTACACTAACACATTAGATAAGGTTGCCTTAAAAGTTATGATAGTAAATGATATTATTATTAAGGACATACTTTCAGACTTGCTTTTGAATTATATTCTTTTCATGAGAGTCATCTTTAAGAGGATAAGTCTGATTTTATAGAAATTGGATGATGTCCTTATATTAATGGATTTATCAAGTGGTGATAGCTTTGATGTCATAAATAATGTAATAATTTGTATGTGATAGGATACATGGGTATTTATACATGTGAAAAATGAATTATTTATCATGCAATAATTTATGTAGGTGAAAAGGAGAAGCCAATAAGCCAAGAGAATCAATGTCAATATTTTTGTCCTTTGGGTTTGCTTCGACGGTGAAAGAGAATTTCATTTAACAATGTTGATAGAAAATTCGTGATATGCTTTAATTTTCTCACTTTTACATTTGTAAATTCCATTGACTTGGTAGCATATAAGTTGAGCATCAATTAAATTATATAATTAAGACATATCTAGATCAATGACTACTTTCATACCAAGAATGAGAGATTCATGTATTCAACCATGTTGTTAGTAACACTAAAGTTTAATTGAACATATAAAGGAATGATCTTTCCAAAAAAATAAAAATAGACACTTCCTACCTTGGCTCCTTGCAATCACTTAGCTTTATCAAAGTAGAGTGTCCATATGTCTTCATGCAATTCAATTTTAACTTTGGGTTGTTTTTTTGGTTTCATTTTTTTGGTTTTTTTAGGTTTATAAACTTTAATTTCTTGTAGAGGTAATTTTATGATCCCTTGATGGTATGTATCAAATTTGACAATGATTAAGCATGGGGTTTTCCATAGAAAGGGTTGGAGAGATTCAAATAGATAATTGTTGGTATGACCTTCCCTCATCCAAACATAATTAAAGGTGAAAATCAATGTAGGGCATCTTGTTGGTGATTTATATGGGAGATGAGGGACATACCATCTAAAGGCATCATGTATTGGATTCCATGTCTCTTTTGGGCTATGTCAAATAATTTGAAGGTCCTTTTGGGAGTAGGTAAATTTATATATAAGTTGTGTAAACCATCAATCTCTATTAATCTAAATTTGAAAATGTTAAAAACATGATTGGATTGACTTTTGACAAGGTCTTCTCTAATATAAACCTATTATGAACATTAGTTATTGAGTTATGTATGACATTTATCTATCTTTATACTACATTTAGAGCATGACCATTTGCCTATCTAGCTTACTATGGAACCTTTCATGTAATATTTTACAATAGTTACACATGTTTATGAAAATTTCAAATTGGTATAATATATTTTGAATCTTATTACACATGGTGCTTGTAACTATATTATTTTGAGCTAAGTGATCACAAGCACAGGTTATTCAATCCTTCACCTTGAAAGGGGGAATATATTAAGACATTTTTAAAAAGTATTGAACAAAATATTTGAGAAAAAATAATAGAGAAAAAATTTACTCAAGTAGTTTTTAGAGTATATTTGTTTCTTATTTTGGAATTAGGAGATATAAACAAGATAAAACTAGAGTAATTTGGATTTCATAAAATAAGGCATTCCACATATAAATATGAATACTAATAAAGAGCTAATTGCACATGCTATTTATATAAATGATTAAGAGAAAGGCTAGTTAGCTAATGTTATATTATGCTTTACTCTTTACCTATGCACAATCATATGATATGCTATAAAATGGATTTGTAGTCACTTAGTTTAGGAAAATAAGTGTTAAAATATGCTAAGATGTTGTATATGAAGTATTATGCACTTGCAATGACTGGATGTGTCTATTGTCTATTGGAAATGTTCATGTGTAATTTTATAGTTTGTTCTCTAATAGATTGATGTGCCTACCTATTAAGATGATTCCTATGTAATTTTTTTTTATCTTTAGTCTTATGCATAAATTTTGATTTCATTTTGGTTTGTATTAAAACCATAAATCCACTTTAAACAATTGATTGACCTATAAAAAAGAGTTAGAAGATGGTTTGGATAGTCCCAACCCCACCTTATTGAGTGGTTGAGTATTGCCTACATTCCAATGATATGAATAGGCTTCAAGCTACACATATTTATCCCACCTATGTATATGTGTGGTCAGTAGTGTTATATTATAATATGGTTTAATATATTTTGGATTGTTTGGTTAATTTTCTATCTAGGCCTAACTTTTCCTTAGGCATGTGCTGAAGTGACTAAGACCTAATAGGTTGGCATGCTAGCATTTCATGCGAGACTTAGAATTCTTGTCTGATGACCCAAATTACATAGCAAGGGACTGATTCCCATGGGTTTTGTTGTGTGAGTGTGTCTTTAACATATAATGGTACTCAAACATTTACTTTATTCAATGACTAACCAAAAAAATAAATACATAGTTATGGGCCTAAATTCAACTAAATGAACAAACATGACTAAAACAACCAACACCAATATTTTTAGATTCCACATTACTATTTAAATAACATAGATTTTATTCCTTATACTCATAATAGATTCACTAGTTACGTAACAAATTCATACTGTAACTCAGTGATACAATTTAGCTATAAACTAGAGTACAACAATAACATTACGATGATATCAATGATTACATCAATGGAATAAAAATTAACATCAATTAATCATTATAAAATAATGATCAACAAAAACTAAGATATAATAAAGGGTATTTATACCTATTTTCCCCTAACCAAGTAGCTACAATCATAGTAACACTCCTAGTAACTAGCCAATGATCTTCAATGGACTAAGAGTCGCGACAGATGACTACATTGCTTTTCTAAGGATATGGGCCTTTATGCCCCTATATTATTATTTGGTGTTGGATCCTTTTCACCAAATGTATATCTTCATGTGGGTTAGTGATAAAATCATGCATGAATTAAGTCTATTTCATCCCTGATAATAGTTCCTTAACCATTTCTTTCTTCCTGCACACTCCCCAAGTCTTTTACTAATATTATGAGCCCTTTATTTTCAGGTTCTTCATTTATTATGCATCTTCTATGAATGTTTCTTCTCATGCCATGGTATTTTACACACACACACACACACACACACACACACACACACACACACACACACACACACACACACACACACACACACATTTTACATCATGTTCCTTCTGTGCCATGTTTCTTCTATGTCACTATCAAAATACTTATCTAAAATTTTGGGTCCAACATCACTCCACACTATGTTATTAGTCTGTCCAGGATTAAATACTAGTTTTGGATTATACCAAAAATTCAAGACCAATCTATTCAATTTTCTTTTAACACTTTCCCAATGTGATAAGGTGTTGAGCAACTTCATTTTTATTTCTTCAATGTCTGCTTTTAGCTTTTGGTCTCCTCGAGTTAGTCGGGACACACATTTGCTTTATTGACCAAATTTTCAAAGGATGTGGAAGTATCCTTATCAATGCCCTTAAACATGGTGAGCTCAACTACAAATTATCCTCAACGTGCCACAAAGTTATAATTTATTTATTATTCATGCATGATTATTATCTATTCCATAGCTTATACATCCTTGAATGCCTTTACATGCTCAGAGTAGTCTTTTATTAAGAGGGATCTATCAACCAATTATTGGTATTAAAGCTCTTCTAATTGAAGTCAAACTTCCAAAATTTTACTAGGCCATACCATCTTCTCAAAAATCCCATGTAGAATGGGAATCACCTCCCTAAAACTATGCAAGGCATCATTCCACACCACCACTACTTCAAAAAATTATTTTATTACCCATACTTTTTCATATCTAGGCTTAGGATGCTCTTTGCATCATTTCAATAGGAGTTCATGAGAGTATCAAAATTTTCAATTACAAAATTATATAAGGGGACTCCAACTACAAGCATTGGGTCTTGGCTCACAATATCCTTAAAAATATTTAATGTTTTCACCTTGGCAGTTGTCTCTACCTCCAAATGGTGCTTTAGCTTGGCTAGTTATTCTTCTAGTTTAGTGATGTCAGAAACCTCTTTATTGTATAGTTCCACCACCTTGGTATGTTTTTATTTAGCCCACTATGCATCAAATTTTTCAATAACATTATATCATACAACCTCAAATGCCAGTTTAAAGAGTGTCATGCAAGTTTGTACAAAATTAAGTTGATGGGGATCTACCCAAAGAGTAGTGGTTAGTACTGCCACTTACGCATCCAATACAAGACTATCAAAAGGCATCTCAAAATTGAATTATTCATTATACATGTCAATGAAGAATGAAATATCACATTGGGTTTGGACAGATGCATCCTCCTAAGCAAAATGGGGATATAGATAAAGCATCTTGTCATGGATACCTTTCTAGTATTGGGTGTAGATGTTGGTGGATGCATTATACCTTTATGTTCTAACTGTGGAATCAATTTGATATTTCCATTTTATGAGATGTTGATCAAGTATCTTGACATCTGTGTCTTATTATTGGTAAGTGGTCCCTATGTTGAATCTATTCAGTCCCTCTGATATAGATCCATCCCTCTCTTTGCCAAGTAGATATTCAATCTCCATCTATGTCTCCTCAAGCATGGTATATTCCTATTACATCGGGGAGGGTGTCTTTTTGTACAAATTTGGCCCTTTCCAAGGTCCCTCCTAGTAACTCTCCCAACTCCTCCCTATCACCATCCTTAGGCACCTATATCTCCTATTCCAAAGGAGTAGTTTGTGTAGATGGTGTTGGGCCTTACATTTGACTTGATGGTGGATCCCTTTTTGGAAGTGCCTGGATAGTCCTTTTCCTTTTCCAAGTTTATATCTAACAACTTATGTTGGCATTGTTCCTAGAGCACTTCTACTTCCTTTCTAGTGGTGTCTCTAAAGGGAGTTTCTCTTGTTCACGCTCTGCTCTTCTCAAATAGTTCTTATTTGTATTTAGCATATATAATAAGGTATGCATGAAATCCCCAACCAAGGTTAGATGCAAATTTATGTTAGTTATATCTGAATAAACATTTTCTCTATAAGGTTTCTACCCATGGTATCCATACATTTGATAGAGTATGAGTCTTTGAGTTAATTTGTTTAGCTTTAAGTGTTACCGACTGTGCATCATTTATTTAGTTAATATAATTTATAAAGTACCTCCTTATGAAATCATAAGGCAACTTAATCCAATAATAAAATTTTGGAAGCAAAATGATTGAGAGGGGGGTGAATCAATCTTCAAAAACTTTTACAACTTAACTTTATCATTCATGAACTTATCAAAAGAATATAGTGAACTAGTAACATATTAAGAGCCATGAGCATGAGACAAGAGCATAACACATAGAACAATTATTTGAGTGGGAAACCCTCAAGGGAAATAAAACTCACTAATGACTCAAATGGAATATAGTATTATAAGACAAACATCAATATTTAGTGACTCACCAACTTTACTTGGAGCACCAACCACAACTAGCTAAGCATCCACTTGACTAGACTTTAGAAAGCACCTACTTGAAAGAAGGCACCAACCATCTAGATGACTTAGCACCAACTTAGCCACCTTGTTACACTGATAACCTTAATGACATATGTTTTCTCAATGAATTTATGATGACCACCTCTTCAGGTCTTCACATTCTTATCCCTCTCAAACTACCTTCTAGGCACCTTCACTCAACTAAGTCTCTTCAAGATAAATTAGGTCATTTTACCTTGAGTCATATACAATACCCATATTAGATATTCATGATAGTTTATATACACCCTAATTATTTTCTAAAATACATCCTTTATCTCTTCAAAATATTATATCTTCCACTTCAACTCACACACCCTCTAATAAGTAAATTAGGCCTATTAGGCTTTGTTATTATACTAGGCTCTTGATCATACACTGATTGGTTAGAAAAACACACTTTCACAATTATATTTTCAATATAAAAATCTTAGGACATGAAAAAAACATGAATCAAACACTAAAATAGGTTTATCATAGCATATAGGACCAAAACCCCTTTTATGCGTTAAGGACACCTAATTCGATTAGGCCTTCATTAGCACACATTACCATTTGAACTCCTTAGAACAATTTAAAAATCCTCACATGGAAATAAAATATCATATGTCACTAAAATATACACCTACCAAGATCATATTAGGTCCATGACATCTTTTATCTTCAACCACCACTTGAAGCACACCATTAGCATTATTCACAATTAACCTGTGTATACCCAAAAAGTTTGTCTTGTACAAATGAATAAAAAACACAATTTCGTAAAAACATGGTAATAAATCATATAAATATAACCTTAAATACCTAAAAAACTCCACTAAATTCATTATACTTCATTACACAAGGTAAAAGGATTCAAACCCTTCTCTGTAAGTAGCCCACTCAGAACTGCCTACTAACCTCAAAATAAAATTATGAAAATAATGAACTTCCAATGAATTTATATGATCCTATTAATTCATTATAAAATTATTATATAGATAGATAATATGGTTAAATGGCAATATTTGTCTTACAGACCAATCTCATAGTCTTGTACCTCACTATCTCATCTGAACTAGACAAGTCAGCTTATGAGCAACATTTTCACCATATTCACTAATATCCAAAACATATATACAACATGAAAATGTATTAAATTTCTTTAAAAAATTCTCTATACACTTGGATTCATCCCTAATCCATAATAACACATTCGTAATCACCTTCTCACTTCTGCCTGGTTTTCTCATTGTTTGCACCATTAGGCCTTTTAGCAATAGGTCAATTTGTATGACCGGTTTAACACACTTGAGTTTTATAATCTAATTATAAACCACCATGGAAATAAAATACAAGTCTCAAGATTCAAAATTCATCTATTTATAAATTTTGACTTGGTTAACTCTGATTACTATAACAAATCTTTGAGAAACAAGGCCTTTTTTGTAGGGTCTACTCTCTCACCCGATAAACCAATCACACCTAGAGTTGATTGGGATAGTTGAATATAACCTAAAGTCACTTTTATATACATAAAAATCCATTCTGATCACTTTAGAATATCTTTCATAGTAGGTCATTGTTAGGGTTTTAAAGAGGGTTAACATTATTTCTAGTGTTAACGATTGTTCATAAAGGGTTGCCCCTTATTTACAAAACTAATGATTTGAGATATTAGATAGGACCCTTGAACATATATCATTAATGGATCAATTTACCATGCATAGTTTACATGTGCTAATGAACACTTGGAATTTCTTCTTAGGTTGAGAACCCCTCATTTTGTTCACATGAGAGACCTCAAAACATTTTTTCTTTTCTTTTCTGGAAACCTTTAATCTAAAAATTTGTCAACACACCTAGGAGAACCTATCACACCATTGAAAATTCTCAAATTCTAATTTTTATCTTTAAATCTTAAACTTTTACCTCATTTGGCCACTATCTCTCTCTTTGCTTGCTTAGCCTTGACCTACAAACCACATTAGGCCTTGAAATTGACCTTCAAGCCTATTTTAATGCACTCTCCACCTAAATCACATGATCACACAACATATGACATGATCAAAAAATGTCAAACATCCTTCATATTCCTTGAAAATAAATCATGATGCCTCATTAGGTCAAACAGGGTCTAGAGGTGGTCTAATTACATACTAGGTTTGTAGGTCCTACCCCTATAGGATCACTCTATAACTCTCATGAGTGAACCAATGCCTCATATTCATTATAAAAAAAACTCATATATCCTCTTATTCCTTTGTACATCCATCTCACCAATCCACCAAACTCATACCTTTTCACAAGGTCTCTTCATGCAATGACCAATATCATGACTAGGCTTCTCAAGCTCTTGAAACTTGACAACTGACCTTGAAACACTTCTTGATTCTCTTATACCTTGATAATATGTATTGAATTCTCCTCAAACACTATAATACCTCTCAATGTTTCTATAAAATAATAAAATTCTTTAATGACCTCATGAACACCTTTCTTAAGAACCTTTGACATCAATGACAACATCAATGCCAAACTTCAATAATATGAACAATGCTCAACAATCTCCCCCTTTGTCATTGATGGGAAAAAATATTTTATACTAATCATTCTTATATCCCTATTTTTTTATTTCTCCCCCTTTGACATAAATGACAAAGTGATGTCTACAACTCCTTGAAACACACTCTTTGTAACCAAAATACTCAACACACAAGACTTATTAGTTTATGAGACATAATAAAAACATGCTCCCACTATCTTCATGCATACCTTCTTAAAAAAAATCACCTATTATTAGAGCTAATGTGCATGATTATCTCCCCATAATTACTTGAATTTTTTAATGATTGTTAGGGGTAGGAATTACACCCAATTCCTATCTTAGGTGTTCAAAAGTTACCTTGGGAAGTGGTTTGGTCAAGATGTTTACAATATGATCCTATGTAGAAACATATTTAGGTTTGAAACTTTATTCACTAACCTAATCTCTTAGAAAATGATATCTAATGGGAATGTGCTTGGTCCTTGAGTGCATGATAGGGTTCTTTGAGATGCTTATATCAATTGTATTATCAAAATAGATAGGGCTACGAGCATCATACTCCACCTTTTAATATTTTAAGGTATCTCTCATCCATATGACTTGAGTGCAATATGAAGCTACTAAAATGTAATCAGCATCATAAGTGGACAATGCTATTGATGGTTGCTTCTTGTTTATCCATGAAACTAGGCACCCACCTAGGAAGAAGGCTTCTCCACTAGTACTCTTCCTATCATTTATACTTATTACCCAATCTATATCTATGTAGGATATCAAATTTAACTCTTTGATTTTTGGATACCATAATCCATACTCCATAGTCCCCTTGAGATACCTGACTATCCTTTTGACTAATTCTAAATGATTCTCCTTTGGATCTACGTGAAGCCTTCCCACAAGACCTATTGCTTGCATGATGTCAGGTCTAGAGGTAGTGGTGTATAATAAAATTCTAATCATTAACCTATTTAACATCTAATTAACCTTTGAAGACTCATATTCCTTGCTCAACTTACATCCTATGATCATGGGTATACTAACTACCTTGAAATATTCCATATCAAACTTGTTCAACATCTCTCTTATGTAATTGGCTTGTGAGATGAATATGCCTTTTCTAGATTGAGTGATTTATAACCTAAGAAATAATCATAGTTATCCTAGCATGGACATCTCAAACTCTTTCTTCATCACCTCTACAAAGGCCTTCATCATGTTCTCATTTTTTCCACCAAATATGATGTCATCCACATAGACAACTACTATCAGATGATGGTCATCTTCTATCTTGATGTATAGATTACTATCTGTAACTCCTCTTTTGATTCCTTGATCCAATAGATACTTGTCCAACCTAGCATACCAAGCTCTAGGAGCTTGATTTATACCATAGAGGGCCTTTTTCAACCTACAAACATAGTCTTTGTCATTTGATATTGATAACCCTTTAGGTTTCTCAATGTACTCTTCCTCTTCTAGATTCCTATTCAAAAAGGTAGTTTTGACATCCATCTGGTATACCTTGAATCGTTGAATCTTGTATATGTTACAAACAATCTGATGGCCTCCAATCTTGATACTAGTGAAAAAGTCTCCTCACAGTTTACCCCTTCAAATTATGCATATCCCTAGCATACCAATCTACCCTTGTTCCTAGTGACTTCTCCATCTTCATTCAACTTGTTTCTAAACACCCATTATGTGCCAATGACATTCTTATCTTTAGGCCTAGGAACTAGTTCTCAAGTCTCATTATTTTTTATTTGGTCTAACTCCTCATTCATAACACCTATCCAAAATTTGTCTTTGTTTGCTTATATAAGACTCTTAGGTTCAATATTGGATAATAGAGAAACATTATATTGATTTAGATTACTTACTAGTCTTCTACTTATTTGCATACCTACATTCTTATTGCCAATGATTTGAGATTCAGGGTGATCTCTTTGAATCTATCTTGAGGTTCCTTTTGATTCTTACCTCTCTTAAACTTCTTCTTCTTCCTCATAAACCTCTATAGTATCTTCTTCATTCTTAAAGTCCATATCCTTTAAAGTGTTCTTTGACATTGAGCGAGATTTCCTTGTCTCATCAATCTTTACATTGGTTCTTCCCACTATATTTTGTATTCTATTGTTATAACATCTATATGCTAAACTCATTGATGAGTATCCTAAGAATATGCCTTCATCATATTTGGAATCAAACTTACCCAAGTCCTCATCATATTTCTTGATGAAACATTTACTCCCAAACACTTTAATGTGTTCGACATTGGTAGGTATGCCCTTCCATAGTTCATAAGGAGTCTTCTTATCATTAGTCCTTATCTATCTTATATTAAAAATGTAGACATCAATTATTATTACCTCTATTTAGTATCCATCAGATAATATATACTCATTTAGCATAGTTCTAGCCATCTATTAAACTATCCTATTCTTCCTTTCCACTACCCTATTTTATTGAGGTTTCCTAGATACTAAGAATTGTCTCCTTATTCCATGAACCTCACATAAATAATCAAAATCATTAGACCAAAACTTTCCTCCTCTATCAGATCTTAGGCACTTTATCTTACCATTCTTCTCATTCTCAACAAGAGCCTTGAATGTCTTGAACTTGTCAAGAGCTTTTGATTTTTCTTTCAAAAATGCAACCCAAGTCATTCTTGTATAATCATCTATGAGTAACATGAAGTAGCTATCTCCTTGAATGATTTGAATTATTTTAGGCCCATAAAGATCAAT
The DNA here is from genome assembly GCA_037957365.1 of Torreya grandis. Taxonomy (NCBI): domain Eukaryota; kingdom Viridiplantae; phylum Streptophyta; class Pinopsida; order Cupressales; family Taxaceae; genus Torreya; species Torreya grandis. Next base: position 1,408,378 of record JARHVA010001389.1, read on the forward strand.
GTGTATTAACTCCAAGGGTCTCTTAGTAAAGTACTCCTTGGACTTGAACCTTCTTCTAGTCTGCTTACTATGTTGAGATGCCTTGCAAAGTATTTTTATAGGTTTGATGATCTTAGGAATGTTCTTCATAGGCTTCTTAGTGATAATTTTGACTAGGTTGTTAAGTTTTAGGTGACCTAACCTTATGTGATAGCCAAATTTTATCTATCTTACTCATGAAGCATTTTTCCTTCTTGATATCATTTAATACATATATGTTGTTCTTAGTCCTCTTGGTATTGGTAATTAGCCTTTTTGATTTGTCTCTCCTTATCTTACACCCTCTGTCATGAAAGGTTAATGTGTGTCATTGATTTCAAATTTTACTTAAACTAAGTAGGTTATGTTTCAAACCTTCCACATACAACACATTTTGTGTCTTGGTCTTTCCATTGTCCAAAATCAAGACTTAGTTGCCAACTATATTGGTAGTTGTGTTATCTTCAAACCTCACTATTCCCGAAGCATTCTTTTTTAATGAGATGAACTTATTTCTATCTCCTATCATATGGCTTGAGAATCCACTATGTATATACAATTTCATTCCTTCATCTTGAATGTGAAAGGTAGTTTGAGCTAGCATAGAATTCACTTTGGTCTTCTATTCCTCGTTGGCAAATAGTCTATCTTTCCTCTTGAGCTCTATATGATCTATCCTAACTTTCTTTGGTTTCTATACCAATGTTTAGTCCTTCTTATATATTATAAAGGCTTCATATGTCTTATGGAATCTTGTGGACCTTCTAAATCTATTAGAGTAGAATCTTGCAATGTGTCCTATATTGTGACAGATGAAGCAAATAACATTCTTATACTTACCATAGTTCCATGATGACTTATCCTTTATTTCATTGGGATACCTGATAGGTATTTTCATATTGGTACTCTTGAATTGTTCTAACTTCTCACAACCTCTCTCAAAATTACTCATTTTGTCTATGAACTACTCATGCTCAACCTTTAAGGAATCTAGCTTTATCTTCAATTCATCATACTCAACTTCTTTTGACTTAAACCTTGTGTTGACCCCTTCTAACTGACTCTTGAGATCCTTGATAGTCTTATTTTGATGTTTCAAATCATCAAGGGCACTTATGATCTCAAATTCAAGGTATAATTTAGCTTCTCCTTCTTCACTATCATAGTAGACTTCTTCATCATACATGTCTTCTTTTTATTGATCACAAGACATTCTTGAGCTTCTTAGTATCACCTTCAAGCTATTAGAATCGCCTCAAATGACCAAGATATGATATGAATTATTGGAAGAAAAATTATTTAGAGTTTGGGAGGGTGAATTAGTCTTCAAAAAATTTTAAAACTTAACTTTATCATTCATAAACTTATCAAAATAATATAGTGAACTAGTAACATAATAAGGGCCATGAACATGAGATAAGAGCATAACACATAGAACACTTATTTGAGTGGGAAAACATCAAGGGTAATAAAACCCACTGATGATTCAAATGGAATACAATCCTATAATAAAAAAATCAAGATTTAGTGAAGCACCAACTTCACTTGGATCACCAACCCCAACTAGCCAAACACCCGCTTAACTAAGCTTTAAAAAACATCTTCTTACAAGGAGGAACCAACCCCCTAGATGACTCATCACAAAATCATACACCTAATTAAAATAATAAAATTAATGACATATTATTGTTAAAACAAATGATTATTATTTCCTCTTAATCTCTTCACATTCTTAGCCCTCTCAAACTACCTTATAAGTACCTTTGCTTAACTAGGTCTCTTCAAGTCAGATTAGGCCATTTGACCTTGATAGTAATATATGGTACCCGTGTTAGATATTCATGAAGTTTATTTTCACCATAATTTGGTATAAAATACCTCCTTTATCTCTTTAAAATGCTATATCTTTTGCTTCAAATCACACATCTTCTAACAAGTAAATTAGGCCTATTAGGCTTTGTTCTTATAGTAGGCTCTTGCTCATACACCTCTTGGTCTAGAAAAAAACACTTTACCACTTATATTTTCAATATAATAGGCCTAAAACATGTTAAAAACATGAATAAAACACTACAATAGGTCAGTCATATCATATAGGACCAAAACCCCTTTTAGGCCTTAAGGAGACCTAATTCAATTAGGCCTTCATAAGCACATGTTACCCTTTGAAATCCTTGGAAAAATATCAAACTAATCACATGGAAATAAAATATCTTATGTCAATAAAATATACCACAAAAAATCTCATATTGGGTCCATGACATATTTTATCTCCAATCACCACTTGAAGCACACCATTAGCATTGTTCACAATTAGGCTTGTGCATACCCAAAAAGTCTATCTTGAATAACTGAAGCAAAAACACAATTTTTTCAAAAAAATATGAATAAAAATTGTACAAATATAAATTTAAAGACATAAAAAAAACTCCAACAATTTCATTATACTTAATTACATATGGTAAAAGGATTCAAACCCTTCTCTGCAAGTAGCCCACTTAGAACTGTTAACTAGCCTCAAAACACAATTATGAAAATAATTACTTAAAACATATATATAAGTAATTTTAGAGACTTAAAATGAATGTATATGATATTATGAGCTAATTATACCATTATTAAATAGATAGATAATATGGTTAAATGGAAATATTTGTTTTGCAGACCAATCTCATAGTCTTGTACCTCACTATCTCATATGAACTAGACAAGTTAGCTTATGAGTAATATTTTCACCATATTCACTGATCTAAAAAACATATATACAGCATGAAAATTTAATAAAGGTATTTAATAACCTCTCCATGCACTTGGAATCATCCCTAATCCATGATAACACATCCCTAATCACCTTCTAACTTCTGGTTGGTTTTCTCACTGTTTGCATGATTAAGCCTTTTAGCCATAGTTCAATTTTTATAACTGGTTTTAGCAAACATAAGGTTTATAACCTGATAATAAACCAACATGGACATAAAATACAATTATCAAGATTCAAAATTCATCCATTTAGAAACTTTGATTTGGTCAACTCTGGCTGCTACAACAAATATTTGAGAAACAAGGCCTTTCTTGTAGGGTCCATTCACTCACCTGAAAAACCAATCACACATATATATGACTGAGAGAGTTTAATATAACATAAAATCACTTAAATATACATACAAATCCATTATGATAACTTTAGAACAAGATATTTCACATTGGGTCATTATTAAGGTTTTATAGAGTGTTAACACTATTTCTAGTGTTAATGATTGTTCATACAGGGTTTCCCCTTGTTTCCAAAAATTATTCCTAGATATATTATCTATGAACCTTCCCAATATATAATAAATATATCAAGTTCCCATGAAAAGGTTACATGTGCCAATGAACACTTGAAATTTCTTCTTGGGTTGAAGACCCTTTATTCTATACACATGAGAGACCTTAAAACAATTTTTCTTGCCTTTTATTAAAAAATTTAACCTTAGAATTCGTCAAAACACCTAGGAAAACCTATCATACCAATTAAAATTATCAAATTATCATTATTATCTTGAAATCTTAAACTCATACCCCATTTAACCACCATCTCTCTCTTTGCTTGCTTGGACCTTGACTTATAAACTACACTAGGCCTTGAAACTAACCTTAAAGCTTCTTTTAATGCACTCTCCACCTCACTTACATGCTCACACAAAATATCACATGCTCAAACAATGTCAAAAATACTTCATATGCCTTGACAATAGAACATGATGCCTCATTAGGCCAAACAAGGTCTAGAGGTGGTCTAATTACATATCAGGTCTGTAGGTCCTACCCATGTAGGATCACTATGAGGATCTCATGAGTGATCCAATGCCTAATATTCATTATAAAACAACCTCATAAAAACTCTTATGGATTTTTTCATCTATATCACCAAGCCACCAAGCTCATACCTTCTCACAAGGTCTCTTCATGCAATGACCAATGTCATGACTAGGCTTCTCAATCTCTTGAAACCTGACAACTAAAATTAAAACACTTATTGATTCTATTATAACTTTATCAAATATATTACATGGTCCTAATATAATTTCATACCTCTCAATGATGATATCAAATGAGAACATTCTTCAATGACATCATGAATACCTTTCTTAAGAACCTTTGACATCAATGACAACATCAATGCCAAACTTCAATAACAAGAATAATTATCAATATAAAATTCTCTAGATGGGGCCATCTTGATGCATGCAAGGAAGTAGTATTGCTTTAAAAAAAACTTGGATTGATCACCAAATTGTGTAGGCAAGTCCCTTAGAACACACCACTCTTTTACAAAGGCTTCCTTCATCACATCATAACATGACTTCATCTTGAACTTATAGGACAAATTAATGCCTTATACTACTCTATAATAGACTTATGCTTAGGTGGGTATGCCCATTTTAATTATCTAGAGTTGTATTCAGGTACACCAATTTCATTGAACACCATTATTAATTAAAATGTGCCCCATGAAAACTTGTGGTTAAGCATTCAATGAGATTTTTCCTCATCCTCTATGATTTTATTGGAAAATAGAGTGCCTAGTTATAATTTAACCCCTTGGTGACTTGATGTGAAACAAACAAGTGTGCCATGTCCACCTCCTTCCATCTATCTCCATTACCAACCTTTGACATTATGATGCACATGACCACTTGGATGGTGGGATCTTGAATATTTTTAATATGCATAACATGGCCTTATTTCTGGTATTCAAGTGCCATAGCTATCTTCTCTATCTCCTCTATGTCCTCTAGATCATATTTAAGGTCTGCAAACAAGAACTAAAACCCTAATACTTTACCATTTTTTCTATTCATGATTTTCATCTGGCACCCAATAAAGTAAATGTAGTCCTCATGTACCTGTGAGATTAGAAACTTGACCACTTCTATTGGGTTTCCAAAATAGGGGAGGTTGAAAAGTTAGAAGAGGCTAATAGTATCCAAGGCATTGAAAATATTTAATTCATAAATCAACCCACTCTTGTTATTTTAGCACTTAACTCTATAATCATTCTATAGTTCCACCTAATTCTTGGGTTGTCATTAGTTGTAATCAAAGACAATACATGTTGGTACATTGGATACCCAATTTTTAGCACATAACACTATCTTAGGGTAATGCATTTACTCAATAAAAAAAGGTGGAGGTGGAGGCAACTGATATTTATTTTTTTCTTGTCACACCATATCTATTCCTTCATCTCTTGCACACATGCCTTGTTCTTCAAGTGTTTTTTATCTGATTAACACCATTTCCACACCAATACTTATCTCTTTTTCCTCTAGAATTAAAGGTAGTGATTCACTTCATTGGGATATTTTCTTAGGCTACATCACCCTTCATGGATCCTGAAGGTTGAGGCACATCATTCAAATGTTTCCAAGTGAATGTATTTTTACTATCATAAGGTCCTTGGCTCTTATGATTCGACACATATTAATGGCAAACACTGACCCCTACAACTTGAAACTCAAGAATTTATACTCATCCTTCCAATTTAGCTAGCTTTAGATGCTCATTTTATTTAAAACACACTTCAATATTAAGAAATAACTAGGAGTCAACACTTTCCACTTGATTAGATGCATTGAATTATTTTTACAATAACTAAAGTTTTCTCCTTTAGCTCTATAAATTCTTAATCACAGTAATAGTAAAAGATGAAATGAACTATTTGTATTTTTATAGGTCTTAGGGGTAACTCACATTTACTACCCTTCTTATTTGACCATCATTTCATGCAATAAATTCAATCAATTATTTTACCATGATGTGATGTTGGAACCCTTATCATTACCACTATATCCTTGTATTAATGACATGTCCCTTCTCATGCTTTTCCTGAAGTATATGATAACTATAAATAAATTTAAATATTTATACCAAAGGCAAGAATCATTATTTACCTTATCAAGCTTATGGTTATGTACCACATCCTATGTTCCCTTTGTCCTTATACACTTTCACTTGTGCACCTTTGCTTCTGCACATATCCATATAGACCATATCCTATCACTTCACACATGTAGCGCCCCTACCCCACATTAATAGTGTTTCATTTTCATCCATGAGAAAATAAGTATCAAATTAAAAATGTTGAATACAAAACTACAAAAATGAGCATGAAATGAATGCAAAGATTTATTGAAAACAATAAATCCTAAACTAAACAAATAGCATACTCCTTATTGGTATAAATAAGAAATATTTAGGTAGAAAAATACAATTGTAACTGATCATCATTATAATGACCAGGATGAAATTGGCCATCCAAATGTGTCAAGCAAAATGCACCAATGGGGTAGATACTATGAATCAGAAAAGGACCATCCTAGTGAACATGAATATTCTGGGAGTGGCATACAAACTTGGAGTCATATATTAAGACTTGCATTCCAAGAGTAAAAGTCTTATTCTTGAGGTGGTGATCATGCCATGCCTTTTATTTTTGTTTCTCCACATCTTGAATGTAATGTACAATAAAAATAACTTCATCTAGTTTCAATAAAGCATTGAGGCATGATTTTAATAATACATCATTGTCTAGTCAGCCAATGCATTAATGTAAAGAGAGGGAACAATAAATTCTACTAGAAGAACTACCTTGATACCAAACACAAGATTGAATGGTGTACTTTTGTTGAGGTGCATATAAGTTATTTGATAAGCCTAAAGGACTTTAAATACACAATTATCTTATTCAGTACATCTAATATTACATGTCTTTGTTAAATTTGTACCCAAGATCTTATTGAATGACTCAATAGTGCCATTAGCTTGGGGGTGATATGGTGTGGTCTTATGGTGAGTAATCATGAATATGACCAATAGGACACAAATAGTCTCATTGAGGAAATGCATACCATGGTCACTTGTAAAACTCAATGGACAACCAAACCTAGTAATAATATGCTCCTAGATGAAATACATAATAGTAACAACAATGAAATCTTGTGTTGACATAGCTTTAACCTAGCGAGTGAGATAGTCAGTAGCGGTGATAAAATAGCATGAACAAGTACACCATTTTGATGGGTTGATGGGGCCAATAAAGTCAATATCCCACTTTTAAAAAGGTTCTTAGGATATAATAAGATGAAGTGGTATGTAATCTCACTAATTAGGCTTTCCCATGAACTATAAAATGTCACAATGGTGCATGTAAAGCTTAGCATCCTTAAAAAGGGTAGGCCACCAAAAGTTGGCTAATAAAACCTTGTGCACAATAGCTTCTCTTGTGTAATTTCCTCTTGCAACACCTTCATGGACCTCATGGGAACCTCAACATTCTTGTGTTACATGATGCAACATCTAAGTACCTCATCTCAACTAAGCTTATAAAGGTCTCCCCTAATGATTTAGAATGGAACGACACAAACGGTGAGCTATTTCTTGGATGGAGTATTTAAATGAGATGGAGATGATCTAGTAGTTAAAAAGGTTGTTATGTCCTTTAAATATTCAAGACTGTGTGAGACTTGAAATAATGGCATGTCAGGTAGGTCATATTTGATGGCACACATCAACTCACCAAATTCAATTTGTGAGAGATGGTCAGGACTACAATTGGCCTTACCAGGCTTGACCATGATGGAGAACTAGAACTCTTGAGATAACACTATCTAGTGGAAAATAAGACCATGAAAAACTAATTTTTTGACTAAATAATTCAATGCCTTATGGTTGGTGGAGAAAATAAAATGGGTTTCTAGTAGATACTATTAGAACTTTTGAAGAACATAGACCATGGATAATGCCTTGTGCTCTGTAGTGGTATAGTTCTTTTTGACTAGAGTAAGATTTCTAATTATAAAGTATATAAGATGATACAAATTACCTTTATTAGGATAAGTAATTATTACACCAACCACCATGCTAGAAGAATCAACATAGACATGGAATGGTTTAGTCCAGTTGGGAACTAGAGAATCAATGCGGTGATAAGCTTATCCTTTAAGGCAACAAAACCTTCTTAGCATGAGTAGGTACAAATGAAATGTTCATAATATTTCAAGAGATCCTATAGAGGCACTAAAATCCTTGTATATCCATGAAATAATTTCCTATAATATCTAGTGTGACCTAGGAAGTCATGAAAATTTCTTCAGGTAGTCGGTGGTATTAGGTGGAAGATAATGAAAATATTGGTGGGGTCCACTAGATTCCTATCTCGACAAATAATATGACTAAGGAAAATTCCAAATAGAGTATAAAAAAGACATTTTTTTAAGTGGAGAGTAATTTGAAGAGTTATATAGTGTTAAATCATGATCCTTAGATTATAACAATGGTCTTTTACTAGCTGTATACCATCTAGTCATTTGGATAAACCTGAAGGAACTTATGGAGAAAGTCCTTGAAAGCTTCAATGGAAATCCTAGAGAACATAGTATGAGTATTATTTAACCCAAATAACATGAAATTATATGCAAAAGACCCCCACTCAGTGGCAAATTTAGTCTTGGGCTTATCCTCCTCTATGATCTAGAATTGATGGCACATAGAGAAACCATCAGTGAAGGTATAAATTTCACATCTAGTGATGCCTTCAAGGATCTCTTCAGTGAATGGTGTCAATAATGGATTGGTAACACAAGTAGCATTAAGTAACCTATAATCCACAGAAATCCTTCTACACCCATCCTTTTTAATGCTTATGACCATAAGACTTACCCACTTGGACTCATTGATAGGAGTAATGACTCTTGTGCACAAAATACTATCAATATCTTTTTTAAAACATGCACACATATTATGATTCATTTGATAAGATGTTTTCCTAATTGAGTGAGCACCTTCGACTAATTTGATATGAATTTTAACCAAAGAAGAGTGAATACCCTTCATCTCACTATAGTTTATGGGGAAAACATCCTAATACTCTTTTATTAGGTCAAACACTTTTGTGATTTTAGTATCAGACCAATAATTTCCCACAATAGCCATATTTGGTGCATCTTCCATGCTAATATAACACTGTATGATCTAAAGTGGATCCAAATATGGGTGTTGTGTATCTATAAGTGTGTAACAAACATATCAAGCACCATACTCTATGTCTATAGCCAAATAATTTGTCAATGGGTCATGCGGATCATATCCTTCAACTTCATCAACTTGGAACACAACTTTTTGATTACCTTTTTAGATTTATTCTCAATGTGCATGATTGATTATGGGTTCAAGTGTGGAAGAAGATGAATACTCACTAGGATCATAAAAAATGGTCAATCTTTCCTATGGAATGCCATGTATGCTTTGAATCTAATATTCAATAGGACTTGGGTCACTAATGAATGATTGATGCATTAATTGAAGTGTAAGGCATAAATCCATCTTTAGGGATGAATATGATAATGCAAAACCATATTTCTTTTAGTAGGTGATAAGAATGTCAACCTATATAACACTCTTTAAAGAGGTACCACACTCTATCCTAAGTGCATAGAGTGCCATAAAATACATGAAACCAAATATATTATGGCAAGAAAGTTTCATCATCCATCCATATTGCCTCTCATTCGTTAAGGTGAGGTTCTGGTGCATGAATACGACTATAGTTGATAGTTCCATGTCTATGGTTATCATGATGAAATATATGATGTAATGCAGAACATACATGGTCCTAATTAAGTATATGCTTATGATGAGTTTTCCACCACCTTATAGCTATGCCATCAAGAATGTGAATAATTGATCTCAAGTGATCAATAACATAATTATATAAGGCTTCGAGATGTTGGATGAATTCACATACTTTCATTTGCTTTTGGAGCTATGGATCTTCATCAAGCATTTTAAGTGGCACAACCATGATTGGTCCATACATGACTTGCCTAGTTATGAGACAAACAAATCTATGGAACTTGTGATACTTGAACTGAGTATCTTAATTCATGCTAATAGCACCACATACTCTCCCTGTAAGGTCATAGTCACCTTGTGCCCAACAATCTTAAGCATGACTCATAGTGTTAGAGAGGGATTGGGCATCCATACATCATAGGATGCCATTAGAGGTGAGATTATGGTGTTCATTATTATGAGATGTAACATTATATATATATGTATATATATATGTATGCATATATATATGTATATATATATATATGTATATATATGTATGTATATATATATGTATGTATATATATATAGATATATATATATGTATGTATGTATATATATATATGTATGTATGTATATATATATATATGTATATATATATATATGTATATATATATATATATGTATATATATATATATATAATATCCTCATCAATGTCAATAGGTTTAATGTATGGGGGCCCATGATCATGGTCCAATGGAATGATGACACGTTGGTTAGTATTTTCCAAGCTGACATATCTTTTATTGAAGCTTAAATCAATGTTATTATTAACATAACAACATTGATGACCCAATAGGGTTGATAAGTCATCAACCTCATCCAACTCTATAAATTCAAAGTCTACTTTAAATGGAATACCAAAGATATCCACAGTAGCATTTTTAAGAACATCGATTGACAAAGAGCAAGTCTTATTAGGCATGAAAAATACATGGGGTGAAGGTTAAAAAGCTGGGATAGCCATATTTTGGCCATCATCCTTTATGATGACATTAAATTTAGTGTTTTTTATGATTAAAATATCTTGGATTACCCATCCATCGATGGCAAAGTTCACCTATATTACTTTGTCCTCTTATGGGCTAGGGGGAATAACACTATCTTGTCATCGAGCATGGTTTAATCGATGATTTTTATTAGGCCTTGGCATATGATGCTTAATATAGTTATGTAATAGGGGTAAACTATCCACATCTAATAGGCACATTTAGAGCTCTTGTAATTCATCTTTCACTACATCATGGTATGTGGCCTTTTATATATTAGCAGGTTGAGTGACATCATGGTCCTTAAGAAATTAGATCTCCCCTTGTAATTACCTTACTAAATTCATGATATCTTTGATCACTTATTTATAATATTGAGCATCAATATACTTATTTGCATGTGTCTCTTCACATTATACCTTCTTAATAGGTAGAGTGGATGTAGCCTGGGACTATCCACCACTACACATTATGATATTAACTTTTTGGGCTATTAGAGTAGTAGGGTATGGTCACTAGTGTGGCTTCTCAATGTGTATCATACTAACACCCTCTTCATTAATTTCATTTTTAATGTCCATGTAAAAATTAGGACATTCCTCCAAATGGTGATCATTTTTATAGAAAGCACATGTAGGATAGACTGGGCAATCCCACTGGTAGTGATCAGGAGAACCACACTTATAACACGTCCATCATGGAAAGTGTCCAACTCCTCATCCTCAACCTTGACCTTGACCTCACTCATAATAACCACTATTCTCTTGGTTATCTAAAATAGAGTCTTGACATGTACCATGCACATGTGCCTCATGAATGTCATTAATGAGTTGGCAGTCATTGGTATCATGTGTATATGAATCACATATCTTACAATAAATGGACCCCTTTGACTATGTGTAACATTGAAACAAAGGATAATATCAAACATAATTATCATCTTGAAAAATCTCACATGACTACTTTAGTATAATGTGTATGGTCTTACAAGGATAATTATTTCTATTATGGCATTTAGACTCACAATCTATACACCATAGGCTGCTATGAGTGTCATGAGAACTGTGTGCAGTTAGATTTTATAATTGGGATGCCATTACACTGATTTGAGCCTCCATGAAAGGAATAATTCACATATCAATTATTTTAATAGAATCATGCAAAGGGAAGCTTCTAAGGCCTTGTGTAGGTTGGTAAAAGTTCTCTAAGACAATGTTCATCTAAAGGGGAACAACAGTCTTGTCATGAACCACTGAGCATGTTGAGTAGCATTAATATCAAATGAAAGCTTAGAGACAAGTGTCTTGAATTGTGCATCATATTCATGCATGCTCTTAGTTATCTCTTTTTTGATGTCTTTCAACATAATAATACTTTTTTTCTCTAACTCTAGAATATCAAATTCTTAGAGGAACATTGACTTAAGCTAGTCATAATCAATTATTACTTGTTGAGGATCATATTTATGATGCCATTTTTTTTCTTGTTCTATGAGTGTGGTTGAAAATTGAGTGGATTTTTTCTTAGAAGAGGTTATACCATGCACTCTCTAAAAAATTTCACACTTGTGAACATGTTTGATGACATTCTCCACACCTCGATATTCTAGAAAATGGAACATCATTTCATAATACATAGTGGGTGGTTGAGGTGATTATAATGGTGTCTAAGAACTTCCTTTGTATTCCTATTATTTGAGGGGGAAGTTTACCACTTCTTCCTATACTACCTCTTAGTCTAGCAATATATCCACCACATAATCCACCTCTTGTGCCTCCAATAGTAGTATAAACACCCAAGATGTTTGACATAAGGATAGGTTGATTCACTATATTTGGGTTAGTACTTTATCCACTACTTATGTTAGGTCCAATAGGCATACCAAGTTGGGCCATAAAACTATGTTTCAAAGGAAAGGAAAAAGTTAATACACTAGTGTCTAAAACTTGCTCAACTAAAGGTTCCCATACAAGGTCAGTATTTGACTCTATGCTATCTATATATTAGTTATGTATAATTAGTTCATCTAGCTCAAAATCATGAGCTCTCAATGTGGTTATGGAACTGGGTTGGTTTAACTTAGGTTCTTTAATATCCACTACTTGTCTTGTTTCTCCCACATATACTAGAGTTGGTGTTAGTTTTGGTCTGAAATTTGGAGATTCCTCATGCTCTTTTGGTTCCTTATAGATCCTGATAGCACTTCCTGAGTCCACCCTCCCCTTCTTCTGTCACTTCTACCTATAATACTTTGATGAGCTTCATCATATTTGTGCTTCCACATCTCTAACTAACTAGCTACCATAAAAAACCAACAATCCTTCACAAATACCCTTATATTCCCCTACCAACCATGTTGGCTCATGCAAGGAAGAATTTATCCTTAAAATCCTCAAGTATAGAGTCAATAAACAAATTATTCACCTCTAGAGGGAAATGATTGAGATACCAACCACATGGTTATCAGAGAAACTAGAATTTATATTCTTCTAGATAGGAATAAGTTGATATGGAATAATCTAAGATGTAACTATTTAACACTCATCTCTACTAGACATTAACATCTCACATCCATGATGATCCCAAGTGTGCTAAGGCTATCTAACGATCTATTATCCAAACTATCTTTTATCCATGATTTCTTAACTAGTCTTGAGTATAAGATGTGATCCAAGCATGAAAATGAATAAGGAATTACACAAATAAATTTTCATACAAGGATATATATATATATATATATATATATATATATATATATATATATATATATATATATATCCCATGCACACACATAAACTCCTAGCTCAAGAAATGGAACTGTAAAGTTATCTTTGACACTGGTTATCCATCATTCAATGTTTTTAAAAGATAATTACTCGATCATTTTCCACCATCATCTAAAAAGTGCTATGGGTCCTAAAAATGAAACCAAAATGTTGGGATGTTTTTATATCTAGGCCTAAATTTTCCTTAGGTACACACTAGAGTGACTAAGACCTAACAAGCTAGTGCACTAGCATTTTATGCAAGACTTAGAGTTCTTGTGTAATCACTTGAACCATGCAGTGAGGGATTAGTTCCTATGGGTTTTGTCATATGAAGGTGTGATTAACATATAATATTTCTTGAACATTTAATTTATTAAATGAATAACCAAAAAAATAAATACATGATTATGGGCCTAAATTTAGCTAAATGAACAAAAGCAACCAAAAAACCAACACCAATATTTCCATATTCCACATTGATAATATTCAACTAATGTAGATTTTATTCCTTATAATAGATTAAAAAGTTACATAAAAAATTCATGATATAACTGAGTGATACAATTAATCTATAAACTAGAGTATAACAATAACATTATGGTGATATCCATGATTACATCAATGGAATAACAATCAACATCAATCATTCGTTATACAATAATGATTAACAATAATAAATCTCTAATCAAGGGTATTTATAATTTGTTTTCCCCAACCAAGTAGTTGAAATCATAATAACACTCCTAATGACTATCTAATGATCTTTAGTGGACTAAGAGTCATGGAAACCAAATACATTGTTTTCGTAAGGATTTGGGCCTTTGTGTCCCTATATTCCCATTCGGTGTTGGATCATCATTGCCAAGTGTATATCTTCATGAAGGCTAGTGCCACTATCATACATGACTTAAGTCTATTTAATCTTTGGGAATATATCCTTAACTGTCTCCTACTTCCGAATCTCTCCCCAAGTCTTTTTCCAATAATCCAAGCCTTTTATTCTCAAGTTCTCCATTTATTATACATATTTTTTGACTAGGTCTTCTTGCATTGTGATCTCCTGTGCCATGGTCTTCTACACCTATATATATTTCACATTTTTTATCCTTACATGCCATACTTATTATAGGAATATATCAAAAGACAACCAAAATTTAGGGTCCAACATGGATTTAATGATCTAAACAAGCTAAAACTATGATGATTCAAATCACATAAGATATAACCTAATTTATGTAAATTTAAATGCATAAAAAAATTGATATTGAGCTTAGTATTTTTATAAATGATAAGAGGATAGGGTACTTATATTTTTCCCTTTTATATTCTTCTCACTATCTATGCAAAATCACTTAGTAATTCCTAAAGTGGATCTATGGTCACTTATCTCAAGAGACTAATTGTAAGAATCTGTTAAGATGTAGTCAACAATTCTTAAACAACTATGGAGACTTGATATGCCCATTATCTACCAAAACCATATTCTATATATTTTTATAGTATTTTATACTATATATCACTACTCTTTCCTATCAATATGTTTCATGTGTACTTTTAGATGTTTGGTCTTATGCAAAGACTTAGATTTGTCTTCCTTTCACCTTGAAATCCTAGCTCCACTTTCAACACTTTAATGGATTATAATATGGGGTTAGAAAGATGGGTTAGATAAACCCAACCACACCCACTAAGTGGTTGAGTTTTATCTATGTTATAATATTCCAAATAGTTCTTAAATTGTACATAGTTCTCCCACCTATGCATATGTGTGCTCAAAAGTGATTTTCTAGAATGTAATGTAAATATTTATATTTCAAAACTTGACATTATGAAAATTTGACCTTGCTTTAGGTGTTCATACTTGGCTTAGATACTATTATTTTGAGGGTTTTTTTATTTTTTTTTGGTTTTAGATAGTGCCTCAAGGGTTTTAAAATGTATTACTCAATGTGCAAGTAATTTTCTATCACTCCAAGTGAGTTAGAAAAGTGATAACTATATTATCCTTAGGCTTGGTGTGTTTATGTATAATTATCTTTGGGTAATTTAACTTTGTAAATGACATTCAAAACATATGGTTTGACCCAAGGGAAGGGTTTGAATTTGGAAACTAACTATTTGGATAAATTGGGATAATACTAGAAAAGGTGGACACTGTCAGTAACTAGTAATGTGTGACTATTTCTAGAACTATGCATGATGAAGAAAATAGTGATTTGGAATATAGTGAAAATGTACTTAGGATAATAGACAATTTGGGAATATAATAGGGAGATCATGTATATGATGATGTTATATTGGTAAGGCCTAGTCCATAAATAGATAAATAGTTAGGAAAAAGTGTGAACATGAGTCAAATGTGTTTGCACAAGTCATGTATGTCAATAATATATCAAAATTGACATTGTTAAGATATAATACCAAATTTCTGTGTCTATAAATGCCCCCATTTTAGTCTAATATTGAATATACTAGATTACAATTATAAAGTAAGAAATTTTGTAATTTAGTGTATAAAATTTCATGTTTTCAGGTATGCCTTGAGTATCCCACTTGCTTGATGAAAAAACTCCAGTGAAACATGTAGAAATAAATGTCCACTCATGATATAAAATCTAAAACAAATTTAGATCATTGACATATTTTAAATTGAAAAAACAAGGAATGAATACCCTTGTGAGTGTGAGACCCAAGATACCCTTTAAGGTCATTTAATAATGGGGTGATTATACCCCAAGGATATGGCATTGTTTTAAACCATGGGTTGAGAAGATATAAACCTTAACCCTTTAATGCAGAGTGTCACAATGAACCAAAAATATAAATATGTTTAATAGTCTCATAGTGGTTTTTTATAGTTATTTTGGGTGTGAGTGGTATTATAGGGACCATGAGGGTTATTTGGATTCATTAGGAGGTCCTTTTTATGTGTTTATAACCTTTTGGAAGTTTTCCCACCAAATTCAAGAATTAAAAAATTTGAATTTCCTAGATTAGATTGTGGGGTGTTTTGGAGTCTTGTATGCAATTAAATGTTTTAAAATGGTCCTATAAGAGTGGGTAAGGTGTGTTTACATGTAATAAATTGGAAAATTAATGTAAAATCAAGAATAGAGAATTGGTAACTACAATTCAATGTGGGAATTAGCATAACAAAGTTAACAAAGTTAATTTGCATGTTTTGATTAATAAAGAGGTTGAGAATGCATGTATAAGGTTAGAAAGAGTTTATCAGTGGTTTTTTAGGGAGAATAGGTTTGAATAATAATTAATGAAGATCAATAAATGAACCAAGAACTTGATAAAGAAGTATATTATACTATAGGAGTGTTTGTAATGAGTTGTTTTGATCAATAAGGAAGAGTAAGGAGCTTGTTTTGGTATTTTATAAAATATACAAGTCTAAATCATATAAAATAATGATCATACTATTATTATATGTGGAAAATTTTTAGGTTTATCTATCATTTTGAGTTGTCTTACATAATTCACTTGAAAAGGATGCAACTCTATCCACACACAGTCAAGAATATTTAGTAAGTGATGTATGCATGATAATTATATGAGTGATTTTGAATCAAAACTTAAGTAGAGAGTTTATAATTATTAATAGTGATAATTTTATGAAGTTTAAATATCCATTATAAGGAAAGAGTCCACTTAAACTATTACATAGTCCTTAGAGAGAGTAAATCTATGTTTACTCAACCCAATGCATAGTCTTAACAAGGTATTAAAAAGATTTTTGAGACTTATTGGAGATTAAAGAGATTGTAAGAACATATTATATAACTTTATAAGTCACTATTTTTCTTATATGATAAATATTTATCTAAAACCTTAAATTCACTAACATACTCTAAGAGCACACAAAATTAGGGAAATTTGTATGTTGAAGCCTTAGAATGGTTTTTCATGAATATGTATCTATTGGAGAAGGTGTACATAGGTTAAAAAAACCTAATACAAGCATAATAAATGATTGAAGTTGATTATAACTCATTTAAAGACACTTTGCCTCTTGTCAGCCTTACATAGGCCTGTGTTCACTAGACCTAGGTTACAAACTTTCAAATTGTATATATTTTATTTCAAACCTAAAAAATCATATAAATATGTAATATATGTTTTATATGTGTGATATAAATGATGTATAAGGTTTTAGGTTGATACTGTATAGTATAGTATGAAAACACTAATGTGGTAAAGAACTAGGCATAAAAGATACCTAAAAGTGAAAGAGGTATGGTGAGTTAGTTTGGTCATATTGATAATTTGACATTATAACTTTGGGAGAAGTTGAATAAGGATAAAGGGTGTCTAAAAATACCCTTATTTTGTCTTGTATCTCTCTATATGGATCAAAGCTACATGCTTTATATAAAAATTGGGGTACTAGAGATTAGAGGCTTAAAGAAGAAAGAGTGAAGTAGTTGAGAGTCTAGCTAAGGATATTGATCATGGTGATCTTGGGTATGAAGGAGATGTAACTGAGTATGTGTATAGACATGTGAGCCATAGTGAAAAGGTAAGAACCACTGGATCATGATTTAGGATTTTAGGCCTATGTACACATTTCAAAGAGAGAGATAAGTTTTAGGCCATAATGGAGAATAGATTATTAAAAAAGGGTGTATGAAATTATGATGAAGTTAGTGATAGGTAAATGGAGAGAGATGATGAAGGATAGTTATAAAATAGAAGTCTATGAATGAAAGGAGAGTAATAGTCTTAAGAAATCTAGAATGAGGAATAAAATCAAGAAAGTAAAGTGTCTACATGACAAGAAGATGATCAGAGATTAGAGTTTGAAATAAAGAGTTCTAAGTCAAAAATTAGAGATAGGAAGATGGATGTGGTATGTGTAGGCATACGGTCTACATCACCCTCATTGGATACTGAGAAGTGTTATAAGTTGAGCATCACACAACTTAAACTACACCCCTGAAAGTATCATCATAACTATTTTAGTGGAACCTTGTACTAGGGTTCATATTTAAGAGCTGGAACCCCACATCAAGATCATATGTAAATTTGAAAACTTTGAATCAACCATTGCAAATATATTTTAGATTCAAATTTATTACATAGTTACCTTCATTACTATCATAGAAAATAAAATAGTACATTATTAAACAACATTCATTCTCTAAATATGATCTATTTGTACCTCAATGTGATATGGAATGTCAAAAATATATATGCTACTCTATCTACTTGATAATCTGATCCAATATGATAATCTGACCTATGTAATCTGATAATTATACCCAATCTAGCCCATATAATATGTCTCATTATGTCATTGAATTTATCACATGTTCCTTATGATCTTGTAAAATTCCCCACATATGCCTTACATACATTTAAATCTATCAATATGTCCCAATTTGAATCATAATATTTCCCAATCTAAATCATAATATGTCCTAGTTTATCTTATCTGTCCCAAAATCTGATTTTTCTATCTTTAAAGGATTGAATATGTATGATAAACCCACTAATATGCCTTATTTTGAGGTGAGGGATGCAACCTTCAAATTAATCATATCAAAAGAAAAAATTAATACACATCATGTTATATAGAAAATATGTGAGCATGTATAACATGTGTGCTATAATGATTAGAGTGTCATCATATAAATATTTTATCACTCATTCACTTATGAAACATTTATCCCTGAGCATAAAAGTGTCATGTCGATTATATATACTAATTAGGCACATAGTAATGATCATCATAATAATCATCATCACATATATAATTACTGAGTGGTAATCCATGCAAAATATTTATGCTATGAATCATGAAAACACACACAAGTATAATAATGCATGATATGAATCATGACACCACAATATCAATAATCATGTATTTATTCACACATATATGCACAAAATGTCATGATCATGATGCACACAAACACTTAAGACATGATATGACTCACTAAACATAGACAACATTGCCATGAGAAGGCCTAGAGGATCCTTGACACAACTGATGCATGACATGAAAACACACAATTAATGCACTCATAGAAGAACACAAGATAGTATTCAATGTCACACACATCAATGGTAATGAAACATAAAATTCATTAATGGTTACTCAAGGAGGCACATAGTTTAACACAAAATGTCACAAAATTTTTTGTGCAAAAATCATCACACAATAGAATACATAATCATTAATCATACCATGTAACAATAATCAACATAAAACATGCATAGAATAAATAATATTAGTATACACAATTAATCCATGTCACCGTCACACATAAAAAAGTATACTATCTATAACATATAACACTCTAAATAATATATGTAAGATAAAACCATTATAAATAGTCTAAGTAGCTCATTATTAGCAATGGAATGGTCATAGAAAGATATAACCTTTATAGTGTACTAAGATACCCCCAATGTAGGCATGGCCCCATTGTAGAAATCTGTATGTCCATATATCATATATAAACTTTATGTTGTGCATCCCATCATGTACACCATTAAAAACATGTGCATAGATAATTAATATGTAATCTACCATGTGTATGATGACTAACATAAATCAATCATGTAATTAAGAAAGCATGCCAAGCATAACACCTAATGTTTTATTTTTTAAATATATAATTTTATTTATATTTTTGAATTTTGGTACACATGTATATAGTCAAGAAAGGCTAAATTTCAAATATATGAAAATATAAGAGTGTAAAGGATATAAGAAATCATAGTATGCACCAAGTGTAGTAGTAAGGTAGTCTTAAAGAAGTGAAGGTAAGAAACATGCCACCAAAATATATGTGAATAAAAAATTAATATATCAAAATATTATGTGGAGATAAGAGGATACATGCACCAATGGGAAAGAATAAATGTATATTCTCATGTCATAATATGTACATATAAATGTGTGTGATCATGTATGGTCAATGTAAGCTATAACCATAGCCAATATAAATAGTCCCTAATGAGAAAATAGTATACCACAAATAATATGCACTGGGATGAGGTTGATATTAAGAATAAATCATCATAGGATAGATGTCATTTATGTTTGTATCAAGATAACAATCAAAAGACAAGGGCCAAGTGAAAACATCACAAACATAACATAATCAAGGCTAGAAGAATGATCAATGCAAGAACATATGTCACATTATGTTAAGATAGAAAAATAAAGAGGGAAAATAAGTAGACATCAATAATTCATTTACAATCAATTATGTTTTGGATAATCAATTATCTCATCAATGTCAAAGTCATAAGAATCTCATATATATACTTTGTAATCACCAATTGTAATACCATAGTCATCCATTATTTTGGACACATCATCACAATCACGTTTTGTATTTATAATAAGACATGCATAAATAATTACACTATATTTTGGAATTTTCTTATTGAAGATCATAATTTTATCATTATAAATTAGCATGCACATCTTATTCCCTTGTATTTTGTAGCATCAAATGAAATGAATTACTCTGGAAAATTGTGTGTGTTAAATAGATATTATTCATAAATTGGCTTTTGTGGAGTGATTTGATGTAGTTCATAAGCAATTGGATCGTGGGGATGTAAATATCAATTTATATCTTAGGAACACTTGTATCTATATTACATATATTTTATAAGTCTACACATATTGGCTCTGGATGAATGGTAGTGGCTTGCATTTATTTAGGTTCTTGATTTTTTTATGAAGTATTATTTACTTGCTTATATTATTGATCTATATTTTGTTTACTATGCTTTGGTATCCATACTTGTGTATTTTGATATATTTTTATACTCTTAATAAGAGTCTTATATTCAAATGTTCTATCTATTTGATGTGTATGCAAGCCACCTTGGAAATCTAATGAAATTGTCATTTTAATTATATCCAATAGTACTTCCATTTGACTGAACCCTAATTATATTAATGTTACATTGATTTTTTTAATAATAGGATTCACATATAATAATATATCCACTATATTAGGCCCAAGAGAAATTAGTATAATAATATACCCTATTACATCCTCATAAGTATTCATATATTGTATCTTAAAATCATTGCATCCCATTTCCTTAAGAAATCTGATTGTGCATGCATTGTATTCTATTTTTTCATCAATGTCAATTCCTTTTATATGTTAAATTGCTATAAAATCTCAAATGGAAATTGGTTCCTTTTTAGAAACTTGCTGGGATACATCTATATTTATATATGTAGTCATATAAATTAACATTTAATGTTAAAACAATGCACTTGTGACCATCCTCTTACACATACTTAGCTCATTCCTAATTCCATGACTCTGAGTTGATATTCTTCTATCTCTATGAGGATGATCCCTATCTTAATAACATAAAAATACAAAATTTTTCCTAATATTAAATCTATATATCCTAATCTCATCTTCAAACTGATTCACACTTCAATTGTAGCTGTCTCTACTTCCTAGATAAGGTCATTCTTTGAGGACTATACTTCCCATTTGTAGTTTCTAATTCCTCAACCATGTCCTCTTATAAAATAATGGATAAATGCTCAAATTAAAAAGTAACTAATGGCTCATCCCACATGCTTCACAAGCCCCATCTAAAGAATTTCCTAAAAGATCACTAAAAGCCACATTCCAAACTATTTTGTATAGAAGAGGCCCATACATGGGAAAACACTAGAACATTTAATACACATTAAGGATAAATCACCTATTCTTACTAATTTAGAGCCCAAACAACCTTAGTAGCCTTGATTTAAGTTTACATAGACTTTAAAGGTCACAAGTCATTGTTTAAAAACTTAATTACACTAAGATCACACCATTTAGTATTATACCAGTCTTTCACACACACCACCATAAAATGGGAGAACTACATGGAGTTTGATCCCTCTTTGAAGTATTGGTATGTAGGAAATTCTCAACACATGGGGTGTTGAGGTCAAGCACAAGTTTAACTGCTAACCCCTTTTTCCATTTTATTCTATTATTCATCATTGTCTACCAAGCTAGAGTTTTAAGTGAAGAATAAGGTTACACAATGGCTTCTATATCAAATCATGCATCAAAAAACACATACACAAGATGAGCAAATGACAACATACAAACCTATATTTTCATAGAGGGAAAAACCCTCCTAGACATCGCTACTCCATATGGACCAAAATGTAGGATGACCCTATTTGACTAGAACAATATCATCCAAATTTCAATCAAGGAACTTATCCTAATTGAAATTTAGTCAACATAATCACATAATTAGATCTACAGTCAAACATATAGTCCTATATTATCAATTTCCAACTAATTAATTTTTCCATGTTTAGCATCTTTCTATAAATTAGAAATTACAAATTAGAGATAATTTATTACATATCTTAATATTCTAATTTTGCATAAAAGTTTGTCATAATTAGGATCTAAGCATTTCCTTTCTCCAATTTTGATAAAACAATATGTTGTGAACTAGAATGAGATGAATAATCCAACCTTGTGTGAGTATTGGTTGATATATAAAATGTAATAACTCTATCCATAAGTTTTTCAATCTCATTTTGTAGTTCATAAATTATTTTGTATCTATTGCCATTAATATGATGATAGTTAAAAAATAACCTTGCCCTAAATGTGTAAGATGATGTGTGGGATGATGTTGATTAGAAGGTAACCTTATCAAGTTTTTATCAAGGAGTGTTCATAAAATAACATTTGATTTATCCTTGAAGCTATTAAATCAGTATTAGGACTCATGTAAGTTAAAATTGTATGAATTATCTTCTTTGGAGATCATTTCTTATCAATGTCCTTATTTGAAACTTCCTCTTTATTAATTACCTTGCTTGTAACCCCATTCTTTGGCAATGATTCATTTTTTATGAATTGAAGGTGTTGAATTTTGAAAACTAATAGAATTAGAGATATAAGTATATGTGCACATATTACCATCCAAATTAGCATTATATGACTTAAATTCAAGAGTTAAAATCATAATTTGGTTTTTAAGCTCACTTATGGCATGCATCATATATATTATATGACTAGTAGGAATGACAACGATTGATAAATATTCATTCATTAGTTTCATTTTAACAACTATATTCAACATAGGTATATAAATATTATATCATTTTAGAAAATTTATCAATTCCATATTAATAGAGGCATTATTACAAAGTTAGAACTATCACCATATTTCATTTATAGAGAAGGAATAAAATCACATAGTGTTTCATTGGGAATTTCATTTCATTTAGAAACATCATCACAAGGTATATCATAATCATAATCAACATGCATATCATCTATCCATTTATTTATTGTATCATATTTATTAAGTGTAATACTAGTAGCATCAAGAAGTGTGTTAGTTAAGTCATTTTTACTTTCTTCTTGTTCTACTATATAATTAGTTGAAGGGCATAAAAAAGGATAAGGAGAATTTATTTAGTGAATTACAACAATAATTTTTCCTTGTTCTACTTAACTATAAATGTAGAAAGATATGTCACTAGCATACCAATATGCCTCATCATCATAATCATAATCAACATAGTCCTTTCATTTAATTTCAAAGGCATGCTAATGATTTACATAAACAATATCATTATACACAAGTATGATCATCTAAAATGACATTTTTCCACTCAATTTGTCATAACTATAAGCCACAACAAGAGTAGATAATAAGTAATCCATAGGATTAGACATATCAGGGTTATAGAAATACATAGGCATATAAAAATTAGTAAACCCTAGGATGAAAAGAAACATAAGCACAAGGCCTAATCTTAGGATAAGGGAGAACATATAACTCTAGGATTTTAAGGATTGGAAATAAAAAATTTAAATAGTAGGTGAAACAGAGACCAATAAATAATTACCCACCCGAATAAACCATGAGGAATATTGGGGACAAAAGTTTATTTATAAATATAAATAGATAATTTTTTTTTTTTTGAAAAATAGATATGTCCTTCACTCACTAGACCAAATTTACTAAAATATAAAAACCTTAATTATAAAAAATTTAAACATGATTTTAGGGAAAAAAAGAGGTTTTTAATCCAATTAGTATAACTAATAAAAACTATAGGAATTACAAAAATAGTTTTTTAAAAAAAATATATATATCATTAAAATAAGACACAACCCTAAAAGAGGAATCCCTAATAGGATAATAAGCATGAAACCTTAGGGAAAAAGATAAAAAAATAGATTTGTGAACATGGGACAAGGGAAAACTAGAAATCAGGTCTAAAATCAAACCTTAAAGATAAAAATATGAAAACTTAAGAAATAATGATGAAAATCTAAGGGAAAACTAGGGTTTTCCATGATTGAAAGATTGATTAGGTTTAATAGAATGTTTTAACTTATTTTGGATTTAGTGATCTAAATAAGATAAAATTATGATAATTCATAGTGTATAACATATGGACTAAACTATGTAGATTTGAATGTGAAAAGAAGATTAATATTAAGATTACTCTTTATAGAAATGATAAGAGAATAAGGTACTTATATTTTACATATTTTTTATCATTATGCATAGTCACCCAATACAACCTACAATGGATACTTTATCACTTAGCTTAAGAGACTGACTAGCAAAATATACCAAGGTGCTACTAATAATGCTCAAACACTATATTGACTAGTTATGTCTATTATTTGCTAAACTATTTTATATATTTTTCCAAATATATTCCACCATAGGTAATCATGCATGCATGTCTAGATGTTTATTGTGTAATTTAGATGCTTAGTTCTATGCGTAGATTCAAATTTCTATTTATTTCACCTTGAAACCATAGATCCACTTTTGACAGTTTCTTAGCTAGAAATATGGGTTGGAAAACCTTGACCAAACCCTACTAAGTGGTTGAGAATTTAAAATATGCTTATTCTTCAAAGAGGGCTTAAATTGTATGCAATTATCCCACCTATATGTATGTGTGTTCAATAATTATCCTATATGTGTGTTGAAAATATATAACTTTGACCTTGATTTAGGTATTCTTACTTTGATTAGGAAATTTTCATTTGAGGAATTTTAATATTTGGATGATTTAGAATAGTGGATCAAGGTTGCACATATGTATTCCTCAATTTATAAGTATTTTCCCAAGTGAGATCTAGATAAGTTCTAGATAGAATAACCTTTGGCTTGATGTGTTTATATGGAAGAATCTTTGGTTAATTTACCTTTGTATCCTCCATGAAAAACACAATGTCTGATCCAAGGAAAGGGTTTAAATTTGAAAAATACCTATTTGGAAAACCTAAGAAACTGCCAATAATTGGCTTTACATGATTTTTGTTAGAATTGTCTAGGATGGAAGAAACATTGATCTAGAATATGGTGATAGTGTACATAATAAATAAACCATTTAGCGATAGACTATGGATATCCTATACATGAATGAAGTAAAATTGGGAAGGACCAGTCCATAGATAGATACATGGTTAGGAGATAATGTGAACTAAAGCTATATGTATATTCACAAGTCATGTATGTTAAGGATAAATCAAAACTAACATTTTCAAGTGTCTTATACCAAATTTATGTCTACAAAATACACTAAAACTCTTTAGATTTTGACACTTGAAAATATGTAACTTTGACCTTGTGCTAGGTGTTTAGAATTGGCATAGGGAATGTTCCTTTGAGAGGTTTTACATATTTAGATGATTTTGGATGGTATCTCAAGGTTGTACAAATGAATGTCCAATACTTACTAGATAGGAAATGCATTAGGCTTGAAGTGTATGTATAGATGATTATTTGGGTAATTTCCTTCCATAATCGATATGTGAAACTTGTATACTAATACAAGGGAGGGATTTTAATTTTAAAAATATAAATTAGAGGATTATATGACACTACCAATAAATGGAAACACTATTGGTAACTAAAATTATCTAACTAATGATGGTACTACCCAAAAAGGAAGAAATAGGAATATGTGATATGGTGATAATATGCATAAAATTATAAAGCATAGTGGCACAAAATAGGGAGATCTAAAGTATGAATGACATCAAATTTGGAAGGCCAAACCTATAGGTAGATGGTCATGACATAATGTGAACAAGAGTCAAATGTGCAAGCACAAGTCATGTATGTCAAATATAGGTCAAATATGATGTTTCCAAGTGTCTAATACCAAATTTATGTGTTTTTAAATGCCCTTATTTTATTATAGTATTGAAAATAATATATTAAAATGATAAAATTAGGAATTTTGATACTTGATTATACTTAAATTCTGGGTTTCCAGGTATTCCCTAAATAGCCAACTTCCTCCATGAAAACTTGTAAGGAAACATATATAAATCAAATTCCACTCATTATAAAAAAATATAAAGTAATCTAGATCATTGAAAAACTTGATATTAAAAAGATAAGGAAAAAATACACCTATGGGTATGTGAAATAATTTTCCCTCTAAAATCATTAGATAATGTCATGGGGAAATTATGCCTCAAGGAGAAATCATTGTTAAAACCATGAGATAATAATATAAATTCCTCAACCCCAATTGAAGATAGAGAATCACTAGTTGAGGGTCACATAAGTATTCAGCCACACTACTCTAAATATCATAGTAATTTTATTAATAGGTTCATATGCAAAGGTGAATCCCTATACTAGGCTTGAATGTAAAAGGTGGAACCATGAATTAGGTTTGTATGCAAAATGTAAATCTGAATCAATCACTGCATATGTATTTTAGATTAAAAGTGATTACATATACCATCATTACCCATAAAAAAATAACATTATATAAAAGTGTGTATGCATGAATAATGTTCATGCCCTAATTTGGATCCATCTATATCATAATGTGATTATAGAATTCAATAATATGTATGTCTATTTGCTTGATCTAGTCCATCTGATAATCCTAGTCAATAAAAAACTTGTAACCTATGCCATAATGTCATAAAATATATTATATGTCTTGTAAAAATCCTCACATATGCACCACATATGTGTTAATTTCTATAATTTGTCCCTATCTAAATCAAAACATGTTTCAACTGAACATATGAGCATATTATTTATCCCCAAATCTGAACTATCTATTAAGGCCTGAATCTCTAAAACAAGTCCATTATTATGACTCCATTTTGAGGTTAGGATTTTATCCTAAAAATCACTCACCTAAAAAGAAAATACTTATACATGTCATATTAAATAGAAAAATGTAAACATATAAAGCACGTGTGATATCATGATTAGATTATGTCATCATAAAAATATTTGATCATTCACACACATATGAAACATGTACTCTAAGGCATAAAAAATTAATGTCAATTAGATATAGAAATGAGGCATGAAATAATAATCATTTTAATAATAAGCACTTAACAACAAGCCATGTAAAAGATGCATGATAACAACCATAACTTTACACACAATAAAAGAATGCATGATAGAAATCATAGTACTGTAAGCTTATAAATCACTATAGAAGCACACATATATATGAATATAATGTCATAGTAATGAACACACACTAGCACTCAACAAATGACATGGTCATAGATAAGAGGATCCTCTAACATGCATGACATGACAATACACAATAAATGAATTCATAGAAACACACAAGATAACACCAGTGTAAAAACCATCAATAATCACACAATATAATAATAATAATAATAATAATAATAATAATAATAATAATAAATGATTACACATATAACACAAAATGTAACATAAAATAACAATACAAAACAAATAATCACACCATATAACATGAAACAATAGTAACGTGCATAAAATAAAAAATGCTAGTTTACACAATCAATCCATGTCATCATCAAAACATATCAAAATAAAATATCCATATAATATAAAACCCTAAACAGTGTACACAATAAAAATCCATGTATAATTAGTTTAATTAGATCAATATGATCAATGGAATGGTTATAGAGAGATAAAACCTGATAAAATATACCAAGATGACCCTAGTGTAGGCATGCCCCCCAATATTCAAAGGTAACCCTTGGGTGTAAAGAATGTACCTAATTTATATGTCCATGTATCATATGTAACATATATTTCATTCATTAAAATAATTTATACCATGAAAACTTGTGTGTATAAAAAGGTTGTGTAATTTACCATGTATATGATAAGTAACAAAATTAGTGAAAATAAATTTTGTACAAAGCTTGATTTTATTATTATTATTATTATTATTATTATTATTATTATTATTGTTGTTGTTGTTGTTGTTGTTATTATTATTATTATTAATTAATTAATTAAAATATTATCATGTTAACCTTTGATCCCATCAATGGGATTCTCACATGTAGGTCTTGGATCGATCTTTGAAAACATCACTTGACATGGGTGAGAAGTAACATACATATCTATTTATGAATTAGATAAGTGATCTCATGATATTATTTAACCATCATCAATATCACATTTAACCTGGTCATGCATATTCCATGTAAATTTCATAGTCATAGTAGCCTATGAGTGTCATTATATTCTTGGATAATGTAATTTAGTTCACTATGGAACACATGGAGAAAATTATAAGACTGGATCAAGGCATGGTGGAGTTGGTAATGTTTGATAAACATGAATAGAATTATGATGCATTGGGAATTTGAGCACATTACTTCAAGGAAATTTAATTATTTACTTTTAATGCCTTTGTAGGATAAATATATACATGTAGTACAAGTTGTGGTGGAGGGGGAAGAATAAATTTCTCTAGTTGAATATGATACTCATATGGAATTCCTAGAATTATGACCACTTGGTTGATGTAAATATAATTCACATAATGATACACTAAATAATGTAATACACATAAATTATTCATCCAAGAACATCCCAATAATATGTCAAATGTCCAATTATTAGGTAGAACCAAGAACCAAGTAGCAAATAATATAGGCCTTATTAGAAGTGATAGTATAATGCCTTGAAGTAGGATTTGTCTCTTTCCATAAAATATTTTAGATGTATACATTATACCAAATAAATATATGTGTATGTATCCAATAATTTAGAGAAATGTCATAGTGCAAACATTTTTTCTTGATTTATTGTCCACCATGACATTATGTATAGGATGTGAATCAATGTAAGCATGCATAAAAAATGGTGTACCAATAAATTAATCATCAAAAATATCACTTTTTTCAAATGTAATTTTATGTATCTATACATATATTCTTTTAAGTTTACCTATAATTCCATCTATAGGATGAAACTCCTTAGATCTATAAGCATAATAAGCTAGAGGAGGTCATGCTTTAGAAGTTACATGCACTTATGAATCAGTCTTGGTCTCTTATGCCACATGATTTGGAAAGGGATCAAAAAATATATTCAACTTCACATTCCCATTAGGTTATGATATTAAATCATTCATAGTTGTATTAATATCATTTAAATCATTAAACTCAATAGAATTATAATTAGTTAGATCTTGTATCTTATGTTTTAATTCAAAACATCTATTTTTAGAGTGTCTCTCACATATGTGTCAATCATAATAAGCATTAAATTAAAACCTATTATATTTTGTCATATTCATATAAAATCCATTGGAGGAGGTAAATATAACTATTTTACTCAAGTATATTATATAATGTCTCAGAAGGAGGTTCATAAAACTATGTAAACTTCCTTCATTGAGGAGCCAAAAAAACCAAAGTATTATTAGGCTTTGAAATAACATTAACTATCACCTTAGCTTAAATTTTAGTATCATATTCCTTGGACTTGAGAATTGGTTTTCTCTAAATTTTTTCACCAAAATATGTTAGAGGATTGTATGAATACTTTATATCATTCATAGAAAACAACTTGAATTTACACTCCTTGACTGCATGACATAAGCAGTCAAAATATTGAAAATAATTAAACATAATGGACTCATGTAGTGAAGACAGTAGGATTTGTTTGAATATGTATTGTAAATAATTATCAACCATTATTTTTTTCATCTTAGGAAGTGTAGTCTCAACCATTGTGTTTTTCATCTTAGGAAGCATAGTTTTATGATGAAACACTAAATCAATGATAGGTTCATTGGGTCCTTGATTAAGTTTTTAAATTTGAGCACAGGATAACTTCTCACTAATGTTGATAAAAAATTATGCTATTAAATAATAAAAATAAGGGATTAAATGAATTTATTTATTGGAAGGAAATTCCATAGAACCACCATAAAGCATAGTCCTTCAGAATATTTAGAAATAACTTTGCCAATAACTTATCTTTATATGTTTAATCCTCATATTTTTCATGAAAGGATCTGAGATACTATTCTAAATATCCTTTACCATAGTATAATGTAATCTTAGGTGAAAAAATTATTATAGAAAAGGGATAAGCCAAAATATTTGTGGCCAACAAGTTGTGTATTAATTATTGAGAATTAGTGAAATAAACCACTATAGCTAAATTTTGTTCTAATTGAGAAATTTAGTGTGAAGATCAAGGATAATTTTCATAAGCTCTATAGTAGAAGGCATAACATATTATGTAACAATAACTAATGTCATGAGTACCCATCCTAGGAGGGACAAAACTATGATGTGTAGGGATAGCCAAATAATTCCTAAGGATACATTATTTTCCCCCCACATTATGAGTAGGCATCATATGTGTAACCATAGTTGTAGATGTAGTAATAGTAGTAGGAGTAGTGGATTACACACCTATTTTAGTTTTTTTAAATCTTTAAAAGGTACATTAATATCATTAAATAGCTTGTCATAATGTTTCTCAAATGTGTCAACCTTATCATTATTTTTATATTCATCTCTAGTTACATGTAATAGTGCATCATCATGTATGGATTGTTCTTAAGGAATTTAGTTAATTCCATTTGATCTATATAATCAAATTTATCATGAAAATCAGTATAATTAGTTCCCTTATGAGAAACCTATTAATTATATTTTCCATTGTGACTATAAAACATTAAATTTGAAACCCTAATATAAGAGAAATATGAAACCCTAAGAAGGAAAGAAGAAACCTTAAGGGAAGACCTAGGGTATTCCTACTCAAAATAAAGATAAGATTCACTAGAATGTCTTAGCTTATTTTGGATTTAGGAGATCTAAACAATATAAAACTAGAGTAATTTATATTTAATAAAATAAAGCATTCCACATACAAGTCTGAATGCTAACAAATAGTTAATTACACTTATAATTTATATAAATGACTAAGAAAAAGGGTACTTAACTTAAAATTTTTATTCTATTTTCCTCTTTACTTGTGCATGATCATGTGATATGATATGAAATGGTTTTATGGTCACTCAAATTATGAAATAGAGTGAAAAAATATTTGAGGACACTTCTAGTGAAGGCTCAAATGTGTCCATTATTTTCCCTAACTATCCTTGTGCACTTTTCTCATCTATTCTACCATAGATCACTGTGATTTATTATCAAGATATTCATGTGTAATTTTTTTATCTTTGATGGTATGCACATATTATAATTTTTTCCTCCTTTTCCTTGAAACCATAGATCAAATTTTGACACTTGATCGACCTATAAAAGGATGTTATAAATATAATCTAGATAGCCCTAACCACACCCCATTGAGTGGTTAAGTATTGCATATGTTCCAATACTCCAAATAGGGCTCAAATTTTATGTACTTCTCCCAAATATGTGTATGTGTGCTCAATAGTTTTTTGATATAATTCAAAGGCAAATTTTTATCTTTTGATACTTGACCATATGAAACTTTGACTATGTGCTATGTGTTTAGGCTTAGCTTAGGGACTATTCCTTTGATATGTTTTGTAGTTTCATATGATTTTGGATAGTGCATCAAGGGTGTAAAAATAAATAAAAATTACTTAATAGATAAGATCTTGATAGGAATGGCCTTAGGCTTGAAGTTTATATAAATTACTCTTTAGGTAATTTACATTCATAATGAACATGAAAAACATGTAAGCCAACCCAAAAAAGGGATTTGAATTTGAAAAATAGCCATTAGAAGATTCTAGGACATTGCCAAAAATGGAAGTCATTATCGATAACCAATAACATATAAGTGTTTATAACACTTTATAGGAAGTGATAAACATTAATACGAGGCATGGAGATAGACTACATAAGATGATAGAGAATTTTGGAAAAGAATAGGTTGAGCTTGAGTATGAATGATAATAAGTTAGAAAGGCCAATCCCATATATAGATGAATGGCTAGGAGAGAATGTGAGAAAGAGTCTATAGACACATAAATTTGATCATAGTTAATTTAAAATTTTAATTCTTGACATATTCCAAGCCACATGACTTACACACAAATACATGACTCTTATCTACCATTACTCTAAGCCATTTATCTATATACAGGCTTGAAATTTTTTACAATTACACAAAAATATCAATGTCAAATGTTCACACTATATAAAATAACCTTTATACTATTTGATTAAAAGGTATTATGTCTCTAATATTTCTAGATAAGTGTGCTCTAAGTGGACAATGATGCATTGTTCCCTTGTCAACTTTTAGGCTAGTCATGTCTTGTGCCAAATTATAGCTAGTTTTTAAAATTCAAAACATTTTATTGGGTATTCTTTCATGTTTAATAAGGTCAAATAAAATAAATTTTCAAAAAAAATCCTATAAATCCACAACAAAATTCACTATCCCCACTTATTATTCACTTGGTTCAAGCATATACACTTTTGCACATTGAAAAATTTTCCCCCATTCTACTCAACTTTTAAATCATTTAAAAGGAGAAACCATAAACCAAGTCAAGATCCATTTAAATAAATTAAGGAACTATAATTCTAAAGTATCAAAGACATAATTAGATTCATACACATAGTTAAATAATCACATTTTCACATTCACTCTAGGTGGGAGAACTATGTGGGCTTGATTTACCTCCTTGGAGTATTGGTTACATAAGCATCAATCAATCATCAAGGGATGATTGAGGTTAGATCAACCCATTACAATCCTTTATTTTTATTATAGGTTTTAAAGATATAAAAGCACCCTAAGGGTTTCAAATACAAGAAAATATTAAAAAAATTAATTATATGTGGTGAAACCCTAATTGTAATATATTAGATTACTTAGAAACTATAAGTGTAAAAGGTGCAATGATTATTTTTTACATAGTTAATTGGGACAAGTCTAAGGTAAAATAACTTGAGAACACTGTACCCCTATCCCCTTACAATAATCATGTATATAAACATATTCTATTTCTACCTCTAATATGTCATTTATAGATTTATTCTTGCTTATCCTTTTCCTATCAATAGTATACCATAGTCAACTAAGACAAGTCTATCGTGAATGAAATAAATCACACTACACCACTACCCACCTATAATGGACCTATCCAAATTATATTTCTATTCTTTATTCTGATCTTGATCTTATGTCATCATTTATTCCATTTTCCACTTGCAGATAGTCTAAGTAATCAATAATATTTAGTGTGCAAGCTAAGCATATTTATTCTTAATAATTTTTCAAAGTATCAAATTCTCCATATTTAGTAATTTATCAAAATCATAATAGGTAATCAATGTATATATTTAACATTTTGATATTTATAGTTTTACACCTATATAGGTACAAATATAAAGCATTTATTTATTTATTTTTATATCAAAAATAGGGTAAAACATATTGGTGAACCCGTACATTTATATTTTGAACCTTTTTTTCTTTGTCCATTTTTGTTCGAGTGTTTTAGTTAGATTCTTGATTTCTAGACACCAAATAGAAATATGATTAGACTTTACCATTTTGGATTAAGAACTACTATAGGATTTCTCTTTGACCTCATATATTTAAAGTTCCTATTTACTTACACAATTTTTTTGTTTGTCATTATTTTTCAATTGATTTTTTATCTTTATTTTCCTAGAAACTGTGTTATGATAGTTTTCAAACTCATAAGAGTTGTCATTTTGGGAAAAGAAATCATCATTTTCCCTACACTATGGTATTATAGGTACTTCCCCAATACTAAATCCATTATACAACTCTTTATATGGATTTTAATTTTTATGTACCTTATGGTCTATCAAAAACACTGAGGATTATGTTTTTAGCCATAGGAAGCCTTTAGTCATTTGTTTTTGTAGTGCACTAGTAACTGGTTAGTCCCAAGAATTTACTCTCAACATACCCCAAAGATAGGATATTGTGGCTATGGGAATGGTGGAAACATTTTTAGTTAGTTACTTTGTGGCCATATTAACAATTTATGACTAGGATCAATATGTTTGAGAGCCTACAAAGCAAACACACCTTATCTAGTTGCACCCATTTTTCCTTTTTCTTTTGTACCTTCATATTCCACCCAAGAATGTTACTTCTTATTTGTCTCCAAGTCATAATTATAGATTAAGTGGAATTCCTTTAGATCATACTCAAATTTATTTAATCTCTTATCAAATGGATAATATACATACTGATGATCAATATGCTTATGCAACCCTTGACAATTATATGCACATTAAACATGATGTTACTGATAAAAATGATAATCAGGATAGTATTGAAAGAATAAAATTTATATTGATGAACTCAATGGAGCATATCTATATCAATTCAAATAATTATTTGATTTCCACCAAATATTTTGACAATGCCCCAAATAAGTGGATAAAGTTATCTAATTACTCCTAGCATCTAAAACTAGAAGTCAAGAAAAGACACCATAATCTCAAGTGGTCCTTTTCAATTTTTTTAATCCCACTCTAGTTACTACTATTACTACCATTCTTATATCAACCTTTATAGTTACATAGGTACCAATGCCCCTAGGTATGGGGGCATTACTCGATTTATAGTAGATTATCATTCCTATTTATACAAAAACATCATATAAACCTCCCTTGATAACCATAAAATGTCTTCTTATAACTTATCATAATGTATCTTATCTTGAGTAAATTGTCCTAGCCTTACATGCTAAAATATTAAAATTAGAGCAAGGTGTTTGAAAATCTACTCATTCAATTAATTCTCATACTCTGAATCATAATCCTTTAGTACTTGAAATATACTTTTACTCACTACCAATAGTCTTTGTATCACCTAAGCGACCACTCTATAATGGTAAAGGTGATCTTGAGCAACACATTCATTCATTCTATGTAACATGTTTGGACTATGCTTATAATGATAAATTACTTACCAAGATTTTATTAATAAGTATTTTTGTCACTTTAACTTGAACCCAATGAGGAGATGACACGTATCTCATAATTTAAGTGGCACAATAGAGCCACCTAAATGCTATGGGTCACAAAATATGAGGTGGATCTCTAGATTAGGAGCTAATTTCCCTTGATGCATCACTATAGCTCAATCCTACTACTAACACTTGGGGGAATGAAAAAGGATAAGAATAGCTAAAAGAAAATATAATCTATGGGAGGTTATATACCAAATATATGTTTTAATCATACCTTTTAACCTGAAAGTGGAACCAAGGAGAAGTTTTCATATACACTTCATTCAATGACAATCTTCTCTCTCACATCAATGTTTCAAGCATGGGGTCTTGGAGATAGCCTAGGCTAGGAGGACTTAGACAATAGGCATTCAAAGACACTCTATTGAATATACTAATCAATACACCTAAAACATCAACATTAGAAACTTCTTTCTGACCTAAAAAATATAAATTCCAAAACACATAAGGTACTAAAAAGAGTAACATGTGAAGGTAAACAAAACTACACTTGCAAAAGACTAACATCCATTGTGTATACTTAGTGAAATATTTAATGATCTAAAAAAAACTATATTTATTATCTCAAGGTAAAAATTTTTATATGTATTTTTCATACCAAGGTGGAGAGATCCCAAACAATGCCAAAAAGGCTAGAATTTATAGTAATTGTGTGTGTGAGAGAGAAAGGGAAGTTCAAGAGTCATTGAGACACTTGTAAAATAAGGAGGAGTTAAAAAATCAATGGACTAAAGGATAGATAGTACATTCAAGGAATACAAAGACAAATTTCCCTCAAACTCAAATAACTTCTCCACATGTGGCGTAGGT
The DNA here is from genome assembly GCA_037957365.1 of Torreya grandis. NCBI lineage: Eukaryota > Viridiplantae > Streptophyta > Pinopsida > Cupressales > Taxaceae > Torreya > Torreya grandis. Next base: position 1,444,876 of record JARHVA010001389.1, read on the forward strand.
TTCCTTGTGCATGCATAAGAAACTATCATTCGTGATTTGCCTTCTAAAACTACCTTATCAATAAATATGATCAAGTCTAATGGTTTATATGAGTAGGAGGGATTAAAAAAATACCTCACATGAATTGGATTAGCCTATGATCATTCCTATTCTTCTATCCATACACAATCATCCATGACAATCCTAAAATGACCTCTCTCCATGGACCTCTCACAATTGACACCCAAAAAATTTCCAAACCTGATATATGATCCACACACAAGGAGGGATGAAAAGTTTCAAGAGTGTCCATATAATCATCTTCAAGAAATAAGCCTTGAAAGGGTTCCAAAATGGAGTTTCACCACTTTTCCTAAGTGTTCACTACCCATTCACTGTAACTAGCTGAAATGAAAGAGATGGTAGGCACACTTAGGAGTTTATATACCTCATAAAATAGACATGAGAACTTATAAAAATTCCTAAAATCTTTTCCAAAAGTGATTGGATCATTTTAAAGTCTTCCAAACCTATAAAACATGTAATTTTATCAAAATAAGCCCTTTTTATACCATCCGTACAAGTGCCATAAAAATAAATAACATGTGGAGGATACCTAAAGAATTTTATATCACTTACAAGTGGTTTCATGGTATTTTCATTTCATCTAGATGCTTCATTTTCAAGATTTCCCCAATTGGGTCCTTAGGAGGGTTTCATGAGGGTTTGGAGCAGTTTTGGGTCTTAACATTTATTCATAAATAACAAACATTGGAATTATCTCCCAATTCCACTAAGTTATTACTGATAACCCTCTCCATCATCTCTAAATGACTCATCTTCCCATGCAAAGGTTCATGAATGTTTTAAGCATCCAAAGTTGCCATTCAAACTCCTTTCTTTCATTCTATAAGGGTTTGAGTTGGTCTAAGGATCAAAAAGGGGATCTCCTTGGTTTATAATCACACCAATATCTTTAATAAATTTTTGTGAGCCCAAAAAATGATTCCATAGGTTCAAATCATGTCTAAAGTTAAAAGTGTGAAAGATCTCCTCTTTTAGCATTAGGTTTTAACTTTCCCTTTAGGTTTGAATAAAACCTTAAAGATTTAGATAATTTAATTAATATATTTTCATTTTAATATCTCCCACACCTCTATCATGACCCCAAAAACATGTCATGATCAATTGGAGAGTTTACTTAGGGATATAAATGAGATTGACCCCTAACTTGAGCTCTAGGCATAACCATGCTTATTGGGTTTGATTGTAGGTCTAGTTGCATATGGAACCTTGTTTTTTTTCTAACCATATATAAATTTAATTAATGTTTATCTAGATATAAACCAAATCTAAACACCTTCAATTTAGGTTCCCTTAGCTCCTAGTTCATTCTACATCCTCATTCCTCAAAATTGCCATTTTCAAGCATGATGGGAGTGCCCCCTATCTGAGACAAAACATGGGGAAATCAACCTATATTCCACTAAAAAAAATTAGTATAGGATTCTTAAAAAATTCCAAGGGTAATCTATACAAAAATTCAACCTTCAATTCCAAGTATAAGAACTAAAACCTCTCACAAAAACATGATTGAACCTTGTCTAGGAGACTACCTGTATGGTTTTTCAAAAGGGGATATGTGCATCAATGTTGGATCCTTTTTCATGTTAAATATATAATATAATAGTTTTATACATGTTTTAAAATACATATTATAGTGTCTCTAACACCCATGTAATACTTTGATTCTCAAGCACCTCCTTACACACCTTGAAACTAGGACCTTGCTTGACTGATATAGTTTTGCCATTAGCCCATCTTGTAGGTGAATATAGGGGTAATTTTACACTTTATCATGATTAAAATTAGTTAACTATAATATATTATTAGGTAATACAAAACAAACCTCACCTAAACTCATCTATATGCCTCTTGGCTCCACACTTTGGATTTGAAAAGTTCCCAAGGCTAGTTGTATTCGACTGACTATGAACTCTACTTGTAGGTCACTATTAATTATTTGTTTAGGATGTAAATAATGATTATATATTACCTTATATACCTATTAAATTTTCCTTGATGTGAGGAATTTAAATTCATGTGTTGACATCACTTAACAGAGCTAAACACACCAAAATAACACCAAGCTTAAGTCATTACCTACTTGACTGAGTTATGAATGTTTTTACCCATGCCTATAGGTCATAATATATATTAAAAAATGTGATTATTATGGATAAAGGATTTATTAATCTCACCTTGTAATTCAAAACCTATTTGATTCAAATTTAAGATTCACATAGGATGGCTAATCACTATCTTGATACATGTTTATCCTTTACTCCATTTATCTGACCCCTATCTCAGTCTGTATAGGGGATGTAAGTGTTTATGGGATTAATATAGTTTTTTAATAATGTTTAAATGTTCCCTTTAAATTATTATGACCAACTACTAGTCCCTTCACCTTGGAACTACCTTGAGTGAGTTAAACAATCACCAATAACTATTTCTTAGACCACTATCTGCTCTTAGTTTTTAGTGAATTTTTTAGGAATATGTATGCACTATGAGTGAGTAATTAGGTGAAAAATTTAAAAGGGTGATATAAACAAAAATTCATCCTTCAATTTCCAATTATAAGAACTAAAACCTCTAAAAAAAACAAGATTGAACCTTGTCTAGGAGACTACCTACAAGGTTTTTCAAAAGGGGCTATGTGCATCAATGTTGGATCCTTTTACATGTTAAATATATAATATAAGAAGTTTATACATGTTTTAAAATACATATTATAGTTTCTCTAACTCCCATTTAACACTTTTATTCTCAAACACCTCCTTACACACCTTAAAACTAGGACCCTGCTTGACTGATATAGTTTTGCCCTTAACCCCTCTTGTAGGTGAATAGAGGGGACCTTTTCCACTTTGTCATGATGCAAATTAGTTACTAATGAAAAATTATTAGGTAATATAAAAAAAATCTCACCTTCACTCATCTATATTCCTCTTAGCTCCACACTTTGGATTTGAAAAGTTCCCAAGGCTAGTTGCATTTGGCTGACTGTGAACTCTACCTATAGGTCACTATTAAGACTTTGTTTAGCATGTCCATAATGATTATAGATTAGATTATAGTGTATTAAAATTTACCTAAGGTGATTAATTTCAATTCATGTGTTGACATCACTTAATAGAGCTAAAAACACCAAAATAACACCAAGTTTAGGTCATTGCCTACTTGACCGAGATATGTATGTTTTAACCCATGCCTGTAGGTCATCATAGAGATTTAAAAATGTGATTATGATGGATAAAGGATTTATTAATCTCACCTTACAATTAAAAACCTATTTTATTCAAATTTAAGATTCACATAAGATGGCTAATCACTATCATGATACATATCTATCCTTTACTCCATTTGTCTGACCCCTATCTCAGTTTATATAGGGGCTATAAGTGTTCATGGGATTCATCTAGTTTGTTCATAATTTTGAAAGGATCCCTTTAAATTTTTATTACCAAATATTATATCCCTTCACCTTGGAACTACCTTGAGTGAGTTAAATAATCACCAAGACCTATCTCTTAGACCATTGTTTGCTCTTAGTTATAGGTGCATTTTTTAGGCATATGTATGGACTATGAATGAGTAAGTAGGTCCACCTTCCATGAATATACTAGCCTTATCTTTGATAGGTATTTAATTTATACTATATAAAATGAAACTCATCAATCAGATTTCTTAGAGAATTCTTGCAAACATGTTTTAGGAAATCTATAAAAAACACTCCAGATTTCTGTTTGGATAATTTAGGGATGGTGGACCCAAGATGGTTTATCCTTTACCTTTTGCTTCATTGATACTTTAAACAAAATACATTGAGTCCATAATATTTTAGGACCTATAAGAGATGGTCTGATTTTATTCACATTACCAAATATGTTCTTTCAATTGTCTGTAACATCACTTATATGTTAGTTTCTCACCTATAGGCAGTAAGGGTAAAAAGTGTAAGAAGATACACTTGCTTATACTCCATTGTATACCTTCACCAAGATATAAAACATGATACCATGAAAATTAAAGGAATAATATGTTTATATAATGGTACAAAATATCCATGAGACCCATGAATCATATGCTCAAGCCACCTGCCACTGTGAAGGCTGACGATGATGAGGAACATAGACATTTAAGCATTATTGAAATTTTAAGGGTTTAAGACTTGTTACAATTCCTTAAAATTCATATTAATAGGTTAAAACACATGAATAAACATCCCATTCCTTCATCCAACATGTAAAATCTTCTTCATCACCTAAGACAGTTGAAAGTGTGAAAAGACTAGTTTGTAAGCATATACAAGCCTAGAAGAGGCTAATTACATTTATGAGACCTGAAAATCCAATAGGATAGTTAATAACCTATATAAATGTCTTATAAACATACAAAACCATCAAAATTGTCAAAACAAATCAAACTATTCTAAAACTATCTCAAAAGGAGACCCCTCTTAGATGAATGTGCGTAAAAAGTTGCTTTGAGTCTAAGTGATGGTTCATAAAGGAGAAGGAATGAAAAAAAAATTATTTCCATGAAATTTAATTACACTCAATATAATTTTCACCCCCAAAAAATATTTTAGTCAACTCCAATTGTATGACCCACACCAAATATTTAAAAATGGCCTTTCTTGGCTTGCAAGGAGAAAGTGGAAGAAACAGAAGCAAAGACTAAAATTTTTGACACATTCCCTAAAAACCATTCATGTAAATTAGTTTATGGATGTGAAGAGACATTTTTTCATATTTTTTTGTTTCTGATAGTGGAGATCAACAAGTCTATACTAGTGCCCAAAAGGGCCTAAAATCAAGGGAAAACTCCCCATTTCTAAGCATAACTACTTCTTTAACTGACCCCTGACATATCATAACATATCCTAACCTCTTCCATGTTTAAAATCACCTTTTTTACATCTATTATTCCTTGGAAAGTCCTTAGATGTCATTAATTGAGCTAGAAAAGTGGCCAAAAGGCATATTTTTGCATATAAAGCATGGTAAAAGACAAATATATGATTCAAAAACACATTAGGACACATAAATTACCATAATATAATATTTATAACATAATTTTAACCTTTTAAAAAGTTTTACCAAGGTTGACTTTGGTTGAATTGACTAGTACAAGGAGAATGGGCTTCAACAAGGACTAGAGCAGGGATAAGATAAGAGATTTAGACCAACACGAGACCCTATAAGACATACAAAAACCTTCTTAAAAAGTTAAAAAATGTAGGGGTTGACCCAATTTGACTAAAATTCAAATTTGGCAACAAGTCTCAAGTATTATGCTCTTTGATGGTTCCATGATCTCCCACTTCAATCTGTTAGAGAATTTAACCCATTGGTATATAAATTATTATCACACTTATCAATCAACATTAGTGAAAAATTATTTTATGTAGAAATTAATAAACCTAAGTAAGGGTTAAATTAAAAAATTTGTGAATATGTTCTTTGGTACAAGACCATGCTAAAAAAGATGAAACAAACTGTGTTAGATAATGGATTGTAATATATCTTCACTCAAATATTGATAGTATCATTACATGAATCAATCATGTTTGATAAATTAAAATCATTTGATGAAATATGCCATATAGTTAAGGAAAGATAAATCAAGATCATAACATTAAATAAGTTAAAGTATGAACCAAGTGATCCATATACATAAAATGTCAATTTTAAAAGCAATCCAAATGACAAGGTCAAACCTAATTAAAGTAAAAGTAAAGACAATAATATTTAATGTATTATTGTATCAATAAAATAAATTTCAATTGATAGCTCCATTAAGGACAAAATTTTCAAGGTTACCATAACCTTCTCATATCTTGTTACAAAAGGTAATTGATTGCAATCTCATATCTATACCTTCTCCATTTGAGGTTGATATGATCAAGCCTCAACCTAAGGGATTTGAATCTAATGCATATTGTGACGACAATAGATGCATTGGACATTATACAATATAAGTGTTATAGGTTAAGTCATAAGATACAAGATATTATTGATGAAATTATATTGAATAAATCATACCTATAGAGGAAGTTAGACTACAAAAAAATAATTATGCAATGATGAATTTTTTTAGTAATCCTTTTCCAAATGTTCAATATAGAATAATGACAACTGAAGTACATCATGCATATAATGAATATCTTCCTTCTAAGTCATATGGGTATCCAATAGAAATAATTATTGGAAAATTTATAGGAAAATTGGTACAATGTCTAATAATCACATTTGATGATAGTGAAATTGATGATGATGATGATTATTCAAACATGCATGCACTCTTCATTAGAGCACATATCATTAAGCAACCTATACATAATGTTATTATTTACAATGGGTCAAATGAAAATACATGTACAATAACACTCCTTCATAGTTTGGGATACATATCAACAATTACAAGCTACATCAAGAATAGTCGGTTCATTCGATAGGCACATACAAGATACTTTTGGACACATAGTGCTACCTCTTCAATTTGGTCTACCAAGATTGGAAAATATATTTTTAGTATTACCAAGCATAGAATCCTTCAATATGTTATTAGGATTCCCATGGATATAGAATATTCGATTAGTACTATCTAAAGTGTAGAGATGCATCAAGTACAAAAATTACAATCAATTTGTCAATGTTCATGATATTCCACATGAGTATCTTATACAATCAATGGTAACTCCTCCTCCTCCCCCAACACCACCACAATTGGTTGTGTCACCTATTCAAGAGATAAATTCAAAGATAACAATGAAAGCTTCTTTAAAGAGAAATAAATAGGTAAGAATATTATCCACTTATGAGCATAATGTATATTTAATTGTGGCACCAATATAAAATGTTTCTATACAACTGGTTCAAGGGAAATACACACACACACACACACACACACACACACACACACACACACACACACACACACACACACACACACACACACACACACACACACACACACACACACACACACACAACAAGCTTCATATAAAAGAGTTAATTAAGATTAAAAGAATTATAAATCTCTTATAGTTCACCCTAAGGATTTTTTAAATACAATTCAACATGTTCCACCATGATTAAAGGTAATTATATGATAAAATTTAATAAGTCTTACACCTTTTCTAGTTACTCATATGGAAATAAATTATAATGTAAATTATGATACAACAGTTGATTATTTTTTAGATTTAGATACATCCACATGTAGCATTCCCCATCCATAAAATTTCAAACTCCAACACTATGATCCAAGCACACATTGTGGTCCTCCCATTAATGGGATCATATGCTGGTTTTATTTTCCAAATCACACAAACAAAAAAAAAGAAAAAAAAAAAAAAAAAAACAAAAACAAACACACACGCAAAAAAGAAACACACACACACACAAATTATTTAAAAATACCAAAAAATCAAATATTTAAATATAAAAACTTTCAAAATATTTTCAAAAATTTAAAAATCAGGATTTGTGCTTAACATGAGATGCTAGTTACTTCTTTACATGTGTTATTTATCATATATGTTGGTAGATAACATATTATTTTCTATAAACCCATTCATTTATTAATTAATTTTAGTTTTATTCATGACATACATCAAATTTTAATTCTTATATTCTAAACTCCCTTCTACCTAATGGCCATGCCTATGCTAGGGGCCTCTAAATTTAATATGTTACACTATAAAAAGTTATATTTATCTAAGATATCAAATGAATTGTTGAACTAAATATCTTAAAATTATCTTGATAAATCACTAATTTTTTAAATTTTGATACTAAATATACTACCTTGATAATAATATTACATTGATACATATGGATAAAATAGACTAGTTTTCACTTGTTCTATGATTCTACGATGTTATTTACTTTCTTACATAGTATGCTTAACATTAGTTTTTTATTATGTGTGGTATTTGGTACTTATATGAACATTATTTGAGCATATATATGAGATAATTATTTGGTATGTGTGACATTATAATAAGCCCATTTAATTTGGCCCTTAGCCTTATGTGCGCAATATTATGCCTTTGTGACATTTTGAACATGTCTTTGTATGTGGTTGTTGACCTTGTTGTATGAAATCACTAAAATTATTGTGTGTTTCAATTGTTTATTTTTTGATATTGATTATTATTTCCATGATATTCATCATATACTTATAGGGTATAGTCTACTTAAAATATGCTTACTTTACTGCATGCCTCAATGATATATCTATCTAGACATGACACTTGTGTGCATCAAATTCAATATGTTACATATATGATTCAAATTAAAATTACAATTATATGATGAAATACTATCTAAAATGTTAGCATAATATTATATTATTACATTTTTATCAAAAAATATAGTTAAATCTTATTTTGAGATGAGTGACTTGTATGCTACATCCCTCATCTCAAAAGTGAGCATCACAATGGGTGGGTCTTAGAGATACAAACCTCAATAATCAAATTTTGGATATAATATATGTTCAAATTATAGAGTAAAACTTTTAAAAATATTCAAACTAATGAAAAATGTGATTTTATAAACAAAATATAGGTTTTTAAAGATTCAAAGTGATTCATAAATCAAATGTATAATAGATAATGGTACATAGGGGCATATGACATGCATATGCACACATTTTTCAAAGACTCAAAGTAAAAATTTATACACACTTTAAGGCATATTAAAAATAGTTACAAGTTCAATGTTTAAAATTACAAATATATTTATAGTTGAGCATATAGGTGCAGAACATTCTTTATCATATTGATACTTGTTATCTACTAGACTTGCACCCTTGTGAAGGTAGTTTCAAGCCTTCACTATATGAAGTAACATGGAGACAACCCTAGGTTATGGGTATCCTAATAGATAGACTAAATCTCTATATTCTGAGGGTTATCTCTCCTTGATGTATAATTTAGGCTCTCTACTTTACACTACTAGCTTTACATAGAAAAGGGAAGAAGATGAAAGAAAACCATCTAACATAGGTGATACACCAAAATATGTCATTAGTTTTTATAATATTAACTAATAAGGATAATTGAAACATGTAAATAATTTTGCTTCTCAAATTAAGAGTCTCTAAACATCAATATTTCACATAGAGTCTTGACTTGAAGCATGATCTAAGGCAACTGATCAATATGTCTCTCAAAGACACTAAGGAAAGATTGAACTTAAAATACACATAATATCATTAAATCACAATATAAAAACTATAAGGATAAACTAATCACCTAAAAATAGGTAAATATATGAGGAAAAAATAAAAGGAAGCATGCACTATCATTATCATTCATCAACTAACCATGAACATACACTAGTCACAAGCATTGCAGAGGCTAAAATTTAGTTTTATTCATTATAAAGAGGTAAGTAAAAGTGTTTTTATGAGCATGGAATTGACAAAAATCAAGTTAAGGATTATATAAAATTCCAAAAATAGGATTACATATAGATAAAAATGAGAAAGGAGAGAGAAAGATAAAGTAAAGCCTAAAAACTAGGAAATGTGACATTCACTAGGTCCTTCTACAACTTAAACATAGTATTTATTTGATTATATATCATACAAGATTTTAAAAATGGCATATAATATGAGGTATACTTTATTATAAATTTTAAGGAGTCTTGGGCACTGATTGGTCAAGCTTGACTAGTTGAAGTGCCTACATTCTTGCTTGCACACCCTATATACTTGGTCAAATATCCTTGTTGAAGAATGAATTTTCCTCATAGAAAATGGGTCTTCAAGTATCATTACTCCCTCAATTTAAATAGTATTATAATCCATTAATGAAGTCTTTCCACCTTATTTGGGTTGTTAGAAGGCTTATTGATGCTTATTTGACCCTTTCAACATATTAAGCGTAGGAAGGAAAGAAGGTCTTGTTAGGAGTATTTGAGACCTTTTCAACCTTTGAATCCTTATTAAAATCACAAAGTATAAATTTTTATTTCTAAATTAGGTTTATGAGGGAGAGAGAAACATCAATAAATGCTTTTGAATATCTTTTATGCATCAACTTGGTGCTTTGATCATTTGACTCCTACGGTAAAGAGGCATTAGAGAGATAAAATTGGGTTTCACTTTGAATTATAAAAATTAAATTTATGGATGTCTTATTAAAATCATTTAAGACTGTAAAAAGTGAACTTGGATCCATCAAACCCTCCAAAATATGCCATTTTGTTCATTTTGCTTACTTATACACCCATTTCTTGTAATCCTAAAAATAAATAAAACTCCTTGTATAGAAGAATATAAGGATAAAATTGGAAAATTGAGAAATTTTTTAAGTACACTATATAAAATTACATCTCCATACCAAATTTAATGATCCAAATCCAAGTAGAAGTGTCTCTTTTCTACCATTTCTCTCTCTAATTAGGCCTCATAGGCATAAAAAGAGAAATTTGGCTCAAATGACTACCCATGAGTGTGAAAAATACAAAAAGTGTTTGATTAATTTTACTTGGCTTAATAACATACTAACTTATAAAAATTTTCTTCTTTAACCTTGTGTAGATGAGCAAACCATGAAATGGTCAATGGCAAGCTTGTATGCTTTTGTGTGCTTGATGGGTTATTTGGGATGATTTTCATGAAAGTTTCAAGTTTTGATGCTTTAATGTGAATTTATGAGACATTTATAACCATTAAAAAACTCATTATTTGAGATTAAAGTCATTTATTACAGTCATAGGCCTTGACCATTGATTCTTGGCTTGTAAAACTGAGTTCTTCACACCATTACAGATAGTGGCCACTTGCAGGGATTGATTAACAAATTGAGAATTTAAATGATTATGGAACCTATTTAAAGTCCCAATAAACATATACAAATGGTTTGGAGATCACTCCACTACCTATACCCTCCCAAACAAGCTAAAAATTACTTATTTTACCTAGTACCATATGGTACTATACCCACACATGTAAACACACATCTATAATTGAAGTTAATTGAAGTTTTTATTTTAATTAGGATAATTTTGAGGTCAAATAATATCATTTTATGGCATTATAAATCATATCTTCTCCATCAGGTCAGTTAAAAGGTTTAAGGAGGGTTTTAAGAGGTTTAAGTTCTTAACAATGGTTCATAAAGGACAGGGGTCCATTCCAAAAAGCAATTCCAAGAATTTGTATTAGGGTGAATCCCATAACATATCATATGGGATTGAGTTCCCATGCATCTCCTCATTAAATTTTTGAGCAAACAAAATGACCTCTTCGAGCTCCTTCTCAAGTGAAATAGGGTAATCTACCTTGTAGTTGATTATTCATGATGTTGTGAAACCTAAGGATTGAACCAATGTAATGTATCTAAATAATAGGACCCCCTATAACACTTAAATAAATACCAAGTTACCATACATCTCTTACAATAATATCTAAACCCTAGAAAACTACCTCTCAGGTTGAGGTGACTATGTGTGAAGGCTGAGGAAGGTATTTTAGATTCATTAGACTTCAAAACTCATCTTAATAAAAAATTAAGATTTTAAAAATGTTTTATAAGATATATGAAATTAATAATAATTATTCTCCCCAATACTAACCTCTCAAACAAGTCCAAAACCTTGAATTCTCAACATTTAGGGTTTCCATGCAAGTTGGATTTGTTGACCCTAGAGGTATATAAAATATGTTTATCTCCTTATGAGATGTATGAAAAAATTGATAAAGGTATTAATTAAGTAATATAAACTCTTTTAAACATTTATAAATTCAATCTCAATGAGAAAAACACTCTTCTCACTTATAGTTGTGAATGGGCTTATAGGGCTTTAAAAGGCTGTATTAGTAAACTGTGTTAGTGGACTGAGTAAGGTTATTTATGAATATGATCTAGATTAGGTTATAATGGAAATGGAATAAATTAATTTATATTATCTCACCTTATAAAACCTAATCTCATCATAATCACTCATCACCATCACATCCAAACTCCTGTCCACATTCTTACTCTTTGCAAAAACTGCTTGAAGGTATATATGTTGTAGGTGTGTTTTTTTGTCCTTGGCTTGAATGGAGGAATGTGATTGAAATAAGACATTTAATAGGTTATTAAAATGGGTTAAAAACCTGTATCATTTTGTGAAAATTCATTAAACACCTCAAATCTCCTTCTCACAAACTTTCTTAGGCAACCTTGAATAGTCAAACTGACTATGTTATTACCTTGCATGATTGTATCTTCATCTTACATGTGTATGGTATTTGAGAGGTTTATTATTTAACAGGTTATTTATGAATTGATATATAAAATCAAAACCTATAAAACATAACTGATCAACCAAAGTGTCAACATTATCATTGTGTTTCATACTCATTTAACCTCTTAGCCTTGGAAACAATTAAAGCTCAGTTAGGTGTAACTTTAAAAATCAACTTAATTTTATCTTATAATTAAATTAATTTTGGTAGTGAATGGATAGTGTTAAAATAATCCTTTATTATCTACTAAACCATCATATCCCCCTTCTTCTTCATGTTGACCTTCACATAATAAGTTCTCATTGCATAGAGGTTTGACTAACTTAAGATAAATGACTATAAGTGACTGTTTGTCCTTAACTTTAACTGAAGAAAACCATTTCCCTTACCTTATGATCTCAAGATGATATAATATCAAATGCCTATCATTGATATCATTTTATATCTTAGACTTGAAAAACACCTACCTCTATGTTTCTAATATGATGCTTCTTGAAATCTTAAATTATGACTAATTGTAAGTGCAAATTATGCCCTTTTAGGCCTCTATACAAACATGGGAGAGTGAGGTAGAGTTAAATCAATGATAAAAGTGAATTAATTTCTCCATTTATCTCATATCACTTTTAAATTTCATAAAATATGCATGAATTTAATCATGAAATATTTTACAACATGAGGTCAAAGAGTGACTTTTACCTTAAGAAATGATAAAAACCTTAACTTCTCTGAAGTACGACAAATAAATCATTTTTAATTTGATTTGTTTGATCTCTCATGGATTTTATTATAAATTAATCATTCCATTCTATAAGTTTGGTTTATATACCACCAATTCATGCTTTAACCTTGACTTGAAACTCCTAAAACAAGTCAAAACCTCTTTTGATCTCTATTGTAACCTCCATGACTATTGTAGATGTCTATTTCTTAACCTCATTCTCATGTCACCTTGAATTTTTATATGGAATTATCATTGGAATTAAGGAAAAATTATCCATAAAAAATTGTATTTATGCTCCTTCTCAATCTTCTCTAAACTTATTTGCTATCTCATATCAATCAAGTCTCTTTCATCATGATATACAGGATTGTGTATGGGTAATTAGTCCTATTAATCCTAATTAGACCTTTTGATCTTATGAGTGTCATTAGTCAAATTAAATTCAAAATTTTACCAATTTAAATTTGATAACATTTGTGTAACATCTCATTCAACCTATCATGAAGTTATTACCTCCATGATCCTTTGATAATGCAATACCAAACCCTTTGCAACCACTCTATGTAGACAATCTACACACAGGCCTCAAGGATTGAGAAAATTAGTTGAGTTGTATATCCTTATATGTAATGAAAACATGATATATCATTTTAATAAAAATACTAAAATTAATAATAACCCTAAAACATCAAGAAACAATGATAGTTGCCTTGCAACATATGAAAAAATGAAGTTTTATTTTCCAAAAAGAATCATACATGCAAAATGGGTTTGGATAAACTTGTGAGATTATTTAATAGAACCTAAACATCTAAATAAATTTCCTTTATGCATTCAACTTGTTTCAGACTGCCATTTCAAATAAGAAAACAAGATTGTGGGGTTTATAAGTAGTTTTAGACCACCTCAAGGTCTTAATGATTGTCATAAAGGAGAGGGGATGAATCTAATGAAAAATTATAGAAATATTAATTTTAATAGGACCCCCTCATATGGAAAAATTTAAATACCCAACTCTCTCCTTTGTCTGCACCGAGCACTTGAAAACTGCCCTTATGAGCTTGTGAAGAGGTTGATGAAGGAGAAGACACAAGTTTTGTAATTTTAAGACTTGTGAGATATTTAAACTCATGTAAATGAATTTTATAAGACCAAAATGCACCTTGAAGGCATTTTTACCTATAAGTGGGATCCTCAAATCTTTAAAAACCCATTATTCTGAATTCATTATGATATTAGTACATTTAAAAATCATGTTAAAGCTTTGCAAAATGAAATAGAATGTTTATTACATATTGATCATCTTTAAATCCCTTAACAAATGTCTCCAAGTATAAATAAAGCTAGTGTACAAGAGATGATATCACATAAATAAACTATATCAGTCTAAGGCCTTATATGAATTTAGATGATCTCTTCATCTAATTCAATGTTCTATGAAAATATAGTGCCTTGATAAGGCTTAATTTGGTCACAATACAAACTTAGGTTTCTCCAACAACCTAAAACTTTTCTAAAATACCTTAATTTAATCAAACAAGACTAATGGGCCTTAAACCAAGTGACCAAGAGAAATTAATTACCTAATGGAATATGTACCTTCTTGACACAATATAACATATCCTTTAGGACCTATAAACTGATTCTGAAGGCATTGGAAATCTTGCACAAAACATTACCTTAAATAATGCTAATAAGGCTAAAAAATCATCATTCAAAGACTACCAAAGACATGCCAAAGATGCGAACAAGGTTGTAGAAGCATGACAAGCAAATTTTTGAATGATAGGGGTGATAATTTGACCTTTGAGGTCAAACTTTTCAATAGTACTATTGTATTCAACATACCCCACCTTGTATTTTTCTATGAAAAGGTGGGGACCCCATTTATTTTTTTGGAAATAATGAACATCTTATTTGGGTATCTAAGTGTTTTTGAGGATTATGTTGGTTGTAATTATTTGTTAGAAACTTAGTCATTTTGAATCTTGAATCATGTTAAAGCATATTTATTTCCATTTTGAAGCACTTGTTCAAACTAACCTATAATGAAAATATGGAAAGAATAGCTTTGCATGATAAGAATTCAGATTGATTTATTTTGTAAGTACTTAGTGTTTGACAACTTTAATTTTGGAAGTTTTCCTTTCAAAAAATTTCTCATCGGTAACTTAGTCTTCAACAAGTTTCATTTCAAAAGATTTCCTTTTAGAAACTTTCTCATCGACAACCTAGTCTTTAGATACTTTATTTCATCAAAAAATTTCTTTTTGGGAACTTTTCTCATTGAAAATTTTTGCTTCAAAAGCATTTCACTGGAAGGTTTGTTCTAGGAATTTTGGTCTTTAGAATCTTTAATTCGATAGCTTTATTATGGGAAGTTTCTATATGGAATATTTTCATTTCAAAGGTTTGATTGAGAAACTTTCACTTTAAAAACCTTCTTGTTGAAGGATTTGTGTTTTCAACTTCCATTTTAAATATTTTCACTTTGAAAACCTTATTTTAGTAGATTGTCATTAGAAGCTTTATTTCATGAACTTTCATTTCTGGAGCTTTCTCTTTAGGGACTTTCCATGTGACTAATTTTACACCAACTATTCTTCCTAAATAGTAATTAGTCATCAATAAATTTCTTTCAAAAAATTCAAGATAAAATCTTTTAGAACCAATATTCCTAAAGAACATTCTACTTTTTAGGTCTTTTGGCCCAAAAGTAAAGGTTGACTTCTCTTAAATGGACTACATATTGACACATGGTAAAAGAAGAAAGGTTACACCATGGCATCCTAAACAATAAGGCATCCTATGTGGTATATACAATAGGACAAGTGGTCAAATCCAAATTGAATGAAGGTGATGAGCTCATAGACATTGGTGATTAATGGAGCATAAATAAGAAATCAATACAAAAATCTATTAACATTGAGCCCTTATCCAAGTTCATGTCATTTCATCTTCAAGAGCTTGAGTAAAATTTAGCCTTAAGTGGTTCCAAAAGTCCTAATAGCTATCAAAGTGATCTTATATCAATGAAATTCAATTTATTGATATACACCATTATCATAGTAGTATCCATCAAACCATAATGGCATCATCATCCAGGTCATACAAAGGAGCTCCAACACCATCCAAGTTCTCTATCAAGGATTCTATAGAGTATTTAGACACTGTGTTTGACACCATTATATTCAATTGTCATTATCTAAATTACTTGACGTTATGGGAAGCAATGGAAAATGTAGACTCATTTGCACTCGAAGAAGAATATCAACGAAGGATAATCAATTAGTAAAGAAACTACTTCCTTTCAAATGTTAAGCCCTACATTATGTAGCTATAAAGCTATAGGTTATGCCATGCATAGATTTACTATGAGGCCTCTTCTTTGAAGGGAGAATAATAGACAATAGATACCTTTATTATGTGGATAATAACACAATTATCACATATATAGCAAGGGATGCATTTAATAGGTATTTGAGCCTACCCATTCTATATGCCACTTTTGATTTACACACTATCATTACATGGAGTAAGGATAATAATGCAGAGCTATCCCTATGAAGGTGGATTCTCCCTGGAGAAACTTTCAATCAAAAGAATATGTCAAGAGCCCTATTCCCATCACTTAATTCAAAATGGGAATCCATGTGGGAAGACACTTCTAAATCAAATTTTTGGCCATGCAAGAATCTACTTTCTACATTTGGATTGGGTTTCCCTACTAGAATTACTAAGTACCTTAGAGCACACCTATGCTTTAGGGGAAGATATCATCACTGACCTCCAAGAATAAATATTGCACAAAGATAAAAGACCACTAGGAATAAGTTTTTACATGATGTCTTATCTATTAGATGTAGTCATGGGGACAATGTACAAACACAATGCAGTCTTGTAGGATCCCAACCTAGATTTCATATAAAATAGAATTTGTAAATATTAAAGTTTTTTGCACATCTACTCTTATTTTAGTAACATAGCAAAGATTGTTATGAATCTTTACTCTCAGGTCTAGATGGCCATCCATGGCTGACCTTTGGCAAAAATTTCACCTAGAATAGCGAAGACACTTGCCAATAATTTATGATACTAATAAATATACCTGGACTACACTATTATTGTGGTGGTTGGACACAAGGTGGATTTTCTTCTTCTCCCTAAGTTAATTTTAGACAAAGTATCTAAGTAGGAAATCACATACCAAATATGGAATGTATTGATGAGTAATTAATGAAGAATAAGAAGGTCACATTCTGTGGATTACACATCACTATTAGGAGAATGTAATACACAATAAGGAGGTAGTTTAAAGAAGTAGGAAATGATAGGAAGGCATATGCATTTCCTACCCTCCCTCATAGAGATTGGTATCCTCATGGAAAGGTCCAAAATAAAATTCATACCCTTGGTCTTACTTACCAACATGAGCTAATGGATAATGATTTTTTTTCTTAAATTCTAAGGATGATGAAGAGGTGAAATAATGGGCCACAACTATAGGATTGAATGAGGACCTACTTAGGGTGATTCAAGTTAAACCTACCCTCACACTCAACACAACAAAGTTTAGAATCCCAACTCTTAGAGGATGAATATATTATAGTTTTTGAAGTGGTAGGTCATCATATCAACTAGAAGGAGAGGGAAAAGATCCCCAAATAGCTCAAATCCAATCATAGGAAAAATAGTAGTTAATAGGTTAGGAACCACTCATTGGAGGATAGGATGAACACCAACAAAAAGAACAAGTGCTTGCCTATACACAACTAGAAGAGGAACAAATGCTCCTAGTTAAAACACAAATAGTTGAACTAATATAGGTTAAGTAGGAGCTAATAGAGGAGCTAACTCAAGGAAGAGGTAGTGTATAGAGGGAAGAAGTAAGGATTATTTGCTTGGAATCCTTTGATAAAGAGGAAATAATGATTTATTAATCCCCAACACCTAGAATTATTTCCCCTTCTCTTCCCCAATAAGAAATAGTTCCACAAGCTGGCAGAGCTACAAAGTGTTACAAAAGAAATCTTAAAGGGGATAGACCATAAACCCCATGCACATAGATAATTAATGAGGCACAACCTTTTCTAGAAGGTGAACCAACACAAGAGGTGGATGAGGAGGTATTGCATTAGGCCAAGGTATTAAGGCTATAATAACTGAAGGCTAAGACACCTCTCACTAGGGAACCATCTGGTATGGGTCCTCTACTTATATCCCTTTTAAGAATTTTCCCTTGATGTTTTTACCTATAGTTTATACTATTTCTCCTCTAGTTGTTTCTGCATTCATTCCTATTCAATTAATTTATAAGAGTCTCCTCTTTATGTACCCATTTATTAATCTACCTAGTGCCACTTCACCTATTTTACCCTATAATTCTATAGTTTCTATTCTTTTAGAATCCATTCCATCAACACTGGCTTTGTCCATTCCTTCCATCAACCAATCCATAACTCCAATCATTTCTTCTTCTACCTAATTGGGTTCACTTTTGCCTTCCCCAAATCTAACCTCCATAAACACAATAGTGACCACTAAAAGGGCTCCCAAGAAGTAACCAGTCTTTATTATTTGTCCAATGCCACCATTTGGAAACATAGACTAGTGAAAAATAAATTTGGCCATTAATGCCCAATCCTTGCACTAAAATAAAGCTTGAGCCTAAAGAGCATGTACAAGTGGAAGATCAGCCACTAGATCCCTCAAAGCTCACTCTTATAGATTGGGCCAAGGAGTTAGGAGCCTCAGCCTCTAAGAGGCCTAATATATAGATAATTGAACTTCCAACAATGATCTCACTATTTGATAAGGCTATAACATTAGTACAATAAGTAAGGAAGAGGAAAATTGAAGATAGTTCTAGAAAAACTTTAATCATAGAGGAGAGGGAAGAAGTTTATTCCCTTAGCAAGAGATAGAATAGGAAAAAGGGCTAGTCCCCATATATTAAGGACCTCAAGTCGTACATGGAGACCCATATAGAGGAAATCTTGGACATACATGAAGGGACTAAAATGGGTAGACAAGAGCTTGAGGAGGATTTGAAAGCTCTCAAGGAGCAACAATAGGTAATCCAAGTCCCTCAAGGTATTGAGCAATATGTGTATAATTCAACACTTAGGTTGTATGAGATTATAGATTCTATTTATTCTTTGAGAGTCAATTTGGCTCTCCATGTCAATTCCAGAATTATATTATTCAAAAGTCTCAGGAAATAAACTAAAATTTTTAGTATTGTATACCCCCAATAAGGAATTTATCCACTTGGACTTGATAACCTCATTGGAGGCATCAAACACTTTAAATTTATATTTAATAATAACATATAAGGCCCAAGATTAGGTATCATCCTCTGAAGAGAAATAGGCCAGGAAAATTTTTACTAAACTCAAATTGACAATAATTCATGATAATAGAGGGAAGCTAGTGACTCGAGCCACATTTGATCAAATGATTAAGCAATACTCTGACAACATCAAATAGAATTTAAAATGTTTACACTTGGAGAAAATCAAAGATAAATTAATCTTATCTATGAAAAAGGTGACAATGTAGAAGTCCTTCTAGGTTGGATTTAGACCCACCAAGATAGAACCTACTAAACTAATGGAATAAACAACTAGGGTGACTAGATCACATTTCATAGATATGAACCTAATTTGAGCCTATCATGCTAAGGTTTATAAGCATTAACAAGAGATAAATGATAAGAAGAAGGTAGACCAACAAATTCCACCTACCATTTCTACTCCACATACTCCACCTACAATGCCAACAACAATAGCCACATCAACACCACTTCATACTAAAGCTCCCATGGTAACTTTAGCTTAATAAACTAGTGCATCTCCAAGCATAAATCCAATTACCATTTCATCAAGAATAAGTATAACTATAGTTATAATGATAAATTTGAGACAAATTAATCCAAAGTGAATTTAGCATGGAGGATAATTTTATATGATTTTTACATGTAGTATTTATAACTGAATAGTTGAGTTATAGTGCATCTATTTTGTAATTAATTGAATCCTTTTTCTCAGAATGCACACATTGAATGAATGATATATTTATAATTTATTGACATGTAATTGATACATATCTTATAGTATATTAAAATGTAAATGAAGTGTTCTAAACTTAGAGGATGAGGTGACCCCTTTCCCAAGTTCTTTATATACATGTAGAACCCTCTTTTCAAAAGGTAAAAGTTTTTGAATGAATATAAAAAAGGAAATCAAGAAATTGATTATCATGTAACCATGTTTATTCTTTCTTAGTCCCTCTCTATGCTAATGAATTTAAAGTTTCCTTGGTTGTATTGATTCAATAATTCTAATGTGTGCCAATAGTACAGATGAATATGACTATCTTATTAATGAATATTAGTCTTAGATGTGAAATATCTATTAAATATTTATAGATTTATTTAATTTAATAATTTAGTACAAGTTGAACTGATAATCTAAGGTTTGTATAAGTATCTCCTTAGATATAGTCTTTTAGGTGTGCACCACAACTACCCTAGATAACTTCTTGGTCTAAGCTATAATCTCTTCTACAAAGCTGTGAAATAATAGCCTTGAAAAGAGAAACCTTTAGTTGATACCATTAAACATCTTATATCTATTATCCTATACTTCGAATCGTGTTTGTTCATGAGTGTGAAAGAGATAAAAATAACAACCATTGGTTCTTGTCCACCAAAGAGACAACATGAAACTCCATTTCAAAGACATAAAACCTTATTTTATACCTTACCCTTCCATATTTTTGAGTTTATTTAAGATATATCCACCATAAGATAGTATTTCACACATATAAATCCCTAGTGATTTACCTTTTTATTAAAATCCACACATCCACCCAAAAACCTAGTTAAACAACCCATAGGCTTAACCTACTATTCCACCACCCAGTTATTTTAACCACATACCTATAACTCATGCCTGAAAGTGGAACTTAGTCCCACAAAGATCCCAAAATATTAGAGGTTACCTCATTTAAAACTTCCCTATGTTGTGCATAAAAATTACATCAACAAAAGAAATAAAAAGTTGGCACTAGAATGAGGGCACACTTGTGTATTTTCCTAATAAATATGGGGCCCATAATTATAGAGACACCTAGGAGATTAATAAGGTCTAGGGCCCAAGCTATCCTTTTGGTTTCAATATTTTCAAATTCTAGGAGGCCTAGACCCATACCTATCATCTTTGAGATATGCTAAGCCTAAACAACTTACTATTTAATAAACATCCTACCTATCAACCTTAATATGGTATAACCCTAGTTAATTAGATCTACCATTACCATCCATGGGGATCAACATGATCTACCAAGGAATATAAAGAATTATTTACAAACCTTATCCCCTTCAAGTGGAAGAATGATAGAAGAAAATATCAAATCTTTCAAAGCTACCTTGAGATTGAATGTTATCCATGAGGATGTTGCATGAAGAACTTTTACATTTAATATTCAAAATTATTCTTATGATTGAAATCTCAATTTTCAAGAAAATTCCATTACCTCATGGGAATATTGTCAAAATAGGTTCTGTTGTTTCCAAAATTGGATTCACCCATTTTTGTGAACAACCCCCTACGAAACTTGTCTGTTTCATCTTTTGTCTCTCGAAGTTTGGTTGTGAGACGAGTTTTGAATTCATTCTCATCTTGGCCTCAGAACGTGAAAGTGGTTATGATCTCATTGTGGCCAAGGTTCCCCTCCCCCAGATTGTCTCCTTCCAGAGTTAGTATTTTCTTACATTACCTGTAGGGGTGGAAAATTTTGCCACCTCTACATTTTCCTTATTTTTGTGCAAAGGCAGAAAATTTTGCTGCCCCTGCACCTTTGCCTGCAAGGGCAGCAAATTTTTCTGCCCCTGTACCTTGACCTGCAAGGGCGGCAAATTTTTTTGCCCCTACACTCGAATGAACCAAAACATGCAAGGGCGGTGAAATTTGCTGCCCAAGCATGTCTCGATTTCCATGCGCAACATTTATTACCATGTGTGGCAGGTTGTTGGGGTTGATTTTCACCCCATTTAAACTGATTTGAGCCTCATTTATTCTCATTGCTTCCTCTTCTCCTCCTGACTTCTACCTCTGGGTGATCTAGCGAGTGATTTGAAGCACATTTTCACAAATTCGAGCTTGTGGCGCGTGCGGTTTTCTAGGTTGGTTTCACTTTTTGCATTTATTTTTCCTTTTTCTTCCTTTATTTCTTTTTGTTTTGGGAGTTTCTTGTCCAGAGGGGTGGCTTAGAAAATAGCCATCCCTCCCCTATCCCCACAGGTTTTTGTCCCCAAAGCCCGCAAGGGTGCCCACTTTCGTCGCCCATCTTCGACCCCCAAGCCTTCTTCGCTCGCATGGGTGGCAAAAATTGCTGTCCCCCATATCCCTGCCAACCAACCCCTCCCTACAGGGGTGGTGATTTTTGCCACCCCTCTTTCTCTTCCAAACCTGTAAGGGCAATGAAAATTGTCGCCCCTATAGGCCTTCCCTGTAAGGGTGGCAAATTTTGCCACCCCTACTTTCTTCTTTGCCTTCCCTGCAAGGGCGGTGAAATTTGCTGCCTATGCAGGCCTTCCTTGCAAGGGCGATGAAAATCACCGCCCTGACCTTTTCCTCCTCTATCTTGAAAAGGTGGTGAAATTTGCTGCCTATGCACTCTTTTGTTCCAACATGCAAGGGTGGCAAATTTTGCCGCCCGTGTATCCCTCTTCTGGATTTTTCTAACTCCAGAGGATTTTTCTGAGTTGTCTTTTTATTTCCCTTTCTTCCTTGTTTACTATTCCTTCTTCCACCTGACCTTTTTAAGTGACCTCCAGTAACCAAGATTACTTAAATTGCACTTTCCCCCTCTCATCCACTCTCCTCTAATTTGACAATCATGTCTGCAACACCTTCAAAAAACTCCTGTTCATCGGCACCGGTCTGGCTAAAACCAGTTCCCATGTCTGTAGCGTCTCTGAAAAAGGCAAAGACCATGAAGTATAAATATCAAGGCATCTTCCTGATCACATCAGTCTCCTCAAATGTCAATGACATTTGGGACACTGAGATTGGCCACATGGACATGGCCAAATTCTTAACCCGCATAAAGGCGACAAACCCCAGCACCGGGATGAAAAGGATTGTCGATAACAACATCCACTTGGTGGTTGCCTTTTTGATAGC
The DNA here is from genome assembly GCA_037957365.1 of Torreya grandis. Taxonomy (NCBI): domain Eukaryota; kingdom Viridiplantae; phylum Streptophyta; class Pinopsida; order Cupressales; family Taxaceae; genus Torreya; species Torreya grandis. Next base: position 1,468,090 of record JARHVA010001389.1, read on the forward strand.
AGTGCATCATACTGAATTCATCCTCCACTGTGCTCACTTCTACAACAAAGAGACCAGGTCAGTCTCAGACACCAGCAGCAACATGGTGATTCAGTTGGACCCTGAATTCATTGATAAAGTTTTCATGTGCCCTCCAGCCACCGAAGTAACACAAATTGACTTCAGGGATGCTCAAAAGGAGTATGACAAAGACCCTGAGAGGGTGAAGAAAGTTATGAACTATAAGTGGTTGAAGTCCCCCAAGACAAGCTTATCAAGATGGCCACGAAACTTTTCAAGGAGTGACTTCATTGAGGAAGTTGGTGACTTGATCACCCTTCTAAGCAGAGTACAAGGCCTCCCGTCTTCTTCACTATTACATGAATGGATGTATCCATTCATTAAAATCATCCTCCAAAGCAAACAAGCCATCTTTTGGGGAGAGCAGATTAGCAACACCCTCCATGATTAGCTGACCAAGGTGCAAACCTCTCACAAGTTCTACATGACTTCGTACCTTGTGTACATATCTGCCACGATGTAGACTTTTCTAGGCTTGACCACAGAAGGGGATAGAAAGACAACCCCAGTATACTCATACTACCATCAGCTAACTCTGCAAGGATCGACCCGTCACTTCAAGAGGGTAAATGATGCTTTTTTGCTACCTTTTTATGTCTCTTTGACCCACAGCTTGAGCAGAAGAGAATATCAGATGAGGCCTAAACAGTGGTCAATGATTATGGCTACATGTTCCTTCAATTCCCCACCTTCTATTATATTTAGGTTGGCTTCTACCAAGGCTACCCCTACATGCTCCCTAGGTTCCCTTCAGATAAGCTAGTGCTAATGGAATGTTGTCAACAAATGATTGTCGTGCATACCAGATAGATGGAACTGAAGAGACTAGGTTTCAAGTTTATGATTGAGATTGGCAAGTATTTCATTAAAACATCAACCAAAGCCAAGGTCATGGAAACTGAGATGCAGATGGTCACTCTAAGACCATTTAAGAGAAGAGAAAAATTTGACTACAAGGGAGTCAAGGACAAGATCAGGAGGAAAACCCAATTCCATGAACCCATGATTGAGGATGTCTGGATCAACCTCAAGATGGCCAAAGAAATCAGGAAAATGGACTTTAGCAGGCTGGCCCTTAAACAGATTAAATATCTAGGGCTTGCAGAGATCCCCTCTAGTCTGATCGATGATAGGAATATCATCAATAGCAAATACCTGGCAAAAAAGGTTGCTAGTTCCCCTCTCCCTCCAACATAGTGGTCTTAGAAGGAGCTGACTTCCTTGAGGAAAATATTTGAACCAATATTGGCTAACACTAATGATTGGTTAGCAGCCAAAGGGATCATCCTAAAATAATTCATCACTAGGTCCGAGGCTGAATATTAGGCAGAGTTGAAGAAGCAGGCAAAAAATAGAACTAAAAACAAAGGTGATGTACCTTCCTCTTCTAGGCGTCACAAGCCTAGAATCATCTTTGTATCTAAGAAGCCTAAGGCCACTGAAGAGCCTGAAGCGGCAGCCAAAGGAACTAAAGAACATAGCCCTCAGGCACAGGCAGCTCAGCCAATGAAAATGGATGATCAACCGTCAGGGCAGCCAAGCACTGGACCTCCACTCTCACCAAAAGAAGCACATCCACTCCAGGGCATCTCTCCTTCTCCTCTTCAGTCTCCCGTGGCACCCTCTTCTCCTATCTCTTTGATCAGTGTTCCCTCTTCCAGAGCCACTTCTCCTTCCAGAGTCGTATTCGATGATCCTCAGGGCACTTTTGGAAGTTCTCCCCACTCTTCTGGGTCTATCCCCAGTTTATCCTCTCCTTCCTTCAACTTGTCAGCAAGCCCTACAATTGAGCCAAAATCAGTAGTTGTTACAATTTCACCGATTACTCCAACTACAACCACTGTCACTACTAGCAGTGTAGAAGCTACTACAATAACACCAGCAGAGGGAACCATTACCATAGTAGGTACTTCTCTCTCGCCTTGGATGTCTGATTTCACCCCCAAAAGAAAGAAGTCAGCCATCTCTCTAGATGACTTCGACTTTGGCAAAATAGTGCTAGTGAAAGCTAAGGCTCCTAAGAGGCCAAGGATCCTCTCGAAATTGGTCAAGGAAAAAGGGCATAAATTTTTGGAAATAGCTAGGCCTCCATAGGATGCAACCCTTGAGGTTTTGAGATGAGAAGCTATTCCATCTCTCATGTTGAACTTGGCAAAGTCACTCATGAAGGTGTGAAAAGTGATCTTCAGGCTACTATGGACATCATGGTTTAGAAATTCGATCGACAGAAGGAGATGAAAGATTATTACAAGGCCAAAACAGAGCAGCTAACGGTAGTAATAAGAAGGTTTAATCTTCCTCCTGAAGCAGCAACTCCAAAGGCCTTCTCCATGGATGACCCAGTCATTCAAAAAGTAGAAAAAGACTTATTTGAAGGGAAAAGTCTTGGAGGACTATATTGAAAAGATGCATACTCAGGGAGTTTATTTGCTGTCAGAGGTTGTAGAAAGGATGGGTAAGATGAAAAAAGTAAAAGTAGAGTTAGATGACTTCATCTCCCTTATCTCTTAGGAGATTGATAGTTTGGAAAAGGATCTTAGCAGATGGAAGGAAATGAAGGATCTCAATAAAAGCACTTTGATATCTATTGGTGCCATCTCCAGCAAGGACTCTTATGTTGAAATCAAGGAGTCACTGATCTTCAAGATCCAGGTACTCAAAGATTTGATTGATGATCTTAAAGATTTCAAGGAGGCTAGTGAGAAGAGTGACCTGATCCTACTGAATAAACTAGAAGAGCTGCCATGTAACTTGACCTCTAAGGACAATCAATTCCTTCTGGCAAAAGAAATGATTCAAAATTTCAAGGAGATGATTCGGAGAGATTTTGAAGAAAAATCCTTCTCAATGTCTTCAGTGGACAGTATTCTAGATGCTCAGTTAACTTTGGAGAATCTAAAATCCAGGTTAACTGGCCACGCTAAAGCCATCACAACATTGAAGGATGCATTGATCAGAGCCAGAATCATCTCTAAAAACACAGTTGCACCAGACAGCATCAGAATTCAAGTATCCATCACTATATTTGATGCACATATGAAGAATTCTGGTAGCAAGAACTGAATCTCTCTCCCCTTCTTTCTTCTTCTCTCCTTGTGCACTTCTATTTTGTGCAAAGTGCATGCGATTTTGAAAAATTTAATTACATGTAAATATTTCAGAAAAATATCTCAAAGTCAAAGATGAGTCATCTTTGATCGAGATATTTTTGTATTTTATTATTTTCTGGTTTTTGAGGATTTTCTCCCTATATATAGTTGAGACCTCATTTTGTAAAAGGCTTAGAAAAATTAATAGCAAACACTCTGCTGAAATTGAAGGGACTTTTGAGACTTTGTGCTCAAATTTGTAAATCATATTTTGTTGAATGAATGAGAAGCAGGTTATTTTAGACTTTGTGTTGAGATTGTCTGTGTTATTTAAGAAATAGTTCTTATGTCCTTTTTCCTAATAATATCTTATTTATCTAATTTAATAAGTAAAGTGGGTGTGTTTATATTATCTAAGGGCGTTTCTAAAGATAGAGGATAGACTTTGAGCTTTTTTCATCTTTGGGATTCAATTATCTTTTGTAGTTTCAGGCGGAGACTTTGTGCTTTGTTTTATTCTACGGTTACGTTTGTTCCGAATCGGTGAAAGAAGCTACGGAAGACTTTGTGCTTACGTGAGTGTTCTTGTGGATTTTGTTACCTCAAGTGATCTCCTACTCTTTGTTTGATACCATTCCTGAAAGAAGAGGAATGTTGTTAGCTACAGACCAGGATATCTTGCTTTCGTTCTTTGTACATTACCTCTGAAAAAAGAGAGGTAGATGCTGTTATACCACCCCATGTGTTATTTTTTGCTTAATTATATATATGCATATAGCGCGTGAATATTTATAGGGAACCTCCCCTTGATGAGAGGAGAGATTTACTTTGTAAAGATCTGGTAAACCCATACTTTTCATGGTGTAAATCTTCCTATGCTGTGGTTAATATACCCATTTTGTCATCAGTTAGTTGACGACAAAATATTCACCCAATAGTTTTTTGGTGACTCTGTTGGGGACCTCGGATGTGCAGTCTGAAACCTCAAGTTTCAGATTGAAGCAGTCTCTACCCTTATCCATTACATAGTTTGGCAACTCCATTCCATGTCTTACTCATTATCATTATAACCTTACCATCTACCTCCGTTACATTATCTAGTCTGCAAAACCAGAGCCGCTGGGAAGAATGTGCATTTTGAAGCCTCAAGCTTTAACTTGAAGCAATTTTAGTACCTTTTTTATTTTAAAATCTGGCAACTCCATGCTACTCCAGAAGCCAGAGATCTAAGGGTGTTGTTGACCCTGTGTTTGAGTTGGCATAGCAAAGTAACTTTGATCTCTTTCCTCCGTCACCTTTCCTCCCACGTTCCAAGAGTTTTCCTCCTAACCTTTTCAAGTCACCGAAACAAGGTAGAGCTTCTTTTTTTGTGGTTAACCATGCCCTGCCAGTAAATACCCCACCAAGGTTTGTTATCCCACCATTTAATTGGCCTAACATTATGGCTCAAGGCCCGTGGGGTAATTCCTTTGGTCCTCTCAATTTGACTGCACCTTTGCATGAACTACCTCGTAGTTCTAGGAAAAATTTTCCTAAGTTTTTTGGTGATGGAAAGGTTCATCCCGATGAGCATATTTCCGCTTTATCCATAGCATGTGGCGTGATCGGTGTAGAATTTAAAGATGTAGCAGTTAGACTTTTTGTGGAAACTTTGCAAGGAGCTGCCGCGGATTGGTTCTATCACCTGCAGGCGGGGTCAGTAACAGACTGGGATACACTCAAGTCCAAATTTGAAGCTAGGTTTGAACCTGCTGAGGACGCACACACTTTGTTGGCCCAGGTAACACAGTTGAAAAAAGAATCCCAGGAACTCATGAGGAATTTCATAGCTAAATTTAACAAGTTGAGAAACCGGATTCCAACTGTGGCTCAGCGCACGCCAAAAAATCTTAAATGTTTTTTATTAATTCACAGCTTCTCAAAGTAAGTTTCCTATTGAGGCGAGCTGGCCCTATGGATCTAGCCTTAGCTCAAATTTTGGCTACTGAGATTGAGGATGATCTTATCCTAGCAGGTAAGATCAGAAAAGACCCTAGTAAAAATAAATTCTCTTCATCTGCTGAGAGTTCTTCAGGTACTATAGATCCTATGGTGCAGAAATTAATGAATGAACTGATAGCTTTAAAGAGGCAAATAGCCCAAGGTATGTTTGCTCCTACCTATCGAGATGCACCCAGGAGAATGTCCTAGAATCAACAATATCAGGGTAATGCTACCCAAAACCAAGGGCAATCCAATCGCCTACCTCCCCCTTCAGGGAGATTAGCCATTGAAGCAGCGCCTACCAATTCAGTGGTCGGTTACCTGGAAGCTGAGCACGATAATTTGTTTCAACCTCAGTTAGACCAATAAGAAGACACTAATCTCTTTGATGAGTAGGAAGAGGAATCAGCTGACGACTCCAATATCAGTTTCTTGGATTACTAGGATGAAGCTGGAAGTAAAGGGGAGGGTTTGGATGGATCTTATGCTATTTTTACCAGATCTCAAAATCAGTCAACTTCACAGATTGACAAAGGAAAGGTAGATGAGGAACCCCAATCAACGATTTCAAGCACCAAATGAGGGACTCTATTCCCTTCGCAATCAAAAGATCAGTTAACTCATAAAAAAGTAAGTACTCTTAATCACCCCATACCTTCCACTTCTGTTACTCAGACTAGTGCCATGCCTACTAAAGTCCCTGATGATGGACTCCCTTCTTCTGTTGTGAATTTTTTTTTAATTATTTGATATAATTGATCATGCTAGAAAAACTAAAATTCAAATGACAGAGGTTGAATACTTGAGAGCTAACCCAGAGCAATTTGATAGGCTAGGAGAATATGTGAAAAACAAAGCCATCCCTGTAGGACAAGACTCTTCGAAAGCTGTTCATGATCCTCCTAAAGAGAAACTAGCCCAAAACAATTTAGTCATGACTCCTCCTGTTGCTCCTGAGAAAATAGAACCTTTCTATGTTTCTCTACTTATAAATGGTTATAAACTGAGTAATTGTATTATAGACTCTAGAGCCTCAGATAATGTCATGCCCGCGAAGGTAGCAGATTCTCTTGGCCTGACTTTGACCAAAACTTTTGGGAGGTGTTTTTCCATGGAAAATAAGCAAGTTCCTCTCCTTGGTCAAATAAAAGATGCTTAATATGCCTTCGCAGCTTTTCTAGAGAAACGGATAAAAATGATAGTTTTAGTGGCCGATGTTCCCACATCTTACGGCATCCTGCTTGGGTGGAATTTCTTCAAAGATGTTGGAGGTGAGCTAAGTATGGACTTATCGAAAGTAATAATTCCAGTTTAAGGTGTCATGAACAAGTTGCTTCCTGAAAAAGAAGCAAGGTACGTAGTTACCAGATCATCAGCACCAGAAGCTCAAATTTTATTTGAGTCCTCAGGCATGGGCAACTACTTCTTATCTACAGACAGAACCCATGAGACACCTGATGAAACTCCTTCAGGTGATAACTTGAGATTGTGTTCAGTTGGTATAGAGAAAAAATTGACAAATCAAAATGAGCACATGGAAGAGCCTTTTTCCCAAAACAAAGGAGTTTTCAAAGAAAAGGCAACATTTAATGAGGTATGGACCTTAGAATTTGATGGTAGCTGCTCTTCTACTAGTTCAAGAGCCAGGGTTGTGTTGGTATCTCTGCAGGGAGATATTATTCTTTTGTCTTACAAATTGTAATTTAACAATACCAACAACACGATTGAGTATGAGTCCCTATTGCTTAGACTACAGGCTGCCAAAAAAAGGGGCATTAGGCTACTCCATGATAAAGGGGATGCTGAGTTGATAGTCTGCCAGGTGAGGAACCTCTATTAGATGAAAAATAAAAGGTTGCACCATTATCACAACCTAGTCTGGGATCAGATTGAAAATTTTGACGCTTTCAACATCTCTATCATTCCAAGGGAACTCAATGACCGGGCAGATGCATTGGCTGTCTCTGCCACCCTTCTAATCCCTCACCCAGACTTTAAGGGAGATAGGTACACTATTGAACTGGTCTTTCAGCCAAGTGTACTTGATAATGCCAGCCACTAGAAAGTATTTAACAATGATGATCAAATCATCGCCTTCTTAGAGAAAAAAGACAGTTTTGAACAATTACTTTTTGAAGGTAGTAAACCTTGAGAGTGTGAAGCAGCTCTTGAGGCCAATACAGATGCAGGTGAGGACTTCCTACAACTTAAAGGGATTAAGATTCCAAAAGGCTTGGTGTCCTTAGAGAAATTGTTTGATAACCATGATAGGTTTATTAAACAATAGCGACTAGATTCAAAATCCTCTCAAGATTTTGATCAAGTAAACTTGGGAACCAAGCGTGATCCTAAGATGGTAAATATTGGGAAATGCTGCACTCTCGAGGGAAGATTTGAGCTTGCTAGTCTACTCTGCCAATATATGGACGTATTGGCTTATTCCTATGATGATCTAAAATCACTCAGGCCAAATGACATCCACCATGACATTCCCCTAAAATCCAACTCTGTACCTTACAAGCAGAAATCCAGGCAATATAATCCAAAAATCTTAGGTACTATTTTAGCTGAGATACAAAAGATGCTTGATGCCTGAATAATTTTTCTAATCCATCACTCAACATGGATTGCCAACATAGTACCCGTCAAGAAGAAGAATGGTGAAATTTGAATCTGTGTGGATTTCATGAACTTAAACCAGTTGTCCTTAAAAGATAACTACCCCCTTCCTATCATGGATCAAGTCCTGCAGATGGTAACAAGTTTAGAAATGTTATCAATGTTAGACTATTTTTTGGGGTATAATCAAGTCAAAGTTGGAAAAGAAGATCAGCACAAGACAACGTTCACCATGCCTTGGGGCACGTTCACTTACCGAAGAATGCCTTTTGGTCTAATAAATGCAGGTGCCACTTTTCAAAGGGTGATGGATCTTGCTTTCAAAGATGAGATGGGAAAATTCATTATAATATACTTGGATGATCTGACAGTGTTTTCAAAACATCGTTCTGAGCATGTTCATAATTTGCAAAAGATACGAGAACGCTATCGTCAGAATGGTATCTCTTTAAACCCAAAGAAATCTGTCTTTGGAGTTACTGAAGGAAAACTTCTCAGACACACTGTGTCCCGAGAAGGTATTAAAATTGATCCAAAGAGAGTCAAGTCCATTCAGGAACTTACTCTGCCTACCAGCAAGACTGCAGTTCACTCTTTCTTTGGAAAGGTAAATTTTTTTTGAAGGTTTATACCTGAATTTGCTGAGAAAACCTGTCACATTGTCAACATGATGAAGGGCAATGCTACGTTTAGGTGGACCTCTGAGGGTAAATCAGCATTTAAGGAGATTAAGGAAGCAATCGCCTGTACACCAGTATTAGTCTGCCCAGATTACACTAAAAGTTTTAAGATATATAGTTATGCCTCTGAACATACACTATCGGCTATTCTAGTCCAGCAAAATCTAGAAGGTGCAGAATCTCTAATTTCATTCATGAGTTGTCCACTCAAGGATCATGAGCTAAAATACTCCCTTATGGAGAAGCATGCATATGCTGTGGTCAAAGCAGTTAAGCATTTCAGGTTTTATATCCTGAACTCTCACACCGAAGTTCTTGTAATAGACACTATAGTAAAATCCATTTTAACTCAGCAAGAGTTCGATACGAAGAGAGGTAACTGGATTGCCAAAACTTAGGAGTTTGATCTAGACATCAAACCTACCAAGCTCATATGGGGAAAGGGTCTTTGTCAGTTGATTGCCAACAACGTTCTAGGTGAAGCAGAAAGTGAAGAAAAAGTAGTCAAAAACATCCCTATGGTCCTCTTTATTGCCACTACTAATGAGTGGTATTCTGACATTGCTCATTTTCTGACATATGGTGAGTGTCCCGCTCATCTTTCTTTTAAAGAGAAATGGAATGTTAAATTGAAAGCAGTTGGTTATGTTTTGTAGGACAATGGTCTTTACAAGAGAAACCTGGATGGGGCATTTCTTCATTGTGTTGACAAAGCTCAACAAGAAAGACTCTTAGAATCTTTCCACAATTTGGCCTGTGGAGGACATTTCTTTGCACCGATGATGGCACACAAAATTCTATGAGAAATGTATTATTGGCCCACGCTATTTTAGGATGCCTACAAATGGGTACGTAGGTGTGAATTGTGCCAACAATTCATTGGGAAGCCTAAGCTGCCTGCTTTGCCCCTTAAGCCGGTTGTGATCGAGGAACCATTTCAGCAGTGGGGTATTGACTTCATTGGGGTAGTCAACCCATCTTCAAGTGTTGGACATGATTATGTCCTCACGGCAATAGATTATTTTACTAAGTGGATAGAGGCCATCCCAACCAAGCATGCTACGTCTGAAGTGGTATGCAACTTTCTCAAAGAAAATATCATCTCCAGGTTTGGGGTTCCACTAAAGATCGTAACAGATAATGCGGCCTATTTTTCATCACATGAAATTACCCAATTTTGTTTTTATTATGGGATTACCTTATCCCATACTTTAGATTATTTCCCCCAGGGAAATGGCTAAGCAAAATTGAGTAACAAGAACCTGGTCACTATTATCAGGAAGTTGGTGGACGACAATCAGAGAACGTAGCACAAAGCATTGTATGATGCTTTGTAAGTAGATAGAATAACACCCAAAAGGGCTATAGGTATGTCCCTTTTTCAGCTTCTATATGGATTGAATGCAAAAATTCCCATCACCCTTGAACTACCAGCGCTCAGGTTAACTAGAGCAATCGAAGACTCAACCTTCAAAAACTCAGTCAACAAAAGAATCATGTGTCTAAATGAGTTGAATGAGTGTCAATCTATGGTAGTGGATCGGATTAAGGAACATCAGAACTAGGTGAAAGCTCTCTTTGATAAGAAAGCTAAAGTTTGTGAATTCCAAGTTGGAGATCAAGTCTTGTTGTGGGACAAGAGGCGAGAACCAAAAGGGATGCATGGCAAATTTGACTCCCTGTGGAGAGGCCCGTTCACCATTTGAAAACTTTGTGGTGAGGCCAGCTTCTTGCTGGAGTACCAAGATGGAACACCATTTGCACTACCTCACAGTGGACAGCATCTCAAGCTGTTCAATCCTTGAGGTTTGAAGAAGTTCATTTATATATATGTACAGTTTTTATGTTTTGTCTATTTTTCTTTCATTTTTCGCTTGACTCCGTAGCCCAATGGCTTGGATGAAGGCACTTAGAGACTGGTTTCTACTCCCGCTAATCAAATTGATTAACGAAATTTCTCCAACAAGAGCCAATTGTTGTTTCCAAAATTGGATTCACCCATTTTTGTGAACAACCCCCTATGAAACTTGTTCGTTTCGTCTTTTGTCTCTCTAAGTTTGGTCGTGAGACGAGTTTTGAATTCGTTCTCATCTTGGCCTCAAAACGTGAAAGTGTTTAAGATCTCATTGCGGCCAAGGTTCCCCTCCCCCAGACTATCTCATTTTAGAGTTATTCTTTTCTTCCATTACCTGTAGGGGCGGCAAATTTTGCCGCTTATACATTTTCCTTGTTTTTGTGCAAAGGTGGCAAATTTTGCTGCCCCTGCACCTTTGCCTGCAAGGGTGGCAAATTTTGCTACCCCTACACCTTGACCTGCAAGGGCAGCAAATTTTTCTGCCCCTACACTCAAATGAACCAAAACATGCAAGGGCGGTGAAATTTGCCACCCAAGCATGTCTCAATTTTTGTGTGCGGCATTTATTGCTACGCACGATAGGTTGTTGGGGTCAATTTTCACCCCATTTAAACCGATTTGAGCCTCATTTCTTCCTCCTCTCCTCCTAACTTCTACCTTTGGGTGATCTTGTGAGTGATTTGAAGCACATTTTCATGGATTCGAGCTTGTGGTGCATGCGGTTTTCTAGGTTGGTTTCACTTTTTGCATTTATTTTTCCTTTTTCTTCCTTTTTTTTTGTTTTGTTTTGGGAGTTTCTTTCCCAGAGGGACGGCCTAGAAAATAGCCATCCCTCCCCTATCTACATAGGTTTTCATCCCCAAAGCCCACAAGGGCGACCACTTTTGTCACCCATGCTTCGACCCCCAAGCCTTCTTCGCTCACATGGGTGGTGAAAATTGCCATCCTCCTTATCCCTGCTGAGCAACCCTTCCCTACAGGGGTGGCAATTTTTTCTGCCCCTCTTTCTCTTCTGAACCTATAAGGGCAGCGAAATTCATCGCCCCTATAGGCCTTCCCTATAAGGGTGGTGAATTTCACTGCCCCTGCTTTCTTCTTTGCCTTCCCTGCAAGGGCGGCAAAATTTGCCGCCAGTGCAGGCCTTCCTTGCAAGGGCGGTGAAAATCACCGCCCTTACCTTTTCCTCCTCTAGTCTACAAAGGTGGCAAAATTTGCCGCCTGTGTAGGCTATCTCTGCATAGGTAGAAAATTTTGCCACCTATGCACTCTTTTGTTCCAACATACAGGTGTGACAAATTTTGCCACCTGTGCATCCCTCTTTCGGATTTTTCTAACTCTGGAGGATTTTTCTGAGTTGTCCTTTTCTTTCCCTTTCTTCCTCATTTATCGTTCTTTCTTCCAACCAACCTTTTTAAGTGACCTCCAGTAACCAAGATTACTTAAATTGCACTTTCCCCCTCTCATCCACTCTCCTCTAATTTTGCAATCATGTCTGCAACACCTTCAAAAAACTCCTGTTCATCGGCACCGGTCCGGTGAAAACCAGTTCCCATGTCTGAAGCATCTCTGAAAAAGGCAAAGACCATGAAGTATAAATATCAGGGCATCTTCCCGCTCACATCGGTCTCCTCAAATGTCGAAGACATTCAGGACACCAATATTGGCCACGTGGACATGGCCAAATTCCTAACCCACAGAAAGGCGATGAACCCCAGCACCAAGATGAAAAGGATTGTTGATAGCAACATCCACCTAGTGGCCACCTTTTTGGTAGCAGTGCATCATACTAAATTCATCCTCTAATGCACTCACTTTTATAATAAAGAGACCAGGTCGGTCTCAGATGCCAGTGATAATATGGTGATTCGGTTGGACCCCAAATTCATCGATAAAGTTTTCATGTGCCCTCCAGCCACCAAAGTAACCCAAATTGACTTCAGGGACGCTCAGAAGGAGTATGACAAAGACCATGAGAGGGCAAAGAAAGTTATGAACTATAAGTGGTTGAATTCCCCCAGGACAAGCTTATCAAGATGGCCATAGAACTTTTTGAGGAGCGACTTCATTGAGGAAGTTGGTGACTTGATCACCCTTCTAAGCAGAGTATGGGGCCTCCCATCTTCTTCACTATTCCATGAATGGATGTATCCATTCATTAAAATCATCCTCCAAGGAAAACAAGCCATCTTTTGGGGAGAGCAGATCAGTAACGCCCTCCATGAGCAGTTGACCAAGGTGCAGACCTCTCACAAGTTCTACATGACTTTGTACCTTGTGTACATAGCTGCCACAATGCAGACTTTTCCAGGCTTGACCACAGAGGAGGATAAAAAGACAACCCCAGTATACTCATACCACCCTCAGCTGACTCTGTAAGGATTGACCCGTCACTTCAAGAGGGTAAATGATGCTTTTTTTGCTACTTTTTTATGTCTCTTCGACCCACAGCTTGAGTAGAAGAGAATATTAGACGAGGCCTAGACAGTGGTCAATGATTACGACTACATGTTCCTTCAATTCCCCACCTTTTTCTATCTTCAGGTCAGCTTCTACCAAGGCTACCCCTACATGCTCCCTAGGTTCCCTTTAGATAAGCTAGTGCTAATGGAACTTTGCTGACAACTAATTGTCATGCATACTAGACAGATGGAACTAAAGAGACCAGGTTTCAAGTTTTCAATCGAGATTGGCAGGTATTCCATTGCAACATCAACCAAAGCCAAGGTCATGGAAAATAAGATGCAGATGGTCACTCTAAGACCATTTAAGAGAAGGGAAAAATTTGACTACAGGGGAGTCAAGGATAAAATTAAGAGGAAAACCCAATTCCATGAACCCATGATTGAGGATGTCTGGATCGACCTCAAGACGGCTAAAGAAATCAGGAAAATGGACTTTAGCAAGCTGACCCTTGAACAGATTGAATATCTAGGGCTTGTAGAGATCCCCTTTGGTCTGATCGATGACAGGAATATCATCAATAGCAAATACCTGGAAGAAAAGGTTACTGGTTCCCCTCTCCCTCCAACACAGTGGTCTTAGAAGGAGCTGACTTCCCTAAGGAAAAGATTTGAACCAATATTGGCTAACACCAATGATTGGTTAGTAGCCAAAGGGATCATCCTAAAAGAATTCATCACCGGGTCCGAGGCTGAATATCAGACAGAGTTGAAGAAGCAGGCATAAAATAGAACTAAAAACAAAGGTGATGTACCTTCCTCTTCGAGGCCTCACAAGCCTAGAATCATCTTTGTATCTAAGAAGCCTAAGGCCACTGAAGAGCCTGAAGCGGTGGCCAAAGGAACTAAAGAATAAAGCCCTCAGGCACAGGTAGCTCAGCCAATGGAAATAGATGATCAACCATCAGGGTAGCCAAGCACTGGACCTCCACTCTCACCAAAATAAGTGTAGCCATTCCAGGGTGTCTCTCCTTCTCCTCAATCTCTCGTGGCACCCTCTTCTCCTATCTCTCCGATCAATGTTCCCTCTTTCGGAGCTGCTTCTCCTTCTAGAGTCATATTCGGTGATCCTCAGGGCACTTCTAGAAGTTCTCCCCACTCTTTTGGGTCCATCCCCAGTTTATCCTCTCCTTCCTTCAACTTGCTAGCAAGCCCTACACCTGAGCCAAAATCAGTAGTTGGTACAGTTTCACCGGTTACTCCAACTATAACCACTGTCACTACTAGCAGTGTAGAAGCTGCTACAGTAACACCAGCAGAGGGAACCATTACCATAGCAGGTACTTCTCTTCTGCCTTATATGTCTGCTTTCACCCCCAAAAGAAAGAAGTCAGCCATCTCTCTAGATGACTTCAACTTTGGAAAAATAGTGCCAGTGAAAGCTAAGGCTCTTAAGAAGCCAAGGATCCTCTCGAAATTGGTCGAGGAAAAAGGGCAATTTTTTTTGTAAATGGCCAGGCCTCTACAGGACGCAACCCTTGAGGGTTTTGAGATGAGCAACTATTCCATCTCTCGTGTTAAACTTGGCAAAGTCACTCACGAAGGTGTGAAAAGTGATCTTCAGGCTCCTATGGACATCATGGTTCAGAAATTTGATCAAGAGAAGGAGATGAAAGATTGTTACAAGGCCAAAATAGAGCAGCTAACAACAATAATAAGAAGGTTCACTGTTCCTCCTAAAGCAGCAACTCTAGAGGCCTTCTCCGTGGATGACCCAGTCATTCAAAAAGCAAAAAAGACTTATTTGAAGGGAAAAGTCTTGGAGGACTATATTGAAAGGATGCATACTCAGGGAGTTTCTTTGCTATCAGAGGTTGCAGAAAGGATGGGTAAGATGAAGAAAGTAAAAGCAGAGTTAGATGACTTTGTCTCCCTTATCTCTTAGGAGATTGATAGTTTGGAAAAGGATATTAGCAGATGGAAGGAAATAAAGGATCTCAAGAAAAGCACCTTGATATCTATTAGTGCCATCTTCAGCAAGGACTCCTATGTTGAAATCAAGGAGTCACTAATCTTCAGGATCCAGGTACTCAAAGATTTGATTGATGATCTTAAAGCTTTCAAGGAGGCTAGTGAGAAGAGTGACCTGAGCCTAATGAATAAACTAGAAGAGCTGCCATGTAGCCTGACCTCTAAGGACAATCAGTTCCTTCTGGTAGAAGAAATGATTTAGAATTTCAAGGAGATGATTCAGAGAGATTTTAAAGAAAAACCCTTCTCAATGTCTTCAGTGGATAGTATTCTAGACGCTCAGTTATATTTTTAAAATATAAAATCCAAGTTAACTGGCCATGCTAAAGCTGTCACAACATTAAAGGATGCATTGATCAAAGCCAAAATCATCTCTAAGAACACAATTTCACCAGACAACATCGAAATTCAGGCATCCATCACTATATTTGATGCACATATGAAGAAATCTAGCAGCAAGAACTGAATCTCTCTCCCCTTCTTTCTTCTTCTCTCCTTGTGTACTTCTATTTTGTGCAAAGTGCATGCAATTTTGAAAAATGTAATTACATGTAAATATTTCGGAAAAATATCTCAAAGTCAAAGATGAGTCATCTTTGACTGAGATATTTTTGTATTTTATTATTTTCTAGTTTTGAGGATTTTCTCCCTATATATAGTTGAGACCTCATTTTGTAAAAGGCTTGGAAAAATTAATAGAAAACACTCTACTGAAATTGAAGTGACTTTTGAGACTTTGTGCTCAAATTTGGAAATCATATTTTGTTGAATGAATGAGAAGCAGGTTATTTCAGACTTTGTGTTGAGATTGTCTGTGTTATTTAGGAAATAGTTCTTATGTCCTTTTTCCTAATAATATCCTATTTATCTAATTTAATAAGCAAAGTGGGTGTGTTTATATTATCTAAGGGCATTTCTAAAGATAGAGGATAGACTTTGAGCTTCTTTCATCTTTGGGATTCAGTTATCTTTTGTAGTTTCAGGTGGAGACTTTGTGCTTTGTTTTATTCTACGATTACGTTTGTTCTGAATTGGTGAAAGAAGCTACGGAAGACTTTGTGCTTACGTGAGTGTTCTTGTGGATTTTGTTACCTCAAGTGATCTCCTGCTCTCCATTTGATACCATTCCTGAAAGAAGAGGAATGTTGTGAGCTATAGACCAAGATATCCTACTTTTGTTCTTTGTACATTACCTCTGAAAAAAGAGAGGTAGATGCTGTTATACCACCCCATGTGTTATTTTCTGATTAATTATATATATGCATATAACGTGTGAATATTTATAGGGAACCTCCCCTTGATGAGAGGAGAGATTTGATTCGTAAAGATCTGGTAAACCCATACTTTTCGTGGTGTAAATCTCCCTATGCTATGGTTGATATACCCATTTTGTCATCAGTTAGTTGACGACAAAATATTCACCCAATAGTTTCCTTACACAATTTGGACAAATAACTAATCCAATTCTAGTATATCATCTCTTTACCAAAATGAAAAGGGAACCCAATGAGTCAAACCAAGCCTTCAATGCAAGATTATAGAATATGCACACTCAATTGCATGCTACATATAATCTAGATGAAAATCTAACACTTGATATATACAAGAATGCCCTAGATCCTATCAATGTAATGTTATTTCAAAGAGCTACCACTGTCAATACTCTCAATTTGGTATTCCATAAAGCTATCAACATTGACAAATAACTTAACCCCCATAATCTAGGAGGTCAAGCATTTAACAATGAAATTCCATCATTGAGTGTAATTTCACACATGAATCAAAACACCCTCACATTCAATTCGAATTAGCTATACACTCTACCTCCCATGATGCAACAAACAACAAAGCAAAATTATGATTTATTGAACAATAAAATACAAAGAAATAACTGGTAGAAGAATCATCATCAGGATCACAAAAATGAAATAGTCACTCAAAGTTTTGAATCCAACAAAGCTGAATTGGATTATATATAAAGAATGGTTTAGAAGTTGAGCACTAATTTTTCAAATATGTAGAAGAGGATGGTTAATACCAATAATCATAATTACAATCAAAATTATGCCTTTTCAAGATAAAATAGGGATTTCAATAGGCCCCTTAATAATGCAGAACAATAACAATCCATTAAATTATAAGAGATTAATATTATGTAAATAGCTTTGCCCACCTAGTGCAGGGTCCATAACACATCTTAGCATGGAGACATAGATTGTATAGAGTTATACACATCCTTTGAAATCTTCTAGAGAGAGATGATTAGACAAGATCAAATGATGAATCCTCCATATCTCCCTCATGAATATGGCCCTTTTAGTTCATCTATGGTCTTTGAGACTTTTGAGTCCTCCTTCCCTAATGAATATTACAATATCCTAGAGGATAATTCTGATGAACTTCAAGCATTAAAATAATTCAACAAGAATAATTATAATCTGAGGAACATGCAACCATTTATTACTTCTACTCCTCCCAAGAATATAGTTATCCCTCTAAATATTAAAGCTAAAAATAATCCTCCCCCCTAAAGGGAATGATTGGCCTCAACATCAAGAGGAACAAAATAAAGGGGGATACAATATTTTTGAGGATATGAAAAAAATTAAGGCTAACATCACTCTTCATGAACTAGGATGAATCATATATAAAAATGAGCTCTTATGGAAGTCCATCACATGCAATTTTATTGCAAAAAAATCCAAGATAACTAACATAAATATTATATACAAAAGCAAGCCTGAAGTTCCCTCTTTCTTATTGACCATTCATGCATTTGGTAAGAATATACCTAATTACCAGGTAGATTTTAGATCTTTAGCAATGGTAATGCCTAATCTATTTTTCATATTCTTGGTTTAACACCAAAGCCATCCAAGAGGACTATGTAAAAACTAGATAAAATAGTAGTGTCTATATTAGGGGAGCTTAATGACATAAGAATTTAGGTTGCCTTAGAACCTAGAGTACAAATGACTATCGACATCTTGGTAGTGGATATTCTTAAGGGGTATGGGTTGTTATTGAGAAGAGATAGGTAAAAAAAATTAAATGGATATCTCTCCATAGAATATTCACATATCTGGCTACCTTGGAGAGGCATAGCCAACTAGATCAAGATCAATCAAGAACCAAGGATGAAGCATCAAATTACAGAGTATAATATTGCCAATGAAGAGTTAAGTTATAAATCCCCTAGTTTTGGAATTTATACATTTTCTATGAAGCATGAAGTACCATAATAAACTCTAGGTCCTTCTCAATTATGGACCCTTCATTTTGATAGAGCAAGATCAAAGCAAGGATCAAGTGTTGGTATTGAGTTAATCAATCCATAAGGAGAGAAACTATTAGAATCATATAGGCTCCAATTTCCATTCACCAATAATAGAGTAGAATAAGAAGCCATGATTCTAGGATTGTAGTTTGCCTAGAGATTTTGAACTTATTGTTAACCAGGTCAAAAATAAATATCAGTGTAAATTTTCATATCTAAAGAAATACAAGCATAGAATCATTTGAAGCTTTCAACATAGTATCTATCCTAAGAGAACAAAATAAAACCACTGATTAACTGGCTATTTCAATAGTGAATTTGGTACCCTTATAGGAGTCAAAAATCCAAAATTTCTCCATTTAATTGGTACCATGTCCCTCAGTACTATAAAATGTTGAAAATTTTCAAGTGTTTGACGATGACTAGTAAATTGTCTATTTTTTGACAAACATAGAATAATTCAAATCTCAAACAATTAATGACGAGGAAAGAAACCATAAGTAACATGAAGAATTGGATGAAGAGAATGTTATTTAGCTAAAAGAGAATTTTCTCCCATTGGGAATGGTCATTCTAGAAAGGACCTTCGATATAGATCCTCAAGCCTAATCATAAAGGCAATTTAAGGTTAATGAATATAAATTTAGTTTGGAAAATGATGATGAAAATAATGCACACTTCATCAATATTGGATTAAGATATACACTAGAATAAAGGTAAAGAGTCAAGGAACTAATTATTAGGTATAAAGATGTAATTGCATAGACTTATGATGACTTAAGTATATTCAATCCTAAAGTCATCTCTCATATGATTCCATTCAATCTTGATCATAAACCATTTAGGTAAAGGCAGAGGCTGGTTAATCCTGTCTTGGAACTACTAATTTAGATGGAAGTGGAAAAGCTTCTATGTGTTAGGATAGTATTTCATATTAGACATTTGACTTGGGTGGCCAATCTAGTTTTGATTAGGGAAAAGAGTGGTAAAATTAGACTTTGCATCAACTTCAAGAATCTAAATAAACCTTTAGAGAAGGAAAATTATCCCTTTCCCTCAATACATGAGGTAATATAAATAATGAGTAGGTATGAAATGATGTCTTTTTTGGATGAATTTTTAGGTTACAATTAAGTATTAGTCGAATCAGAAGATAGGATGAAAATAACATTTACTATGAAATGGGGAATATATGCATATAAGAGAATCCCATTTGGGTTGATCAATGCTGGAACTACTTTGTAGAGAGTAATGGATAATGCATTCTAGGGACTAATAGGGAAGTGCATAATTATATACATGGATGATCTCATTGTTTTTTCTAAAAATAGAGATGATCATATTGACCATCTTCAATCCAATTTTGAAAGATGCAGGAAGTTTGGGGTATCACTTAACCCCAAGTAGAGTATATTTAGTGTTATCTAAGGCAAGCTGCTAGGCCACATTATTACTAAGGATGGGATCACTATTGACCTAGAAAGGATCCAAGGGATTTCAAAAATAATGTTTCCAAACAACAAAAAGGAGCTCAAATACTTCTTTGAAAATATAAATTTCATAAGGAATTTTATATCAAGATTTATAGATATTGTTAAACCCCCAACATAATGTTCAAACAAAATGCCAAAGTGGAGTGGACACCCAAGTCTAAGAAGTTTTTGCAAGACATAAAGAAGGCTATTTTGTAAGCCCCAGTGCTAGTAAGCCCTGAATTTACTAAAGACTTTTCCTTGTACTGATTCACCTTAGAACATACTATTAATACCATACTTACACAATAAAAGGAAGAAAGTGAACATATTATTGCATTTATGAGTACTAAATTGAAATATGTAGAACTTAAGTATTCCCTGATTTATAAGCAAATCTTTACTCTTATCAAAGCAGTCAAAAATTTTAGACACTACATCGTCTAGAATAAGACCATCACCATAGTAATATATCCTAATGTCAAGATTACACTAGGATAAAATGAATTGGGGGAGCATAGAGGTAAATAGATGGTGAAATTATAGGAATTTGATATTGAAATTAAACTAATTAGGATAGTTAGAGGACAAGGCACAATTTAGTTGATGATTGAACAAGACACACACATCACCATTGAAGAAGTTTACTAGACACATGTCTCCCAATAAGATTTATATTTAGGTATTATTCAGTTCCCACTCACTGGAACATGACCCTAGGAACTCAAAAGAGAGTAAAATAGAGATTTAAGGCTCAAGGATACTCATTATATGATTAAGAAGGGAGTTATATACAAAAATAATTACAAAGAAATTTATCTAAGATGTGTGACATAAGGAGAAGCTCAAGAAATCTTAGAAGATTTGCATCAAAAGATAGGCAACAACCATTCATTAGGTAATACCATAGCCCATAAAATACTTAGAATGGGTTATTACTAGCTGATGATCTTCAAGGATGCTCATTTCCATGCAAGGACATGACATGAATTCTAGGTCTTGGAAAAAGAGAGGTACATGTATCATGTAATTATATCCTATGATTGAAGGTAGGTCATTCAACTAATAGGGCTTAGACTTCATTTGTGTTATAAACCCAAATTTCTTAACTAGACACAAGTTTTTACTTACTAATACAAATTATTTCATTAGATGAATGAAGGCAACAACCACTAAGAACTCTAGAGCCCAAAATGTAATATTTTTTTCTTGAAAAACATATCATGACCAAGTTTCACACCCCTATCTCTTTGGTTTGTGATAATGGGCCAACATTTCAATCAACTGCATTCACTAAATGGGCCCATGATAATCATATTATAATTAGATTATCCTCCAATCACTACTTATAAGGGAATAGATTGGCTAAATCAACCAATAAGAACCTCATAGATACTATCAAGAGGTCAGTTGTAGATAAACCTAGGGAGTGACACCTCTTACTAAAATATGCACTCTAGGTAGACCAAACTAGGTACAAATAGGCCCTTAAAGATTCACCATATCTACTAGTTTATAAGAAATAGATAGTGTCCCTATTCATGGTAAAATTACTAACATGTCAATTTATGCAATAATACATGGATCCTAATGATAAAATAAAGTCTAGATTACTAGATATCATTAAAATGTAAGATTCTATGGATAAAGAGTTGCAAAACTTTAGCAAACATTAGGATGTGGTCAAAAGCTGGTTCAATAAGAGAGAAAAATTCAAATCATTCAAGATATCTAACTTGGTGCTACTATGGGACAAAGCCCATGAGAAAAAAAAGAATGCATGAAAATTTTAGCCCATTGTGATTAATATCTATAAGATTTCGTAAATCTTGGGTAATAATGCATTTCATTTTAAAGATCTTCAAGATAATGATCTGACATATCCAGTTAATGGACAATTTTTGAAGCATTACTTCATGGTTTCCCCATTTGGAGAGATATTTGAGTAACAATAGATTTTATGGTAGAGGTAGGAGTAGATTATATTTGTTTTATTAGTTAGTTTAATGGTTTAAATCATTTGATTTTCTTAGACTAGTTTGTGTTTTCTAGATTAGCCCTTTTTTGCTTTTAGTATTTTCCTACTTTCTAAAATAGTTTTCTTTTGATTTCATGATAGTCAATTTTTTGGTTAATCTTGGTATAATCAAACATAGTTTGAGGTGATTTGAATCCAACTCAAATCAAAGGGTAACACATACTACAGTTTAGAACTTTTAATCTAGGTAAGTAATGAGAGAGTTAGCCATGAATATGTCCTAAAGCTAATGATTTCATTAGGTATGTAAAAGTTATTCCCATAGTTCTTTGTAAATCTAGAAAACTCTCCTTATTCCCTTGGGTTAAATTCACATAAAATGTTAATACTTGTTTAAGGTGATAATTATCGACATGGGCAAGATTTAATAAGGACATTTTGATTAAACCAAAATTTTAACTAAGATTAGCTCATTATGGTCACCCTTTTCCCTCTTTTTGAAAGTAGAACAAAGAAAAGATTACAAAAATAAAAGGCACAATCCAAAAATCCAAAAGAAAATGAAAAAAGGATTCAAAGCCTACATGATGAAATAAGATCAATGTATCATGCATCATAAAAAATATGAATAAAAAAGGAATATGTGATCAAAGGTATCTCTATTGAGGCTATGGATGCTTAGATGGAAATAGAGAAATGACTGAACTCCCATATATACACCTAACACCCAATCAAAGTGAAACCTATGGCTCACCCCCATGTCTTTTCCTTAAAACCTAAAATAAGAGATAAAGAACAACACTTTTCACACACATATCCAAAATGTAAGTAAACTTAGTATGTTTCATAGGACTATTAAGAGTCTCTTTTCATTTATGATTTAATCATTTATTTTTGGATGGATTTATGGTTGATATTGGGATTGTAAAACCATGGATTCTAGGTTTTTGAAAACTCTAGAGTATTCATCCCTGTGAGTTGCCATTTGTTATATTCAACACACCCCACCCTGTATTTTTCTTTGAAAAAGTGAGGAACCCCTTTGTTTTTTTGGAAATAATGAATATCTTATCTATGTATCTAAGTGATTTTGAGTATTATTATGGTTATAATTATTTGTTATAAACACGATACTTTTGAACATTGAATCATATTTATTTCCATTTTGAATCACTTGTTCAATCTAACCTATTAATTAAAAAATAGGAAGAATGGATTTTCATGATAGGAATTCATATTGCTTTATTTTATAAGTTATTAGTATTCAACAAATTTCATTTCAAAATTTTTCCTTTTGAAAACTTTCTCATCGGTGACTTAGTCTTTGATAACTTTAATTTCAAATTTTTTCCTTTTGTAATGTTTCTCATCAACAACCTTATCTTCGGATACTTCATTTCATCAGAAGATTTCTTTTCAGAGACTTTTCTCATTGGTAAAATTCTCTTCATAAGAATTTCATCAAAAGGTTTGTTCTAGCAATTTTGGTCTTCATAAGGTTTAGTTTGGTAGCTTTATAATAGGAAGTTTTTGGACAGTAGCTTTTCATTCAAAATGTTTACTTTAAAAACTTTCACTTTGAAAACCTTATTATCAGAGGCTTTGTGTTAGTAATATCTATTTTAGGGACTTTCACTTTATAAACCTTATTTTGGCAAATTTTCATCAGAAGATTTTTTCAAGAACTTTAATTTTGGGAGCTTTCTCTTCAAGGACTTTCTATGTGACTAATTTTACCCAAACCAGTCTTCCTAAAGAGTACCAAGTCATTGATAACTTTGTTTAAAAGACTTTAGGATAAAATATTTTGGAACCAATATTCCTAAAGAGCATTCTACTTTTTGGGTCTTTTGGCACTAAACTAAAGTTTTAATTATATTAACTAGACTATTTAATGACATAAGGCAAAAGAAGAAATATTACATTGTGGCACCCCAAATGACAATGCATCCTACGTGGCATGTACACTAGGACAAGGTGGTTGAATCCAAATTGAATGAATGTGATAAGCTCATAGACATTGGAGATTAATGGTGAATGAAATGGAAATCAATATATAAATATATTAACATCGATCCCCTAGCCAAGTTTACATTATTCTATCTTCAAGAGATTCAGTAAACTTCAGCCTTAAGTGATCCCAAAAGCCATAATTGATATCAGAGTGATCTACTATCTATGAAATTTAGTTCACTATTATACACCATTATCAAAATCTTAGATCATACTAATATCCATCAAAACACCATGGTATCATTATCTAGGTCATACAAAATATCCCCAACACCATCCAGGTTCTCTATCAAGGATTCCATAGAGTATTTGGATACTGTGTTTGGCACCATTGTATTTGATGGCCATTATCCAAATTAATCATAATTATGAGAAGTAGTGGAAATTGTAGACACCTTTACACTCAAATAAGACATATCATATGAGGATAATCAACTAGTAAAGGACATGCTTCCTTTCAAACGTTAATCCCTACATTATGCAACTGCAAAGCTAGAGTTTATGCCATGCATATATTTACTATGGGGCATCTTCTTTGAAGGGAGAATAACATAAGGTGGATACCTTCATTACATATATAATTACATAGTTGTCATGTATATAGTAGGGGATTAATTTAATAGGTATTTAAGCCTACCCATTTTGGATGTCTCTTTATATTTACATAATTTCATTACATGGAAGAATTCCAATAATGTAGGGTGATCTCTATCAAGATGTCTTCTCCTCAGAGAAACTTTCACTCTGAAAGAACATGTCAAGAACCCTATTCCCATCACCTAATTTAGAATGGGAATCCATGTGAGAATGGTGCTACTAAATAAACTTTTTGGCCATGAAAACATATACTTTATACATTTAGAGTGGGTTCCCCTACTAGACTTGCTAATTACCTCATAACATACCCACATTTTAGGGGAAGTGATCAACACTCACCTTCAAGAATAAATCTTGCACAAAGATAAGAGGTTTCTAGGAGGAAATTTTTACATGATGTCTTATATGTTAGATGTAGTCATGGGGATGGTGTACATGCACAATGGAGTCCTATGGGAAACCCACCTAGATGTGATAAAAATAGAATTTGTGACTATTATAGTTTTTTTCACATCTAATCTTACATCAAGAACATAAAAAATATTATTGAGGATCTTTACTCTTAGGTATGGATGGCCATCCATGGCCAACATTTGTCAATAATTTCACCTAGTATAGCTATAACACTTTCAAACAATGTAAGAGAATACTGGTTCTACCCAGACTACAATATTATCATGGTGGCTAGCCACAAGGTGGATCCTCTTCAACTCCCTAAGTTTATTCTAGGCAAAGTATCTAGGTAGGAAATCACTTACCAAATATGGAATAACATTAATGAGAAATTAATGAAGAATAAGAAGACCACATTCCATGGATCCCACATCACTATTAGGAGAATGTAATACAAAATAAAGAGGAAGTTCAAATAATCAAGAAATGCCAAGAAGGTGTATGCATTGCCTACACTCTCTCATAGAGACTAGGATCTTCATGGTAAGGTCAAGAACAAAATTCACACCCTTGGCCTCACTTACCAACACAAGCCAATGGATCATGATTTTTTGTTCCTAAATGCTAGGGATGATGAAAACGTGAAATAAAGGGCCATAAATATAGGATTTAGTGAGGACCTACTAAGGGTAATTCAGGCTAAGTGTGCCCTCACACTCAATGAAGCAAAGTTTATAATACCACCTTCTAGAGGATGAAGATGTTTTGATTCTTGAAGTGGTAGGCCATCATAACAACCAAAAGGAGAGGGAAAATATTCCCAAATATCTAAAATCCAACAACCAATAATAATTGGTAGGTGAGGTACCACTCATTGGAGGACATGATGAACAACAAAAAGAAAAACAAGTTCCTAACTCTACACAAGTAGAAGATGAACAAATGCTCCCAATTCAAACATCAAAATTTGAACTGATAAAAGTCAAGTAGGAGTTGGAAAAGGAGATAACTCAAGGAAGAGGAAGTTATAGAGGGGAAAAGTGAATATTTTTTTCTTGGAATCCTATGATGAAGAGGAAATAATGACTTCTTCAACCTAACACACAACATTATTCCCCATTCTCTTCCCCAATAGGCAATAGTTCCACAAGTTGGAAGAGCCATAAAGTGTTATCAAAGAAAGCTTAAAGGGGGTAGATCATAGACCCTACCCATACAATCACTAGAGGTGGATGAGGAGGATTTGCATTAGGCCAAATTATTAAGTCTACAAGAACTAAAAGCCAAAGAACCTCTCATTAGGGAACCATCTAGTCAGAGTCCTCTACTCATACCCCCTTTAGGCCTTTTTAATTTAATGTCTTTACCCATGGTTTCTAATATTCCTCCACCAGTTATTTCTACATTCATTTATATTTAGTCACTTTCTATGTGTCTCCTCTTTATACACTAATCTAATAATATTCCCAATGCCACTTCACCTTCTCTACCCTCCACTTTTGTAGTTTTCATTCCTTCAACATCCATTCCATCAACACTATCTTTGTCCATTATCACCATCATCCAATCCATAACTCTAATTATTTATTCTTCTAACTGATTGGATTCACCTTTTCCTTCCTTAACTAAAACCTCCAAAACCACAGTAGTGACCATCAAAAGGGATCCTAGGAAGTATCCAATCTTTTTTGTTCATCCAATGCCATAATTTGGAAACATAGGCTAGTTAAAAATCATTTGTTATCAATGCCTAATCCTTCCACTAAATCTGAGCCTAATCTTGAAGAGCATGTACAAGTGGAAGTCCAACCACTAGATCCCTCAAATTTTACTCTTCCAAATTGGGCCAATGAGTTAGGAGCCTTGGCCTCTAAGAGTCCCAATTTGAAGATAACTAAACTTCCAATAGTGAACTCACTATTTGATAAGGCTAAAACATTAGTAAAATGGGAAAGGAAGAGGAAAATTGAATATAGCTCTGATTAAAATTTAATCATGGAGGAGAGGGAAGAATTTTAGTCCCTTAGCAAGAGACAAATTAGGCAAAAGGGTAAATCCCCACATATTGAGGACCTCAAGTCCTACATGAAGACCCAAATGTTAGAGGTAAAAATAAATTAGAGGGGGAGGGATGAATTAGTGGTGGAAAATAATCCAATTAAATTTCCAAACCCTTCAAATACTTAAGCATTCAATACAACCATTCATGAAGCATTCAAGATGTTTATAACAATGAATAAATAAATAATGCAAGATTACACACAAAATAAAATATCTATGTGGGAAACCTTATTGGAGAATAAAACCCACTCTCAAGTCTAAAAACACATGGACTAATTATCCTATAAAAAGTATACAAACATGAGACTTTAATGAGACACATGTCCCATAAGGAGCACCTACCCCTAGGATGGTCAAGTCCTTCTGACCAGAATTTAGTGAAACACCTATTCCACAAGGAACACTTGCCCTTATGATAGCCATTTATTTTTAACCAAACTTTAGTTAAACATATATTCCATAAGGATGACCTACCCCTAGGATGGTCAAGTCCTTTTGACCAAACTTTAGTGAAACACCTATTCCACAAGGTGCACCCATCCTTAGGATGGTCAAGTCCTTCTAACCTAGATGTTGAGCACCCTCCTAACACCTATGATATGAACATCACCACCTTTTAATTGATGTCTTCAACACTTGGTGATGTACCTCTAATTTTCTAACCCCTATAGAACACCCTCTCTATCTTATATAATCCTCTCATATAAGCATGCCACAATCTCTCTTCCTTTTCACTCAAATTGCCCTTATATACACACTCAGACCTACAAATCCTTCTTCTATTTGCTTCTCTCCCCAATATTCAATCCTGTAATAATAATGTATTTGAAATCATAAATATAACATATAGGTCATACACATATTCATCAACCTACTCTACTCTACAACCCATCTACTGGGCACACACCCTTTCTTCTTTCCTTCTCTCTTTAACTCTTACACACACCTCTTCTTGCATGTCTAGAAATCACCACCTTTGATTTCACTTTTTATAGATCCATCATGATTGTTATCTTATAGGTCAGCCATAATACTTATCTTATCCATTAATAAATCTAACATATGTCAATACCATCCATAGAGGTTGGCCATAACAACTATGGGTGACACTTAAGTAGCTAAACCTTTCAATTAGGCCTTAGTAGCCCTTATAGGTCTCATAGAGACCTATTCACCCATTTATCACTCCATTGAGTAAAATAAGAAAACAAGATCACTTAAAAATGCATAATTCTACTCCAAATAACCTCTTAGACATCCTCAAATGATTATAGTCATCATTACACACATTTGCATATGATCAATCTACTCAAACATTAGCCTTGTATAAAAGAACACCATGAACGAATAAAAAGTCAAATTTTAATCATTTGTTCATAATTAATATGGATTGTTCAAACCTCAAAAATCAATACAGATGATCCTCATGGAGTCTAAAACACTTTATAATATCTCATTCCCCTTGAAACATCCAAATACCATTAGAACAACTTAAATATCCTTCTTGGGTCACTTACAAAACATGGTCAAACACATAGTCAAATTTGGATCTTAATAACTTTGACTATACAAACATTCAGACCTTATAACTAGATTTATTGGATGTAACTTGAATTACTCTATAGCTTTGATTTTTACTACATCAAGAAATTTTTCCTAGATCAAAAGTTATAGCTCAAAAAGTAAGCACTATTTTTCCTTTATTAATTTGAATATTCAAATTCCAATGGTCACTATTAAACATCAAACACTTATCACCATCTCATGCCCTCTCATAGATTGAATGAATACACCTCTTTGATATCATTTGAAATTATCCTGATCTTTAACTATGCTAAACACATATTAATTTGACATCATCTTATGCTCCCTAACAATTTTGACCAAATCCACACCATCAATCTCCTTGAAAGTAGCTCAATATTTACCTTTGCTTATCATTAAACATCAAGCACTTGTCATAATATTACTACTTCCTGATAATTTGTAAAAAATGCACTCCATTAGATCTCACCATTGATCTATGTTTTGAGCTCCCATGATTGTGCCACTTAGAATCCCCACGTGCCTTCTGTACATTTGACTCATTGACTTTAACTCACGTCATTGATCTTCTAAATACATGATCATATGCTCACTATTGATCTTCTATCCAAGTTCAATGAATATAACACATTTCATTAGCATTTTCATTCTTTAACATATTGATTTTTACGTGCATCATTGGATCAAGATCTATGACTTAATGCTCACCATTAGATCTATTGACTAGATGACCTTAGACTTCAATGTAGTTTAACTTGACAGTCTCTGGCTTATCATAGTCTACAAGTGCAACTTTGAAGATTTATATCTCAAGCTAGGAAACACTTTAGTACTCTGAATCTTTAGGGCACTTTATTTTCACTATAGACAAGATCTTCATGAAATCCATTGACCTTGTTTGATTTTTTGGGTGCCTAAAATAAATGCACAAACTTGATGGTTCATTCATGTTTGCATGATGGTATATGATGGTTTGGATTATCTTAATCTATAATATGCATGTTCCTCATTCTAAATGATCAAAAGACATATTAGGACTTCATCAAGACAACTATGGATGCCTCACTTCTTCTTTATCCTTACAAACTTGAAAATCTGCCATATCTCTCCAAACCATCAATCTGATCACTTTATCATTAATGAATTAGTAAAACATGATCTCTTTGACATAAATGACAACCAAACATCAATCAAAATGATCAAATATCTCCCCATTTATCATTTATTGAAAAACACCCTCAGAATGACTTTATTTGTACAATGATTTCATTATAATATTTCTTCCCCTTTGACATTAATGACAAAGGGTCATGCTAATAATCATTTATCAACATCATGTATGAATTAAAATACCATTTAATATGCTCAAGATACTTACATAAATTTAATCATGTGAACAATTTCTCTCCCTTTGACATGCATCAAACTGAACTTGGACATCTCAGGTCCTTAGACTTGACAAACTGCTCACAGAGCATAGAAATCTCCCCTTAACATCATGCTCTATCTCATGTCATTTGTTCTTTGACATAAATCAATATAAACTTAGGATATTCTAATATTTGGACCTATTTACCTTCTTGAATTATCATCTATAACAGATATCACCACATCTTCAATATGACTAAATCATCTCACATATGCTTCCCCTCACATCATGCATAGCTTCTCAAGCCATCTAAGTTAGCTCCCCCTAACTCCATGCTCCTCCTTATGCCAGCCTAAAATACCCCCCCTTGATATTAATAACCAAATATCACCTATATAAATTTTTAGAACACCTTCATGGCCTCAACAATAAGAAAATATCAAACTCAAAACACTGAACTACTTTGTGTCTTCAAATGACATCATTCTACTTTCATACTCTCACTTATAAGCTACTTCTAAGAATACCAAAAGATATTAAAGCCACACAATAAATAATAAATATGTTCTAAATTAACCATATAACTTACATTGACACACTCATGTCATTCTCTTTTATATAAATTGATAAAAAAATCACTCTTCTTCACACTAGGCCTATCTAGACTCCTTGTAGCCCTACTTGGAACTTGCAAAGCCAAATTTTTTTAGTAAACACATCTTCAAGACATAAAACTTCATATTTGGATCACTCTCATATACCCCCTCAATAAAACCAATTTTTATCACCTAGATCATCCTCTGCAACATACTTCCTTCACAAACCTACTAGCTAATTAGGCCTCAATCTTAACAAAAACTTGAATAATTTAAAAACTACAAACCTTCAAATCTATGTGAAGCTTGATTTGACAACCCATTTGTCCCATTAAATCTATTAATAATACTTAGACCTCAATTCATAAGGAAAAACACTTTTCTATCATAACCCACAACTCTAGAATCTTAAAATAAATAGGGTCAACAAACCTCCTTCTAGTCAATGCTCACATCTAAAACTTCTTGCATACCTGGAGATAACCATCACAAAATTTTGGACTAAGATTTGAGCCTCCATCATTTTGGAAACCCATACATCCTATAACCCATTTTAGGCCTTCTTGCCCTTAAGCCAAAATTGAGATAATTGAGAGCACTCAAAAAGATTCAATTTAACTTCAATATACTTTTAGACAAAAAAACCACTTGGAGCATGCTAGAATAAGGTCAACATACCTTTCTATGCAAACTCTCAAATATTCCTTTTCCAGTAAGAAACTTTAATTTGACCCTATAGACTGCTTCAAATTTAGGACCAAAGTCCTTGAATACACCTTGAGCACACATACTTGCTTCTCCACAAGAAAGATGTCTCCTAAGAAGCATAGGTAGAGATACCCTACTTCACATGTTTCCTTAAAACAATGTGAAACCAAGATTTGCCTATAATTCCTCATATTCCTTCTCTTCCTTGGTCATCTAATACTAACATTTCTTCTTCTTCTTCTTAGGCTTAAGAGAAACAACTTGTTCATCTAATAAAACATTCTCCTTCTCTTCTAAGAATGTATTGATAACACATGGGGTAACATAGATTCATGACATACCTTTCTAGTTGAAGAATGTTCCTTTGAGTACATAACCTCATCACTAGGTATTAACAACTAACATTTTTTGCATGAAACTTACTCAACAAAAATAAGATGTTCACTTGAATCCATATACACCTCAGAACTAGCCTCAACCAACACCTTGTTCTTCTCCTTGAACTTGGTTTATTCATTCACAACATGAGTAAACAATGAGAACCCTTGGCACCCTTTAACTTCTATAGAATTTTCCACCATAACAAACATATTACTTAGACCTACAGATTCATCATGACTCAAACATACCACCTTTAGTTTCCATGAGTTAACTTTCATTCTTTCTTTCACTCTAGGAGCCTAATTAAGCCTATTCTATCTTGTAGGCCTTTGCTTGCATAATCTATTAATGTAACCTCTCTCTTGACAGTTGAAGCACACTATACCTTTTACAAGAATATTATCCTACCTTTCTTGATTAGAACAAAATCTTGTAATATGTCTATTATTTTGACAATTGAAATAAACTACTCCTTTTGAAGAAGACTCACCTTTCCTTGCCTTATTTGGATAATGCTTAACAAAATGTCCCTCATAAATATAGTTTAAGCACTTAACTTTGTTCACACTTTTTGACTAATGACCCCCATCATAGTTCCATGCAAACACATTTCTAATAGGTCTTTTACACTCTCTATCCCTATGACCAAATTGATTACATGTGTAACAGTAACCATTGAAACTTGGATACCTTATGTTATTTGGTTGTTTGATTTGATTTGTCTTCAATCTATTAGCACCATCATTTTTTGATTGATTGGTAGCCTTTAAGGGATACAATACCTTGCTCTAATTTAATTTCATGTCAACTTGAGAAACAACTTTGGGCTGTTCATTAAAACCCAATCTAGATATGTCACTAGCATACTTTTGACTATTTATGAGATTATCTAGATCGTTATAAATTTTATCAAACTTGAAAAATTATTTCACCTTGATTTTAGAATTATCTAACTCATCTTTCAAAGACACAATATCAAAAACATACCTTGATCATTCTTCTTCTTTGGCTATTAGACTTGCAAACATAGATTTTAATTTATAATTAAGAAACATGACTGCACCTTCATGCTCCTTGGTGTGTTCATTCATTCTTTCTTCATACACATTGAATTTCTCTTCATAGTCCTTGATTAGAGACTTCATCTTCTTTTTAATATTCTTCTCAATCTTTATTTCTTTAAGAGCATCCATCAATTAAGCCTCATAGTCCACCTCATCTTTATCATCATTTGAATCACTCCAAGTAGACTCCTTTTGATATGAGCAATTTCCTTCCTCAAGAATGAAGAGGTATTTACCTTCAATAGGAATATGATATTCATGATCATATTCTGAGTCACTATCTTCACTCTCATATGATGATATGCAATCTTTATTGGTGTAGAGATTCTTATTATTTTTGAAGGACTTCTTCTTGTTGTCATACTTTTTGAATCCTTTCTTCCTTTTATCAGACATGTATGTCTTCTTGTATTCATCATGGCCATCACCATGATCTTAATTATAATAATTATTATGCTTATGATGGAACTTAATAGAAAAATGTCCTACCTCTCCACAATTGAAGTATTTGAAGGGTAGTTTACCATTATCCTTGCCTGATCCTATTTTTAATTTCCTTGTAAACAAATCAAGTAGTTTATCTTCATTAATATCATATATGTCATCCTCCTTGAATTTATTTACTTGGAAATTATTATTTGGATTAATTTATGTATTTAATTCTACTTCCTTCTTTGGTGATATATCATCATTTACTCTCATCTCATAATAAGTAAGGATACCATGCAATTCATCCATCTTCAACTAAGTAAGATCATGAGTTTCTTCTACAATAAACACTTTTGAATAAAAATTGAGAGAGATAAACCTTAATATATTTTAAAATATAGTAGATTCTTCAAGATTATCTCCAATACCTCTGATGATGTTCACAATATCATCAACTCCCTATAGAAAGGATACCACAAAATCTTCTTCCTTCATCTTAAGATTCTCAAATTGTCTTTGATGAGTCTGTAACTTTGCCAACTTAACCTTTGAATCTCTTTCATAAGTAGTATTTAATTTATCACACATTTCCTTGGAAAATATGTAATGGATTACCATGGTGTATTTATTCTCTGAAAGACCACAAGTTATAACATTCATTGCCTTAGAATTGTTATCAAATAACTTCTTATTTGTAACACTAGATGGAGGAATAGTAAGTTCAAAATAACAAATCACAATAGATTGTTAAGTGTCAAACCATAGGGACATGATGTAAGTCCTCATCCTCACATTCTAAAAAGAATATTTTGATCCATTGAACATTAATTCTTGATCAGTGAAAAAACCTCATTGTATTCAATAACTACCCATATTATACCTTAGATCTCCTTTAAGATGTCAAGCCTTTAACAAAGAATCGAATCCGATACCAATTTTTAGAGGTAAAAAAAACTTAGAGGGGGGGGCGAATAAGTAGTGGAAAAAAATCCAATTTAATTTCCAAACCCTTTAAACACTTAAGCATTCAATATAACCATTCATGAAATATTCAAGATGTTTATAGTAATGAATAAATAAATAATACAAGATTACACAGACAACATAAGATCTATATGGGAAACCCACTTGGAGAATAAAAACCACTCTCAAGCCTAAAAACACATGGAATAATTGTTTTATAAGAAGTATGAAAACATGAGACTTTAGTGAAGCACCTATTTCACAAGGAAAACTTGCCCTTAGGATGGTTAAGTCCTTTTGACCACAATTTAGTGAAACATATATTCTACAAGGAGAACCTACCCCTAGGATGGTCAAGTACTTATAACCAAACTTTAGTAAAACACCTATTCTATAAGTAACACCTGCCCTTAGGATGGTCAAGTCCTTATGACCATACTTTAGTGAAAAACTTATTCCACAAGGAATACCTACCCCTAGGATGGTCAAGTCCTTTTGACCCAAAGGTTGACCACCCTCCTAACACCTATGATATGAACATCTCCACCTTTAAACTAATGTATTTAACATGTAATGATGGACCTATGATTTTATAACCCCTAAAAAACACCCTCTTTATCTCATACAAGCCGCTCACATAGGCATTCCACAATCTCTCTTCCTCTTCACTCAAATTTCCCTTATAGACACACTTAGACCTATAAATACTTCTTATATTCACTTATCTCCCCAATATTAAAACCTAATAGGCCACTATATTTCACATCACAAATATAACCTAAAATTCATACACATATTCATTAACTTGATATGCTCTACAACCCATCCATTTGACATGAACCCTTTCTTCTTTCTTTTGCTCTTCAATTCTTACACACACCTCTTCTTGCAAGTCTAGAAATCACCACCTTTGATTTAAATTTTTATAGATCCATCATGATTATTATATTATAAGTCATACATAATACTCATCATAGCCCTTAAGATATATAACATATCTTAATACTATCCACATAGGTCAGCCATAACAACTATGGGTCACACTTAACCAGCTGCACCTTTCAATTAGGCCTTATTAGCCCTTATAGGTCTCATGGAGACCTATTCATCCATTTACCACTCCATTGAGTAAAAAAAGAAAATAATATCACTTAAAAATGCATAAGTTCACTCCATATGACATCTTATACATCTTAAAATGATTAAATTCATCATTACACACATCTGCATATGCTTAATCTACTCAAATATTAGCCTTGTACAAAAGAACACCATGAAAAAATAAATAGTAAAATTATAAGAATTTGTTCATACTAAATATAAATTGGTCAAATCTTAAAAATCCATATAGATGATCCTCATATGGTCTAAAACATTCTCCAATAACTTATTCCCATTTAAACATCCAATTACTATTAGAACAACTCAAATATCCTTCTCGGGTCACTTACAAAACATGGTCAAACACATATTCAAATTTGGAGCTTAATAAATTTGACTATAAAAACATTCAATCCTTATAAATAGATTCACTAGATACACCTTGAAGTATTCTACAAATTTTCTTTATACTACATCAAAAAATTTGTCTTGCATCAAAATTTATAGCTCAAAAACTAAGCATTAGTTTTCCTTCATTAATTTGAATATTCAAATTAAAACAATCACTATTAAAAATTAATCACTTTGTCAACATCTTATGCCCTCTCATAGATGGAATGACTATGCATCATTGATCTCCCTTGAAAGTAGCCTGATCTTGAACTATGCTAAACATCTATCAATTTGACCTCATCTCATGCTCCCTAGAAATTTTGACCAAATACACATCATCGATCTCCTTGGAAGTAGCTCAGTCTTTACTTTGATTAATGTTAAACATCAAGCACTTGTCATCATCTTAATATTTCCTAAAAATTTGGAACAAATTAACTTCATCAATCTCTATGGATTAACTACGTCTTTATCTTGCAATGCTCATCATTGATCTAAGTTTTGAGCTCCCACAATTGTGTCACTTGGAAGCCACACATTCCTTCTGCACATTTGACTCATTGAATTTAACTCACATCATTTATCTTCTGATTACATGATCATATTCTCATCATTGACATTCTATTTAAGCTTTATGAATGTGACACATGTCGCTAGTGCATTAATTCTTTAATATATTAACTTTTATGCACACCATTAGATCAAGATATATGATTTAATGTACACCATTAGATCTACTAACTAGAAGACCTCAGACTTCAACATAGTTTAACTTGATAGTCTCTAGCCCATCATAGTCTATAAGTAAAACTTTGAAGATTTATATCTTGAGATAGAAAACATTTCAAGACTTTGAATCTTTAGGGTACTTTCTTGGCATTATAAATAACACTCCATGAAATCTATTGACCTTATTTGACTTTTTGGGTGCCTAAAATAAATGCACAAACTTGTTGGTTAATTCATGTCTTCATGATGATCTATGATGGTCTATCTTCTCTTAAGATAGAATATGCATTTTACTCATTCCAAATGATAAAAATCCATATCATGACTTCATCAAGACATCTATGGATGCCTCACAACTTATTTTTTATCCTTATAGACCTAAAAATATGCCATATCTCTCCAACCAATCAATCTATTCACTTTGTCATTAATGCATTATTACAACATGTTCTCTTTTACATCAATGACAACCAAACATTAATGACCATGATCAACACTATATAGAGGCAATCTTGGCCATACATGAAGGGACCAAAATGGCTAGATAAGAGATCAAAGAAGAGTTAGAAACTCTTAGGGAGTAATAATAGGTAATTTGAGTCCCTTAAAGTATTGAGTAGGATGTGCTAAATGTAACACTTAGGTTGTATGAGATTTTATATTCCATTCATTCTTTGAGAGTCAAATTGGATTCCCTTGTCAATTCTATAAATAGATTATTCAAAAGTATTAAGGAGGATGAAAATAAGATCAATTTATTAGTGCTATATACACCCAATAAGGAATTTATCCACTTGGACTTAATCACCCCATTAGAGGCATCAAATGATTTGAATTTAATTTTAATAAGAACATATGAGGCCCATGATTAGGTATCATCCTCTAAATCTCTTATGAATAAATTAGCTGATCAAAAGAAATAAGACAAATAAATTTTGACTGAAATTGAATTGGAAAAAATTTGGGATAACAAAGGGAATTTGGTGACTCAAGACAAATTTGATCAAATGATTAAGCAAGCCTTTGATAGATTTAAACATAGTCTGTAAGGTTTAAGCTTGAAAGACATCAAAGCTAAATTGAGCTTAGCTAGGGAAAAGTGACATAGGTGGAAGTATTTCATGTTATCTTTAGATCCACCAAGATAGAACATGATAAGCTAATGGAATAGACAAGTAGGGTGAATAGACGACATCTCTTATATATGAATCTAATTCAAGCACAAAATGCTAAGGCATATAAGTACTAACAAGAGATAGATGATAAGAATAAGGCATACAAACAAATGCCACCTATGAATTCTACTCCACAACTCCACCTATAACACCAACAAAAATAGCCACATTAATGCCACTTTATACTATAGCTCCCATGGTAACTTCATCTCAATCAACCAATGCATCGCTGAGCATAAATCCATGCCATAAAGCACAAGTAAAAGTACAATTACAATTTTTATGATAATTTTGAGACATATTAATCAAGAGATAATTTAGCATGATGGCTAACTTTTTACAATTTTTGAATGTAGCAATTATAACTAAATTGTTGAGTCATAGTTACATCTATTTTGTAATTAACTGAATCCTTTTTGTCAGCGTGCACACATTATATGAATGAGATATTTATAAGTTATTGACACATAATTAAGACTTATATTATAGTCTATTAAGATGTAAATGAATTTTTCTAAACTTGGAGGATGAGGTGACCCCTTCCCCAAGTTCTTTATATACATGTAGAACTCTCTTTTTAAAGGGTTGATGTTTTTGAATAAATATACAAGAAGAAATTAAGGAATTTATTATCATGAAACTATGTTTGTTATTTTTTCTTCCCTCTCTATGATAATGAATTTGAAGTTTCCTTATCTTTATTGATTCAATAATTTTCATGTGTGCCAATTTTATAGATGAAGTTGACTATTTTATTAATGAATATTAGTCTTAGATGTGTAATATCTATTGAAAACTGATAGATTTTTTTGATTTAAGTATTTATTACAAGTTTAATTGATAATCCAAGGTATGTAGAGGTATCTCCTTAGATATATTCTTTTAGGTTTGAACCAAAACTACCTTAGAAAACTTCTTGGTCCGAGCTGTAATCTCTTATACAAAGGTGTGCAACAATAGTCTTTATAAGAGAAACCTTCAGTTAAGACCATTATACATCCTATATATATTATCATATACTTATAACCATGTTTATTCAAGAGTGTGTAAAAGTTACAAGCAAAAATCATTAGTTCTTGAGATACTTGCCCATCAAAGACACAACAAGAAACTCCATTTCAAAGACATATAACCTTATTTTCTTCCTTACCATTCCTTATTTTTGAGTTTATTTGAAATATTACCACCATAGGATATTATTTCACCCATCCAAATCTCCTAGTGATTTACCTTTTTATTAGAATCCATGCATCCACCCACAAATCTGGTTAAGCAACCCATAGGCTCAACCTACTATTTCACCACTCAATTGTTTTAACCATATACTTTCTACTTGTGTCTTAGAGTGGAACCTAGTTCCATAAAGATCTAAAAATGTTAAAGGTTAACTCATTTAAAAATACCCTGAGGTGTACGTAAAAACCACATCAACAAGTACAATCTAGGGAAAATGAAACTCAATCATGCTCTTGTTCATTCAAAGTTAAAAAATGCAAAATTTAAAGTTACAAAATTCAAAGATTCAAAGTTAAAGAGTTGCAAATTCAAACGCAAAATATTCATTTTAAAGAAAATTCTATGAGTAATTTGGTCATGATGGTGGTATTAATATTATTCATTCCATTTTGATCATGTAAAATAAAATTAGATCCATTTATAATAACATGGTTTGAATTTGTGTAGGTGATCTATGTTTGATTTTAGTGATAATAAATGACCTTATCATCACTTGTAGTGAACCTAGAATGATTCCACCTTCTTGGATTAGTACATTGGATATTATTTCCTTTTTTTTCATGAGAGTTGTAATATTACATCTTTCCAACTCAACTACTTGATTATTTATTCAAATTGGGACTTGATCACTCTCAATTCACCATTGATTAAAATTATCCAAAGTGATTCAATAAGGGGGCAAAATTCTCCATCATTAGTTACAATTTATAGGGTAAGTTGGTCTCACCTATATACATGTGTAATTCTCCCTTGCTTTCTTTTAAATTTTCAAAGTTCACTATTTTTTAAAATTAAAAATAAACAAAATGACTATTTCATGAATGATTGTAAGGTTTTCTAAACTTGAGTTACATGCACAATTGAATTAACTAATTAAATAAATAGCATATTTTACACACTCAAGTTCAATTATTTCTATTTACTCTAGTAATTTCATTACTAGAAGAAATTAGGGGAATTTAGACACATAAATTTGGTCATAGTTACTTGAAAATACTAATTCTTGACATATTCCAAGCCATGTGACTTGCACACAAATGCATGAATCTTATTCACCATTCTTATAAGTCATTTATCTATATGTGGACTTGACCCTTTATTTTTAATTACTATTACATGGAACTCTCAATCTCAAATAATCTAGTTGTCTAAAATTACCTTTAGATTGTGTAGCCTAAATTTTGGATTCGCCTCTTATTATTATTTTTAGCAATAAAAACATAAAATATAAACACATCAATAGGAGGGGATAAAAGAGATAATCAGATTGATAAGAATATTCTCACCATAATTTTACCTCTTTATATATTCTCTCCAAAATTCCCAAATGGATGCTTGATTTCGAAATTGATGGATGTTGAATTTCTTATATTTGCTTAATAATGGCTTCCAATGGATTCTTAAGTTTGATAGTGGATTTGATAGGGCTATATGGATGAAATATAGATGATAATGGAATAAATTTAGCAAGTTTATAAGTTAGTTTAATGGAGGGGGTGAGCTTAGTTATTTAGGAAGTGGATGGAATAATCAATGGCTCAAATTTAATTTTGAGACATTGAAATCAATGGTTAGGATATTTCCAAGGAATTAAAAATTCCTTGGAAATATCTAGAATGGATAATTATAGAGGAGAAGGGGATAAAATAGAGGAGATTTATATAATTATTCAACTCTATAAATCTCTATTAGGTTTTAGGGGTTTAGGAATAGCTAAGAATAGGGTGGTAGATGGGTAGGTAGAATAAATTGTATTTTTAAATTGGAAGTGGCTTAGGAGCTATGTTAGTAGGTAAATAGGTTTTTGTTAATGTATTAATGAAGGGGATTAATTGTTTATGATATGGAATAAGGTTTGTGAGGTGTAGGAAATAGGGAATTGGATATTAGTCAATTAGTTAGGAAACATAGTTATAGGCTAAATTAGCAAAATTAATGTAATTAGCGAGGTGAGCATATTTTAGTGCATATATTTTGCCCCTCTTTAAAAGGGAATTGCTAGTGAAGAAAAGTGGAAGGAATAATGGTCTTTCAAAAAAGAACCATAATCATGTGAAAGCAATGTTATATGGAGTTAGTAGGCTATGATGGCCCCTTGAGGAAGCATATTGGGAGAATTGACCTAGATGGTCACTCGAATAGAAGTCACAGGGGTGGGATGAGGAAAAAACAAGGAAATGGGGTTGAGATACCCCAAGTAATGACTTAGATACATTTGATATGACACTAGTGTCAAAGGGATAAAGTGGTTTGGTTGTGATGTGTTCTAGACAAATAAATAATGTCTAGAAAGTGATGTGATTAATAAGATAAAAATGATTGAGATGAAATGGGTATAACCCTATGAAAATTCCCATAGGAAGGACACATGTTAAGGAGGGCTTGAAGATTGATAATAGAGATACAAGTTGTTGATTTATAAGGGGGAGGCACTTTACTTAAGATTCATAGATGAAAGTGATGTGTGATTATTGAGTGACTGTGAAAGTGATAGGATGAGGATAAGGGATGAACAATGGCCTAACTATCCCTAGGAATAAAAATGAGACCAGGTGCTACCTACATAGACTTAGGAAACCTCATGATGATGTAGTTATGACTTGGGATTAGGTTGGATGGTGGGGAAAGGGAAAATCCATGCCCCAGATAGCTTTAGGGATGATAATGAATAACTGATTGGGACAGTTGAGGGATGGGATATGATATGGATAGTCAGTAAAGGGTGGCTAGGGGTAAAGGGGGTAATAGATAGAGGGTCAAATAGGACAAAATAATAAAAAGAGGATCATTTTAAATTTTGTCTTTTATGAAAATTGAATCTAAGATAAAGCCATGGACTGACTTCCTTGAAATTTCCATCATGGTGAGAGAGTTC
This sequence comes from Torreya grandis, assembly GCA_037957365.1. NCBI lineage: Eukaryota > Viridiplantae > Streptophyta > Pinopsida > Cupressales > Taxaceae > Torreya > Torreya grandis. Next base: position 1,509,161 of record JARHVA010001389.1, read on the forward strand.
AAGAGTTCTAGAAAGTGACAGAGGCTAGACCATTGGTGAGTAACAAGCCCTATTCTTATGTTTTTTATGAAATTTTATTTGATTTTTGTGGATTTATAGAATGAAGTGATGTTGTCTATGGATTTAGTGTAATACCATGACTGAGGGCAAAGCCCTCAGTCATGATATTGTAGTTGAAACTTATGGTTTTGCATAGGAAATAATAGTCTTACAATACTGTAAGACTAGATCTATAGTATTACATTACTACAAGTCTAATATTGTGATGTTGCATAACCATGCATCAAGGGATCATAGTTTTGTACAACCATGTAGTTATGCAAAATTGTAGTTTGTGAGTGGTGGTTGCATCAATATTATAGGTTAGGGCAAAGTCATAAGTTGTAATTTTGATAAGAATAAAGAAAGTGGTTAAGTGATGGGGATAGGCTTAGGGTTGTTATATGGGTTTAAGAAGGGGTTAGGTTTAAGTGGTGTAGAGAGAATTAGGGTGTTTTAGGATGACTTAAGTGAGTTAGGATTAGGGGTGGTAGAGATGATGTTAATTAAGTAGGATTAATTTGATTTTGAGGGGGTGTTAGTGTTGGAGTTAATTAATTAGGAATTTTAAGGAGTTAGTTAATGAGTGAGGTTAGGATTGAGAAATTAGGATGGGTGTGGTTTCTATATGGATGAGGGTAATTTATGTGAAACCTAAGGGTGGGAGGTGGATAGATGATTAATTTAGGTTTATGGCCATGGTTGGAGGTGGTTGGTATGAAATGTTGGGAAGGGAACTTAGGTTATGGATAAGGGAGTTGATTTGTAATAGAGGCAGTGATAAGTTGATGGTGATTGGTGTAGGAGGACTTAGGTGTGATGTATTTATGGATTTGACAACCTGAGGTGCTATATAAGATGTACCTATTGATTGATGTAAACTATAGATTATTAGAGCTGATAAGACTACATTATATCAAGATGATGTTGGTGGTGAGCATTGATCGAGCCTTGATCATAGCTTTGATGGAGTGATGGAATTTATAGACTAGCACATTTCACTTTGTTATCAAGGAGATGATGGTGACTCTTGAGGATGTCTACTAGATATTCCATTTGCCGATGTTGGGTGATAGGATTTATTAGAGGTCACATACTCTTAGTGTCACCTTATAGAAACTAGTAGATGTGATAGATGCATGGATATTAACATGTGCCTCTAAAAGGGGACTATTGATCACCTAAATTTTATGGTTATGTCTCTTATTACTAGCATACTTTTATTGGATAAAAGTGGGTAGTGGTTTCACCTAGGCTTGGGGGACATAGTAGCAAATATGGTTAAGGATTTTAGAGTGTTTTCTTGGGGGCTAGTGGTATTGGCCCATTTATATCATGAGATGCTCTTGGGAGCATATAGGGGAATAAAAAGCTTGGGACCATCCCTATTATTGTAGATATGGAGCTAGGAGCATATTGTGATCTAAAGACCTTTGGGTACCTTAGTAGTGAGGGAGCCTCACTGACCTATGGTTTTTAGGTGGTATATCTTATTGAGAGTGTAGAGGGGCCATGATAGAGATATTTGGTTCTACCATTAGGCATTTATAGCTTATATCCTAAGCACATCACATAGATGCCCTAAAAATGGTTATAATTTGGTTAGGATGATGAGGTGGTGGTGACTCAATACATGTTGATTGAGTGTTACTTGATGGGTCATAGATATTTTGTGATAAAGTGTTAAAGACCTAACCATGTTTAGAGATAGTTATATAGACACTCAAAAACCAAACAATGTTAGATGTTGAAATGCCTTGAACCCCTAATTGAATCTAAGGCTATTTGAACACCTAGTTGACTTAGCCCATTTATCAATTTACTAAACTTAACTTTTTAATTCACCCTTTTTAACCCATTTTCCTCTAGACATCAACCATCAATGATAATCCTAATCATCAATGGTTAGCCTAATTGTTGATGATCCAATCTTATAAGCCTACTTTAAAATAATTACTAGTTGTATGAGATAAGTATGACACATTTAGAAACTTTTGTTTTGTGATGCAAACTAGTTTTAAAGCATCATAATTATCAAATTTCTCCTATACCTGATTAATAACTTCCTCTTGCACATGTATTAACTTCATTCTATAAAAGGAGAGAAGTAAGAGAAGAAAGGGGGGAAAAATCTAGCAATTTGCATCTAAGCTATCTTGCATCTAGGTATTCAGTGTCCCTTCAGAAAGTAAACAACATCAACATAGACCCAAACCTATGTTGGTATTGATTTCAAAGGCCAAATTACTATCACTCTATCCAAATAGCATCAACTTTTCACCAATAAGTTACAAGTATCTCTTGCTTGTTTTATTTGATTTATATTTCATTTTTAACCTCCCTGCCTTATCAAACCCATCAATATCTTATTTTCCATTCCCTTGGTCCATAAAAAACCTCTATTTTCACAAATTACCTAATCTACAATCCTTTTTCTGATCATTTCCATAATCATATAGGTAAACATCGATGGTTATCTCAACTATAGATGGTCATCTCAACTGTCGATAGTTACCTAACTGCCAATGGTTTGCCCAACCACCGATGGTCACTATGGTAGAAAATAATAATAATTTATTTTCACCCTCTTGACCCCAACCAAACCCTATTTTCTATGTTACTTCCTATTCATAGAGACTTTTCTAATTTTGTGAAACTGACCCCAAATATTTTAGCATGAGTATTGACCCACTTTTACTATATTTAATATTTTTGTTTAACAAGCAATTTACTTCCATCTCATCTTACATGCATTTACTCTCTAGTTATTGAAATCAAGTTTCCTTTATTTTCATTTATATCAACTTAATTGTTATAAATAGTGGATTGATAGCCTCTTAGTAAGCATATGCTTCTTGGATCTAGCTTACACTAGGTAGTCAACTCAAATATCCATCTAAAAACCCCTTTTATAGTGTCTTTCTTATCTATAGGTTATTCTTTCCAAGCCAAAGAGGAGTTCCCCTCATCATCTAGATCATGTGCACACTTTATTAGGTATTCTTCTACACACCCTATTACTAGTTTCATTACTTATTTCCAAATTAAGAAATGAGCAGAAATTAATCTAAAATATTTTGGCATGCCCAATGGGACCCAACATCCATTTTTATTCCTTTATTGTATGCTCATCAAATGACATCTAAGATTTCTTTTGGGATTAAAATAAACCTTTTGCATACATTGATTTCTTGATTGTCTTAGCTCATCTGGTAACTTAAAATCAAAGTAATTAATCATATTATTCAATCTTGTTATCACACACTTATCCAAACCACATAACCAATCAACACATCAAAACATACTTGAGACAAGGCCCAACTAGGATTTCATCACCTAGCAGTAAACCTTACCCCTTCCTAGCAATCCTACATGGAGGTCATTACCAAGGGGAAAACCAACTCAACTCTCTAGTTGAGTATAAACTTTGAGATTTGATATATTTTGGCTAAGCACCCAACACCCCTATCACTATGGTGTGTGAAGTGAAGGGGTAGGCCCCAATACCAAGCCACGTACTAAAGGTCAATAAAAAATTTCTCTCTTGAGCACCTAAACATAACCTGAAACCAACCTTAGATTTCCTCTTTAGTACCTACTCTAAAAACCAATTTTCCTCATCACACTTTCTAGGGCATAAGCCAAAAGTGATTTAAAAATAACCCTAGGTTGTTAAATGCACTTTAGTGCATGTTTGATTTCCTTAAGTTTTTTTCTTTTGATTGATCTTTGTTTGAGGTGTGAGTTTCATAATTTTATCTTCTATTTCCTCTCATGGTGTTTACTAAATAGCAGTTGAGGAATCAAAACAACCAACAACCACCTTCTTCTTCTTCCTCCATGGAGTATACCTCTGATGCTGAGGGTTCCCCTCATTTTTATCCTCCTCCTACTAGGCCCCCAATCATTTCCAAGGGTGATATATCTTTTTCCACCTTCCTCAATAACAACCCCATGGCTCTTTAACATTACCTAAACACCTTATCTAACCGTACCTCTTTTGCTTTGGTTCCTCCTGTGGAGCCTCCCTATGGTATACCTCCCCATATTTTGGTGGGTACCACCACAACCCGACCTATGATCACCCAAACCTCTTCTTCATCTAATATCCCACCTACTACCACTCCCCAAACTCCATCTAACATCCCAACTAGTAATCAAACACCTACTACCCCAACCAATACCTCCAACATTGGATCAACCTTACCTCTTATAACCTATACTCCCTCCACTATGGGAGTATCCTCTACCCCTATTTCTTCCGTTCCCCTTAGTTTAACTAACCCACCAAATTCTACCCCATATTAGAGTTTGGCACTTTCCATACCTTAAACCCTCCTACCTAGTAGCACTAGAGTTACCACCCATCAATAACTATCTAGAACTTTATACTCCCAACCCAATCTACATCCATACCACCATCTACCAACCCAAACATACCTCTAACCCAACCTATATGAGCCCCTAAAAAATTACCCATGACATCTTATCCATATCTTTCTAACGCATAAAGATACATATCACCTTTCACCCAACCATTTATGTCAATCAACCCATATGTGGCACTATCCCAACCTCTTATGACCACTTACCAATATATGGCTTCTTCAACACCCTCTATCACTTATCCATACATTACTACCACCCAACCTCAACAAGGCTTACCACCTAATTATGAAGCTTCCCAACTACAAATATATTTGGTTCAGATGTTAATGGACAAAATTTCCAACTTAGAATCATCTATCTCTAGGTCTCATAACCTTTTATCCTATGATCAAATCTATAATGAACCCATTAATCCATCAGTACCTATCTATACTTATCCTCCTCAATGGGAATTACTTAAGTTTTACAAATTTTTATGTAAGGAAGACCCCCAACAACATTCAAGAGAATTTCATCATTCTTGTTATTTGATCACATATGATGATGCTCTCCTCCTTCATACCTTCCCCATGTCCTTATCAGGACCAACCCTTTATTGATATAGTGATCTCACCAAGCACTCCATATTTTCATTCTCCTAACTTGCCCAATATTTTTAGAGCATTTATTAATAAATATATCTAAAAATGTTTCTATTACCGACCTCTATTCTATTAGGTAATTTTATGATGAATCAATTACTAATTTTGTAGCAAGATGGAGAGGTCTCATCAACCAACTTTCTTTCTCCCTACCCCAACCTGAGTTGATTGAGATCTTCTCTCGAGGTTATGACAACCATATTTTCCCCACTCTTCAAGTTTAAACTTTCAAAAAAAATTATGAGGCATTCACCTTGGCACTTAAACTTGAAAACTAAGCCATTGATCAAGGGAAATTGAAACTATGAAACAAGAATTCTAGATTTAAATCCAATGATCCTCCCACTAAAAATACTAACCAATCTAACCACTCCAATACCAAAGAGAAAACATCTTTAAAATAATTTATCCTAAAAATTTATCCACCACCAACTATAAACCAACCCCATCAAATCAATTCTTCCAACCCTTCCTACCAATAAAACTAAAACTACAACTGAGTTCCTCCAAAATAATGCACTCCCATACGGGTGTCTTATGCTTCAGTTTTGGAAAAATTATTCAAATCTAACCTCATATAACTTCCACCTATTAAACTAATCCAAACATTTGATGATTATCACCCCTTGCTTGGTTGGTACAATGAAAATGATCATTGTGCCTTTCATCAAGTTATTGGACATGACATCAATATATGCAATACCTTCAAAAGTATAGTCCAAAGCTTAATTTATAGTGGATAAATTGAATTTGATAATACCAATTAACCTCCTAATCAATCCCTTGAAATATTTTTAAAACCTTTTCCTAATCATGCTCCTTATACCCATCACCATGACAACAATCCAAAATCATCTCACTCTCATGAGGCAGACACAATCAACATTATTATTAGTGATCCAATTATTGAGGAGATCACTACCAAGAATAATTATTCCTCCCTTTCACTTACATAAGTAGTGGAATCACCTTCTATTCCTTTGGATACCCAAATTAAGGAATCAACCACCCTCTCTCTTCACATAATGAGACCTTGGCTTTATCTACCTCTTCTTTGATGGAAACACCAAAAGAGGCAACCTTTGCATTAACCACTTCTTCTTCTTCTTCCAATCTACCCATTGAAGTGGTAGAATTTCCATCCATTACTTTGGATACCCAAATAAAGGAAGAAACCATGTCCATTCCTTCACTTGATGACACTACACCTACCTCCCCCATCCTAGAACCATCTATTCCCTCTTTGGAAACTATCTAGTAAGAGAAAGTTACCTCACCCAACCAACTACCAATTTTTGGAACCTCCCATCAAGAACACAGATGAAGGAGCCATTCCCTCTTCTCCACCTAGGGGCTTAATTTTTGAAATCAATGACCAAGGAACTAAACCCATCTATAAGCCCTTTTCTAGACTAGTCCAAAGTTTAGAGTTCACTTCTCAACCCAACTTTGATAGAGCCACCTTTTGGCATCATCTTGGTTTCCCATACCAAAACATATATAAATCTTTAACCTCACTTCAATCCACCCTTAAACCCATTTTTACCCCTTCATCAAATACCTCTTCTTCAAAAATCATAGGCAAACCATCCCAACCACTACCATCAAACATCACCAAATCAACTTATGTCTCTCTCACTAAGACTATCAAGAATTTAGGAATCCTTCCCACACCTATTCAAACTAACCCCTCTTTAAAGTTGGATTTAACTCCACCTAGTCCACCAAATAAACCCTTGAACTAGACCCATACCACCTCCTTCCAACTTGCCTTCTATTTTAGGAGCCCATCTTTCTACAATCCTAATTACCTATTCTTCCTCTAATAAGCCATCTCCCTTTTCTTTACCTAAACCTACACCCATTAAATCATCTAGTTACCCATCATTCTTAACCAACTTATCTACTTGTACATTTCCACCTATATCCAACCCCTCATCATCTAAATATTCAACCTCTTAATAATTCACCCTGAAATCAACCATAACTAAGCAATCCCAACCACCAACCAAAACCATTTAACCACATATAACTTCTAAGGTAAAAAATACTTCAAGGAAGGATCCCATTCTTAAACCTATAAACCCATCACCTCCAATAGCTTTGAATGAATCTTATTCAACTATTCTACAAAGGTTGTTGCAAACTTCTTCCATTAGCTTACCACTTATCAAACCATTTTACCCCTCTAATACCAAACCCTTTTAGTTCAATGATGACTTGATTTGTGAATACCATAGGGTACTAGGAGATGACATAGAGAATTACAAAGCTCTCCAAGTAATTTTTCATAGCCTATATAATGAGGATGATCTATTATTTGATGAGCCTCTTTTACCTCCATTACCAATCCTACCATCAAATCAACCTACCCAACCTTTGCCTACTCCCCCATTCTCATCCAAGAGTGAGGAGGAGGAACTGAAGCAACCAACAAACCCAAAAAATCCCCCCATCCACACTATTCATATGGTTATCCGCTCATGGGCCCAACAAAAGGATAAGGGAAAAGCCAAAGTCTCCATTCCTTGGACGTACCCTTCAACCCCTCAACCTTATGACCAACCCCAAACACCTACACCTTCACATATTCCACCACCAAAGCCCAAAGTATCCAATATGGGGCCCTCCCTCCAACCCATCTAATTCCATCTAATGTATCATGTTGAAACAACTTTACCAAACACCATTAAAAATGAGCCTTTATGAATTGATCAACACCTTACCCCACCATCATTAGGCACTAATAGAGGATCTAAAATCTATAGAGGTTCAAATAGATGATCCATAATCTATTACACCCTTTATGGGAGCTCTCCAACTTTCTACCTTTGTCACCTTTTAGGATTCAAAAATACCTCTTTTCATCCTGAGGATTTTGATCCTCCCCTGTTTATCATCATGTACATAAATCACACCCACATCAAAAGGGTGATTATTGATGGAGGAGATAGTATAAAAATTATCTCCTCCCATGCTTATGACCAACTTCAATTTCCCAAGAACATCATATCAAAAAGCAAAAAAATTCTTTGTTCCTTCAATAATACCATATCGACAACTTTTGGGACAATTATCTTTCATACTTGCTTGGGACCCCACACCATTCCCAAACTATTTTACGTTATATAGGGAAATTTTTAATACAATGTGTTACTTGGATGCCCTTAGATCCATGTCATGAGTTGTGTTTCTTCCAAATTGAATCAATATGTCAAATTTGAGCATGAAGGTCAAGTTGTTACCATCAAAGCTAACCCTAGTCCTTTTAACTCTTGAAATATGACATATTGACTTAATTATGTTCTTATTCCTCCCTCATCCACCTCACCATCAAATACTAACAACACTACATTACCGCTAACCAAAACCCATAGCCCTCCCACCCACAATAATGATGAAACTTCTACTAGCTCATCAATCCCTTCTTCCTAGATTCCCATAGAGGACCCCTTGGAATCCATGTTCCAATGTCTCTCACTTAGGGAGTATCATATTTTAGCCTTGTATGCTTTACCTACTCCACAAGAGTATGGGAACCTTAAACATGACCCTTCCTATGATTCCAACATCAAAACCATCATCCCTTTTAAGGTCCCCAATAATCAAACATATTTCATTTATGGGGGATTTGATCAACCATTTCTCACACCTACCACTATCTCATCCATCTAACCATTTACCTATAACTTATCTTATCTCAATAAACTAGATTTTGACAAAGCTTACCTTTATAAGTGTGCTTGGAATGGGTTTGGTCTTGGCATTTATAAATAGGGACCTCATTAGTTACCCATAATCAAAAATTAAAAACCTAATGAGTTATTTGACATTGGATTTGTACCACCAGAAGAAACTAGCAAACCAAAACCCATTACTGCCATCGAAGAGGATCTCCCATATTCACTAACCCCATCTCCCTTGAAGTTTTAAGACTTTGATATCATCCCATCAAACTTTTTTTTGATTAACACTATTAGTTTTGGCCACCTGACCAATCAAAAGGGAAGTTAAACTAAAACCCTTCCTCTCATTCATCTTGAAATAATAAAATGAGATTCTCTTACCATCAACACTATCCAACATCAAGATGATTATTCCATTATCACCTACCTTAGTGCAAGGGATTATTATATCCATAAATCCTTTCCTCCTAAGAACTAAACCATGCTGAATGAACCCACCATTGATGTTAACTTAGGTACTTAGGACAACCCGTGTATCATCAAAATTGGTCAAACCTTAAATTCTATGGAACAAAAAGATTACCCTTCTTTCATTTATGATCGTAGCATAGCCTTTGCTTGGTATTATTAGGATATGCCTAGAATTGACCCTTTTATTTCCCTCCACAACATTTTCACCCATCTTGAGGTTAAGTTACTATGGTAAAAGCTTCGTAGGATACATCCTCACATCACTCTTCTTGTCAAAGAAGAACTTCAACATCTCTTACTTATTGACTTTATCCAACCCATTAATTACCTAAAATGGGTATCTAACATCATTACCATTACCAAACCCATAGGGGGACTTCACCTCTGTATCAACTTTCATGACCTTAACCTTGCTTTCCCAAAGGATGACTTCCTTTGCCAAAAATTAACCAATTTGTTGATCTTACATCTAGCCATGAAATGTTAACTCTCATGGATGGTTTCTTAAGATATAATTAGATCATGATTTCCCCCAAATATTAGCATAGAGATTCCTTTATCACCCTATGGGGGACCTTCTATTATAGGGTTATGCCATTTGGTCTAAAAAATGCTAGAGAAACCTATCAATGTGCCATGATCTACATTTTCCATGATCTCATCCATAAAATTGTAGAAGACTATGTGGATGATCTCATTGGGAAATTTAAAAATAGAAAAGATCACCTCACCATTCTCATAATCATCTTTGACTGACTAATCCATTATCATGTCAGGCTCAACCCTAAAAAAATCATTTTTAGGGTCTTATCTAGAAAACTTTTTGGATTTAACATCTCCCTTCAAGAAAACTTTTATTGTTCCTACCAAAGTCTAAGTAATCTTGGAGATGCCTCATACTAATCTTAAGAAACTCTATAGACTATAGAGGAAGCTATAATCCATCCATCACTTCATCTCCCAATTATCAAATAGATGTCAACCCTTTCACCATCTCCTCAAGAAAGACACTTATTTTAAGTGGACTAAGGACTGTCAACAAGCTTTTAATTCAATCAAGGAGTACCTTCTCTCTTGACCTATTCTCATCCCTCTTAGATAAGACCAACATTTCTACCTTTATATATCCACCATAGACCATTCTTTAGGGGAAATGCTTGCTCATCATGATGAATAGAATAAAGAGCAAGCCATCTATTACATTAGCCACACACTTATAGAGTACAAAACTCAATATACCCATCTTAAAAAACTTTTCCTCTCTTTAGTCTTTGTGGCCTCCAAAATTCATCACTAACACTGACCTCCTCAAATACATGTACTCTAAGCCATACCAAAGCCAACGTATGGCTAAGTTACTCATGATCCTAGTTAAATTTGATCTTGAGTTCCTTCAGCAAAAATATATTAAAGGGAAAGTCATCATCAATCATTTGGTTGAAGCCCCTCTACTTGACAACCAACCACTTCCTCTTGCTTTTTTGGATGAGTGCATTATAACTCTTTCTCAAGAGGAACCCACCTAAAAAATGACCATGTTTTTTGATGGATCCAAATGCCAACATGGTGGGGGTGCTAGAGTTATTATCATTCCTCTCAATGGTGAACCTCTTCCACTTTCATTTAAACTTGAATTTGAATGCACCAAGAATGTGTCCAAATATGAAGCCCTATTCATAGGTCTCTAAACCACTCTAGCATTGGGAATCAAAATAATCAATATCTTTGGTAATTCTTAACTCATGATCAACTAGCTCAATAGATCCTACCAATGTAAAAATTATGTCCTATTGAAGTAAAAATAAGTTGTAGATGTACTCTTACCATCATTCAATCATTATCTTATCTAGTCAATTCCATGATCTACCAACAAATTCATAAATACGATGGCTTCCCTTACTTCCCAAATCCCATCTCAACTTGCTGAATCTAAACTATTTATCACCATTCATATTTTTATCACACCCTCATATATCAGTTCTGACCTTCCTACCATTTATAGTGTGGAAGCATCCCCTTCCAACTTTTGGTACAACTAAACTTTTGACTACCTTAACCTTGGCATCATTCCTCCCAACCTTTTAAGGAATGCTTTATAAGATTTTGTTTAGAGTACCTCTCATTACACCATACTAGGGGGAATCCTTTAAAAACATGGTTTTGATGGTATCCTTCTCCATTGTCTTTGCAGTGATGAAGCTTCCCATGCTATCAAGGAAACACATGATAGAATATGTGGAGGACATTTAAATGTCATAGTCATTGTTAAATGTATGTTTTTCCTTGGCTATTAGTGGCCTAATCTCAATTAGGATTATTGTGATTATGTAAAAAAGTGTGTCAAATGTCAATAGAATGATAATTTACTTCATGCACCTACCCATGACCTTTGTGTGTCCAAAGACTATTGGCCCTTCTCACAATGAGGTCTCAATCTTATTGGGAAAATCAATCCTCATTCATCACAAAGACATCAATCCATCATTACTACTACTAAATATTTTACCAAATGGGTAGAGGCCATCACCTTATCTCCACCAAATCTAAAAAGATTGCTAATTTCATCACTCACGATATCATATATTTCTTTGGCATTCCTCATAAGATCATCACTGATAATGGAAAATATTAAAAGAATAACAAATTCCAAGGTCTATGAGATGATTTTGGCATCAAGTTAATATTTTCCTTGTTTTATCATCCATAAGAAAATGGAAAGGTAGAATCCTATAAAAAAATCCTCAACAAAATGTTGACCAAAGTAGTAAGTGCTTCAGGTTAGCATTGGCATTTGCACATCCCCTTCAATTTATGGGCCTATCATACTAGAATTTAAACCTCTATAGGTGCTACCCCTTTCTCTCTCATCTTTGGAGTAGAGGTAGTCTTTCCTCTCAAAGTCCATATTCCTTCTCTTCTCATATCTTTGTAAAAAATCCTTTTTGAGAGTGATTATCATTAGGAATGCCTCGTACATCTTGATCTCCTTGATGAAAATTTCCTTGTAGCCCTCAATCATCTTTGTTTTTATCAATAATGAATCCAGAATGCATATAAAAAACACCTTAAATATCAAGAATTTAATATCAGAGACCTCATCCTTAAGGAAAACCAACATGTAACTAATATAGAGAAAATAAAAAAGGTAAGATTAATTTAAATGGCTTGGACCCTACATTATAACCCATAAGTATGGATTAGGGGCTTATCATTTGTCTTCTCTCAAAGGCAAACTAGAACTTGAACCTCTCAATGCTTTACATCTACATCCTTTTTATTATTAAAACAAGGATCAAACTCACCTTTCTATCTAACTTAAGATCATCCCTTGGTTTATGATATTTTCACTTCCCTTTACCTAACTATCCTTATTTATTTTTGGGACAATGGATTAAAACATAGGACCATGTGATTATCCATCATAGTTATACCCTAATCGTAAACATGGATACCACGACTCTACCCATGGCATGGTTCTCATGGATACTTTTCATCTCTAATCAGATGGAATCCTATGATCAGTTGTCTTTCAAACCAATTTCCCCTATCTATCATTAAAATTTTGTGTTAAAATTCTTTCCCCATTTAATGTTGACCTTTAACCTTAAATAACTTGTCCATGTCTAAAACTAGCATTCAAAATCAAATTGGGATACCAAAACATTACTTGGGTCCATATCTCTCACATTGTAGACTACTTCCATAAAGGATAGTTTCCCAAGAAGTCAATTGCTTAAAAAATAGATTGCTCCCTCAAAGGACAACTATAACATAACAAAAAATCTAAATTTAGACCACTCCCTTGAAGGATGGTTAACTCAAATTTGTAAAATTAATCACTTGAAGCTTCTTTCATTGATCAACTTCACCCCTTTTTATCAAAAACAACAAAAGATGAAAAAGGGGGGCCCTATATCAAAATCAAAGTAAGATATCCCAAAAGGGCCATAATCGAATCTTTCATATGTATTTAGTAGGCTTCCTACATCAATTAGTATATAATTTGCATTAAGGCATGGACTTGTCTATTATAATTTTTTGATCACCAATAGAAGGGGCAAGCTAACCCACATCAGGTTACCATATTACCCATTTCCATTCAAATTATCTATCACATACTTTTGCCTTATTAAAATCTCTACAATAAAGGGACTATAGCTTACTTGACACAATGTACACAAGATACCATATTTATCACTCAAAGCATGCTTATGAAAAGTGTTTGAAAATATTATTTTCATTAAGCCTATCCAACTTTGGTTTTGATAGATCCTTACCAATGGACACATCATGCCTTTCTTACCTTCTCATTATTATTTAATTAAGACATGTGTCTCATGATTCTTTTATCTTTTTCTAACATTTAGTTTGTTACCTATACCGACTTTATATACCTTTATATCACATATCATATCCAAACATTCAACACATCATTTTCATCATAACCCTAATCCATATGCCTCATGACATTATGTGCCATATCTAATATATGCACCCCAAACATCAAATTCTTCATAAACCATAACATCAAAATAAACCATCAAAACCATCCTATCTATAACCATGAATAAACACATCATCCACAATATAATAACCTAAAAAGCAAGTTTGAATATTTAATCACCTAGACACATTTTATCTCATACACAAGACACAAAATATTGTCGATTTCACATGTCCTCATATCTACACATCTTGTATCCAAAAACACATCATACACATTAATAAACATCAAAACACATGAGACAACCATAAAACAAATATTCATAATTTTATCAATCACATCATGTCAATAAACCACATAATCCATGTCATCATACCATTTACCATATACATTATAAGCAAAACACATCATAATCATGGAATAACCATGTCATATATATAAACATTGTCATAATTCTATCAACATCTCTACATTAAATAATCTATCACAAACATGAAGTCACCATGATCCTATATACCTAAAAACATCTATCTCATATCCATAAATCATATCATGAACAAAATCATTCTATCACCACACCCAGTATCCATTGAACAAAGCATATACATCTGTGAACAAAATCACAAATAGCATAATTAATCAATCATCTAGATATCTAAAATCATACATCACTAAGCTCATGTCATAATTTATAAACATTGTCATCATAACATCATGATCATAAATTCATCCATGAAATCCATCATCATAATAGACCATATCTATCACATGAAAAAAACATGAACAACAACAATCAATCTACATATCCTCGCATAATCAAGAGTCCTCATAATACGATAATACATAATCATCATGTAATCTATATAATCAAATGTCAACATGTCATAATCACCACATAATCATCATATACATAAATGACGAAATACATGACATAATATACCTATCTCTCTCACTCATATACATCTCACATCATCAACACACATGCTAGAATCAAAATAATATCCATTCATGACAATAAAACTCGAGCCCCTAAGGCACCACTCCTCACTCTTTAGTACCTACACCCACACCTATATTTCCATATGGTGGTGGTTCCCCTAATACCCCTACCTAACCGATTGTGGAGGTCCACTATCCTAGAATAGATATAGATGGACCACCTACTAGGATAGCCTTGTACTCCCCATATCTCATCTCCAATGGTAACTATGGTAGCACTATCACCTCATAATATCTTAACTCCTCAATGGTGGCTAGGTATCATGTCCTCAAAATTATGTTAGGTGGTCTTTGTACTATTGTTACGACTACTCCTACCCTCTATCTCAATGGATCTCTCTCTTGAGTCACTAACCCAAGAGAGATAATCACCTAATCACTATCGCTAGTCAAAGTAATAACTTGCCCCTATAAGGCAACAACCTATCCCTATAATCCTATGATCTAGGCATGTGCTACTACCAGTGTTGCCCATGCCTATCCATCTAGTCCACCACCTTGTACTAGTACCCTATTGGGATCCACATCCATAGGATGTTGACCACCATCACCCCATCTAAAGTTAGCTATTGCATATTTGGCCTGGTACTAATCTACATACCCATCTCCAATGCTATCATCATCTATGGGAGCTCTCATTGGTAACTCCTGATCTAATATAACATCCTATGGTTATGGATCCAAGAGTAATAACTCAACATCCTCTCTCTTATATCAAGGAAAATTTAGTGGGATCCCTTACACCAGTCTAAACTATTTCATACTCAATTAAATGGGATAAGCTTTATCTTACCCTCATACCTCCCACAGATCCAACACTAGCTCTACAATGATAATGTGTGGTAGATGTGCACTTCCCAACTTGACCATCTCACATAGGGCCTCCACACTATGTCACCTAACACCAAAACATCCTAATCACCTCTAAACCACTCTATATCTATAACACCACCATCAACCCCTATCAGTGCATAACCCCCTCTCTATCTCATGAAGCCAACCCTATAGTCAATCAACAAACACCCATCCTAAGGAAGCCCTAAAGGTCTCAACACTCATATGTTCTTATATGCCCAACAATGAAGGATGAACCCAATGCTGATCTCATACCACCAATGTGCTCAGAAGGCCCAAGCTCCTTATAGATCTAGACCAATAACATGGGGGCCCAATAAAACATGGTCCTCCCTAATAGCATCTCCACGAGTACTCCCAATAATAGACATGGAAACTAACCATTTCTCAAATTTAGTAGAATGAAGCAAGACACCCCCATCATCATCATAGTCAATAAACATCTATCATAAGGGCCCTTTGGTATAATGGCCCATAACAAACCCTACCTATATGATATTGGGCCTGAACATGATTTAATTCATATATCAAGACCATGAAATAATCTCTCTCATTACTCTCTACATGATAAATTAGCTCCCCCCAAATGGGTATCCATGTGATACATTATATGTCCTCTAGGATAATCATCATCTCTCCCGTTGGCAGCAAGAAAGTGTTCATGGCTGGGTCACATCTCTCGATAAGAGCCACTATCATAGATGCATCACATAATAGGTGTTGGTAGTGTCTCATGGCCCTTAGGCCAACCTCCTCCATATGCCTCCACTCTACATTTGTCATCCCATCTCAAACCTTAGCAAATATCTTAGGGACTTGGTCCCTTATCTGAAACTAGTCACAGGCCTATAAATAAAAAACAACAATATTAGCATGCCCACTTAGTTTTCCACATCAATATAAGTACCAATCTACACCTATCTTTTTCACATTATTCCAATTTAACCCATCATTACCTCTAACACTAAAAATTGACCTTTATCTTTATTCATACTAATTTTACCCTCATCTTACCCCCCAACTACTTCTATCACTAACAATTACCATATTCCACCTAAATTTTTCTAAAATTACTAACCCTCCACCTTCCCACCTAAAAATTCTTTCACCTCATTCTACCAACCATTTTTGACATCTTACCCTATCACACCTACATTTACCCTTTTTCATCATAGGAAACATCTCTTCCATAATTTTCAACACATATTAATTGTACTCCTTTTAACCCCACTCATAAATATAACACACCCTTTTTAAAGATTTTAAAACTATATTAAAACATTTAATATTTACCATTTCACATTTTTACAAACTTTATAAACTTTAAAACTCTTTAAACAACGTCACTATTTAACCAACCCTACTCCTTTAACTTTGACCACTGATGATTCTTCAAACCTTTGATGGTCCCTAGGGATCCTTTTACCCCTGAGTTTAACCATCGATGGTCAGGTTGAATTGTTGATGTTCATTGTGTGTGACTATTGGTGGTGTAACCTTTGAACCCTTAACCTCATACACCTCAACACAACACTCCCATTCTCACCATAGCCTAGCTAAATTTGTTCCCTACCCAAAATTCATAACCACCACACCTTTCCTCTCTATATTTTCCTATTCCTTTGACCAAATTCAATAAAACCTAAATCTAAAGCATCATTTTCCAACACCCATTCAAAACCCTCACAATTTTATTCCTAACTCCTCAAATCCAAATTATAAAACCAATAACATAATTCACCTCACTATCTAATTTAAGACATAACCTACCCCATTCCATGATCACTAGCATGGTTAAATCCCTCTTCTCACTGGTCGATTGTGTCCTCATCCAGCTCCATCTAGTCAAACCTCAGACTCCCCCATACACTATCCACCAATTGATCAACTCTACCTTAGCATGCAAACACAAGAAGACAAAACTCACTGATCACCTAGAGCATAAATTGACAAAAGTCAAATGGTAAAAATGAATTACCATTTTACTTTTGATCTTCTAGATTTTTAGGGTTTTCCTAACCATCGACAGTCAGGGTGACCATTGATGCTTGACTTTAGGGATAAATCTAACCATCAACAGTTGGGGTCCCATATTATTTTTCCAATCTTTTAGCACCATACCTAGGTGCTACCCTTTTTGGATATTACCTTCTCTCTCTAAACCAACCATTTGACCTTTTAGAGCTTACCATTATTTGACTGACTTGTTTGACCATGTCTACCTCAACATTGGCCATTTTTTGACCCAAACTTTTGCATGTTTTATGATGACCTTATTATTGATGCTTGGATTTTGTTCCCTTGAAGAAATGCTCAGATCTCCTCATCCAAGCTAAAAAATGTAATCATCTCTCTTGCTGTGGGTGACAATTTTATTGAGATGAATCTCTATATTGGGGGCTAGTTTCCCTTGATACACCTTTTAAATTATTTTTAAACTAATAACTGTGAATGAAAAGGGAGAAATAAAAAAATTGAGAAAACAAGTGGTGATAAACCAATATTTGATATCCTATCAATTGACTGAAATCACTACTTAAAAACTAACAAAGTTTCTTTACACAAAACTCATAATTTTTATGCATTATCACATCAGTGTTTCACATGTTAGATTCAAGAAAGTATTTGACATTCAGGAGAGTAACATACAATTCTAGGAAAGAATATGGTCTTAAACCACTTCTAAAATGTCTATACACTTATGAAAGAATACTAACAAGGACTTGTAACAATACTCTTTCTACACATTTGGTAGGTAATTAAGAATAATAAGTTAGGAAAGATAACTTTTACTAAACAGGAACAACATGATTTGGACCAATACACAACAATGAAGCATGTGAGTGGAAAATAACTTGTATTATTCCTTCAAGAGTTACCAATATAAATCTAACTAGAATTTCACTATAACTAGCAGAGACTCTCAAATGAGTAGAAAGAATACATATATATATATATATATATATATATATATATATATATATATATAGCCTTTGAGAGAGAGGTTGAGTGAATGAAATGCAAATAACAATCAAACATGTGTCAACTAATAATAAGAATAGTTACTATCATTCTGTAAGATACTTATACCAACAAAATCAAGATGTATCAAACTATGTTTTACTATAAATGGGCTCAGTTGTTGGAAATTTGTTTTGATGTTAGCTATTCTTTGTTGGCTCATTGAGTTATGAAATGGCATAAAAAATTGAACTTTCAACTTGTCTATTTCTATTTTCTATACATAGATGCTCAAGATTTTGAGCATTTGTCATCTTCTCATTTGTCTTCAAGTTCCCTATCTCTTATTTTTAACTCCAACATCTATTCCTTATAGCTTGAAATTGACATTCTATGGGCCATTACTCAAATATTTTCTTCAGATTTCTTTTTCTCAGCACTTGTCTTTAGACTTTTTATTCTTGACATTTTTTGGACAATTTATCCAAAAGATTCTTTCAAGCTCTTCTTCCTTTCCTCTCAGCTTTGTGAAAATTCCCTTCAGCTTTTTAAAAATAACCTTTTGACTTCTTAGAAAGAACCCTTCAACTTTTTTTAATGGTCCACCTCTTCCCCAAAATAATCATTCAAGAAGCTAAAAGTATCTTTCAGGAAAAATGAAATGATCCTTTGAAGAAAGCAAGTGACCCTTCAAAAAAATTACAAGTGTCCACCTAGCTTGAAAAGGTCCTTGTAAATGACCTCTTCGACTTGAAAGTGGCCTTTAGAAAAATGCAAGTGTCCTTTAGAATTTTTAAATGGTCCATTTTTGAACAAAACATACCCTTTAGAAAAACTACAACATGCCCTTCATAAAAATTAAAGGGTCCTTTATCTTGAAAAAGTCCTTAGAGAAAGTTGAAGTGCCTTTCAAAAAAATTGTTTATTCCTTCAATATTTAAGTGAACCATTTATTTCAAGAAAGATACCTTTCAAAAAACAAATTTGGACCTTCAGAAAAGTTAATTTGGATAATTTTCCAAAAAAAAATCCTTGTAGTTATATAAAACCCAAAATAATTTAACAAAACTTCCAAAAGAAACACTTGAACAAGCACCCCGAAATAAATCTCCTAAATAAATTGAACACTTAATCAAAATAAAAGACCCGAAGGCTTAAAAAAAGACCAAAACAAACTTTTTGAAGGAAAGAATTGTGTATTTACTACAAGTTTTATACAAGATACCTCTCTTGAATGACAACTTCATTACTGAGTCCAACCAAAGACATGGACATGTGAATGAAAGGATAGGGGTACCCAATTTTGGCTTGAAAGGCCAAAATTTGGTCAACACTTACCTTGATCAATTTGACTACACTGACCAACCTTACCAAGTTGAAATTTTAAAATTCACACCACCTCATGCATGACTATACCATTTGTGTTATTTTTTAAGATCACTTTCTACCTTAGATACCTATATGTAATACGAACCCTATCTAGATGACTTGATATGCATGAACTGATCAGCTATGACCAATGTTATAAACTAGTTACCCTGTCATACATCTCCCTAGAAACTAACCTTATTTGTACCAACATTATAAACTTTAGTCTCTGCATGAACTTGATTATCATACTTAATTACATTTTGTGTGCATGTTTGCATTTCAAATGCCCAACTCATTTTGTGTCACCCACCTTATGACTACCCATTTATCATTTATCAGACCCTGACCTGATTTTGATTTTACCTCATCAACTCTTGGTTTGAGAGGGAATACCTCCTCCCATACTCAAGGCAACTAGACCATGACCAAAAACCTATCTATTTTTTTTTTAGCTTGTTAAAAAAAAGTTGCATAATAAAAAGGGGAAAAAATTAGACACTTGAAATCTACATAATGTTAGATGTCAAAATAACTTAGACCCCTACCTAACTCTAAGTCTATTTGACCACCTAGTTGACTTAGCCTATTTATTAAGTTTTTAAACTTAACTTTTTAATTCACCCTTTTTTATCCCATTTTCATCTATACTTTGATTGTTGATGGTCAACCTAACCATTGATAATTAGTCTGATCGTTGATGGTCAGGTCTTGTAATCTTGCTCTAAAATCATTACCAACTATATTAGATAAGCATGGAATATTTAACAATTAATGTTTTGTAATTAAAACCAACTTTAAATAATCATAATTAACAACTTTATCCTCTACCTAATTAGTAATTTCCTCTTGCACATTTAATAAATTCATCCTATAAAAGGAGAGAAGCAGGAGAAGAAAGGGGGGGAGAAATCTATCAATTTATATCCAAGCTATCTTGCATCCTAGTATCTAGCATCCCTTCAATAAGCAAGTAGTATCAACAGAGACTTGAACCTCTATCAATATCACTTTTGAAGGCCAAAGTACTGTCACACTATCCAAATAGCTTCAGCCTTATACCAAAAAGTTATATGTATCTCTTGCTTGATTTTTTTCATTTATATTCCATTTTAAACATCCCTACCCTATTAGACCCATAAATATCTTATTTTTCATTCCCTTAATCCATAATAGACCTCTATTTTCCCAAATTACCTAATCTACAATCCTTTTTTTGATCATTTTTAGAATCACATAGGTAACTACTGATGGTTAGCTCAACCACCAATGGTTACCCAACTATGGATGGTTAGCCCAACCATCAATGGTTCACCCAACCACTAATGGTCACTGTAGTATAAAATAATAAGTTATTTTCACCCTCTTTACCCTAACCAAAACCTATTTTCTATGTTAATGCCTATTCGTAGAGATTTTTCTAATTTTCTAAAACTGACCTCAACTATCTTAACATGAGTATTGACCCACTTTTTCTATATTTAGTGTTTTTGTTTAATAAGAAATTTACTTCCATCTCATCTTATAGGCATTTACTCTCTAGTTACTAAATGTAAGTTTCCTTTATATTCATTTATATCAACTTAATTATTATAAATAGTGGATTGACAACCTCCTAATAAGCATACACTTCTTGGATCTAGCTTATGCTAGGAAATCCACTCAACCATCCATCTAATAAACCCTTTTAAGGTGTCTTTCTTATCTGTAGGCTATTCTTTCCAATCAAAATAGGAGTTACCATCATCATCTAGATCACTCATGTAGTTTATCAGGTATTCTTTTACACACCTTATTAATAGTTTCATTACTTACTTCCAAATTAAGAAATGAGTAGAAATTAATCTAAAACAAGTTCAAATTTATACAAATGTTTTGAGGGAGGAAAACCTATTTACAAGGAATGATCGGGAGAGGGCATAGTGGGATCAACCAGTAGATAGAGCCTAAGCCCATACAGATTATGATAACATTTCCCTAATGTAATGGGATTTTTAGACATTGATGATTGATCTTGAAGTTATAATAACTTATATATCATGGTGGATGTTAAAGATTCCATTGAGATTGCTTCAACCCATGGTTGTGGTACAATAAGGAGTAGTGAGGAGAGTGATATAGGAAAAATTAATATTGTAGAGGAAGAGGATGTAGGTACCATCTTAGGATGGCCAAGATGGTCAAGGAGATGGGGATGCCATGGATGTGGATGGAAGGGATGGATATTAGGTGGTAGTTACAAGGTAGCTTGGAGGGAGTGGGGCCCAAACTCAGGCACAGGTATAGGTTGATACCTAAGCTAGAGGTAGTGTTGGTGGAGATGGTGTATGGTTATCATAGTAACCTCTATCAAAGGATGAGAGGTCTTATTTATCATGTTTATAGATAGATATTTAGGCTCAATTTATAGAGATAACAAGGATCACTGAAGAAAGGGATAAATTACAAGCATAGTTGCAAACTTAGATAGCATAAAGAGATAGGTAGTTGCCATAGGCCCAGACATAGGTGATGGGATTACAACATTAGGTCATAGCACTAAAAGCTTAGATAGTCACATTGTAGGCCCATATCTGTAGTCAAGATGCACAAATTATAGGGTATTAGGGCCAAATCACCTAGATGCATGCACAAATTTAGATTATGATAGGAGAGGTAGAGGTGGATGAGAAGGCCAAGAAGGAGGCTAATATAATGATTAGATGGGGTGGGATGTCATTGTGATGAAGAACATCATGAGATTGACATAAGAGGCCCAATAATATTAGACATTATATGAGGTAGTCATGCCACTAAGGCAATGTGCAACTTCATTTAGGGCCATCTCTTCACATTCAGTATGTCAACCTCTGAGAGGAATAGCAAGAATATAACCATTATTGAGACATGATATATTTAGAGGATTTTTTTTTGTATTGTATCACATTCTTGACCCATGGGCCCACATATTGTATCTATTTTTTGACATGGACTCCATGTGGACTATTGATATACATACATACATATATACATACACACACACACATGTACGTATGTATGTATACATATATCAACAGTCCACATGGATTCCATGTCAAAAAATAGATACAATACGTGGGCCCATGGGTCAAGATTTTGCTATAATACAACAAATATCCTCTATAAATATCATGTCATATATGTGTGTGTGTGTGTGTGTGTGTGTGTGTGTGTGTGTGTGTGTGTGTGTGTGTGTGTGTGTGTGTGTGTGTGTGTGTGTGTGTGTGTGTGTGTGTGTGTGTGTGTGTGTGTGTGTGTGTGTGTGTGTGTGTGTGTGTGTGTGTGTGTGTGTAATTTTGGATGTTATGTGATGTGTTTTATTGTCATTGATTATGGACAATGGCTATGAGGGATTTAGATAGATTTGATGGACATAGTATTTATGTTTATATGATGAGATTAAATGTATGTTGGTTAGTTGTATGATATTGGATGTGATGGTCTTGTATGTTTATGATTTTGTTTTATATTATGTTAGATGAGGTAATGTGATGGATTTATATGCTTATGATCTTATGATATTAATGATGGATATGTGTATGATTATGTGATGATGTATATGATTTAGATGATGAGATATGATTGTGATGTAATGATTTTAGATACATACATTATTTTATGTTTATAATGATGTGATGGATGTCATTTGGATGCAATATTGATTGATGTACATGTTTGATGCATGCATATGATGTGATTACTATGACATATTATGTGATGAGATGGTATGAGATTTGATAGATGCATGGGATAATGGTAATGAGATGCGTAATGACATGTAAATCCATGTGCCAATAAAAAGATTAATCCCTTTTAACTGATTATGTCTCATAATGTAGGTTGGGGTATAAATCCTCTTACATAATGGATGTAGAATAATGATAGGATGGGGAGATAATTGGGTTTAGACAAGATGGTAATAGGTTAGATGGGAAGGGGAGAGGTTAGATAGGATAAGTGATAGAATTGGGAGAATGGGATGGGTGGTAAATTTGGAAGTCATTGAAAATGTATGAAATCCTTTTAATATTTCACTAGTAGATATATATGACATGTGAAAATCCACAGGCACATTAAGCATCCAGTGCATGAAGGACCTCTATTATTGAAGTGACTTGGCCAGAAAAAAATTTGAGAGTCACCAAGACTAGCCTTGTTCCCTTAAAATTTAGCAAGATAAAATATACATAAAATTCTAAGAATACTATTAATATGTACATGATTAACTAAATAAACACACACATTCAAAATATACATGCATTCACACAATACAATCATGAGATAATCATAGACTACAGATAGAGATATAACAAGGATATACAAATGGGTAATGAGGTGGTTAGAAAATGATTATGGACTAGGAATAATGAAGATAAGGAGATATGTACATAGGGTATATGGTACCCAATACTACTAGATTGAAAAAAATATCCAACTGAATTCAAAAACACCCATTGGGGGTTTAGGGTGATCAATTGAGATTCTGTGTCATAATGTATGCAAAACCCCCAAAATAAAAACCTAGTTTTGACCCTTACATAATGATAATATTAGTGGTAATGTATGAGTAATGGTTTTGGGGTCAACAAGAGACAAATGAGGATGAGATTTTCTTGAGGCTAAAAAGAGACATGCTCGTCAAAGAGAGTATGAGGTGAAAAAGGATATATATAAAGATGTGATAAGATTGGGGATATATATGCATGGATATAAATATGGATAAAGAGACACCAAAGGACTTACCCTAAAAAAATACCCATTACACAACAATAATGACTTCTTTCTTGTTTAAAAACATATTTTTCCTATTGTTACAGAAACCTATAATAGATGCCCACTGTTAAGACTAGGATTAGGAAAGAAAGAATGGATTGGAATGGGAAGGGTAATGTGGGATGGAAAAGGAGGTGACTCAAAGAGTGGGGACACATAGATGGAAGTAATATGGAGCTTGTCAAGTGTAAAAATGATTTAAATGCATTATATTCATTAGGTCATCAATTTATTCACCATCTAGTGTAGCTAACTTACAGGCTCCAAACCCAAATTTGGAAATTATGATATATGACTCATGCCAATTAGATTAAAATTTTCCATTCTTATCCCTATAAGAATTAGTATTTTTTTTATTTTTATTTTAATTTCAAGACTAGATCACCGACCTCAAACTCTCTAGGTTAGATCTTCTTGTGGTGTTGGCCTTTTAATCTATTTTGATATACTTGTAGGTGATTAAGGGCCTTTTGGTAGTTTTCATATAGAAGATCCAATTCCTATATCCTTTATTGTCTAAAATTATGATCAATGATGATGCCTTACAATGAGATTTGTAAGGAGGGGAGCTCCACTTCTATAGGTAAGTTATATTATGTCTCGAATACTAAAGCATATAGAATGGCCCTAGTAGGTGTGCAAACACTTCTTCTATAAGACCAAAGTGCAAGATATAATTATAGGTGCTAATTACTACCTACATCATTAACTATTTTCTTGAGAATCTTGATAAGGGTTTTATTTTTTGATTCAACCTATCCATTTCCTTAGGGGTATTAAGGAGAAGAGAAGTGTTTCTTGATTTGGTACTTCTGCCACAAGGCCTCAACTTATTTATTTTTGAAGGACTTATCTTTATTGGATATGATGTTGGAAGGAATTCCAAGATGTAAAATGATCCAATTTAGGATGAATTTATAAATCTAAAGGCCTGTAGTATAGGTAAGCGACATTTCTTTTACTCATTTTGTGAAATAATCCATAGCAGTAATAATGAATTTATGTCCATCAGAAGATGTAGGATATATCTTGCCAATCAAATCAAGTCCCCATATAGAGAATGGCCATGGACTCATAATAGGTTGTAATTATTATGTGAGTGCATGGATAATATTACCATGTTTTTGACAAGATATACATTTTTTCACATACTGGTAGGAGTCCTATTTCATGGTAAGCCAATAATATCCAGTCTCAAGAAATTTATTGGTCAGGGCCATTCCACTGACATAACCACCACAAATACCATCATGAGCCTCCTTCATTATGAGAGAAGCCTCTTTTGAGGTCAGGCATATTAATAAATTCTTGTCATAACCTTTGTAATAGAGCATGCTATCAAGGATGGTATAACAAGAGGTATGGTGCATGAAGGACTTGCACTGATGGTAATTGAGGTTAGGTGGAAATATGTTATTGTGGAGATAATTATAAATGTTATCATAGTAGGGAAGACTAGGATCAAGAATAACATAAATTGATAAAGGAGCCATAGACTGATGAGCTAGGAGAATCAAATGTTTTATTAGAAAATTCCCTTCTAAAACATTATTAGGGAGATAAATTAAAGATCCTATAGTAGCCATATAATCATATGCTTTATTACTCCCTCTTAGTACTTGTTCAAACATAATAGTCTAAAAATTCTACAACTAATCTACTAATTTCTTATAAGGGAGTAATTTTTCATCTTTAGTTTGGAACTCATCACTAACCTGCTTAATAATGAGTTATGAATCATTGAATACTTGTAAATGTTGGATGTTCTATTAGACAACTAGGTGCAGGCCAGCTATTAAAGCCTCATATTTTGAAATATTATTGGTGAATGGGAAAGTGAGGTGGTAGGCTTTTGGAATAAGGTCACCTTGTAGGGTAACCAGAAGGATGCCCACTCCTAATCCATGTATGGTAAAAGAACCATCAAAGTATAGATTCCAACCCTTAGATTCTAAAGTATTCATTATAGATTCATTTGAGAAGGTTGTGATAAGAGACTCAATTGCTAAAAGAGGTTAATTTTCTAGTTGATTTTTTATTACTTATCCCTTTATGGCATTTTGATGCACATATTCAATATCAAATTCACTAAGTAACATAATATACTTGGCTATTCATCCTATGAGGGATGATTTTGAAGTAAATATTTGAGAGGATCAACTTTAATAATGAGTTGGAGGTGATTGTTAAACATATAAAACCAAAGTTTTTATGATGCAAAGATTATTCTTAAGAAGGGTTTTTAAATTAGAGTATAATTCATATCATAAGAGATTAAAGTGAGACTGAGATAATAAATTTCTTTCTCCTTTACCTCATCATTATGTTGTGCAAGTAGGGCACCTATCACCCATAGAGTTTTAAAAATATATAAGAGCAAGGACATTCCCATTATAGGGGTGATAACATAGGTGGATTTTATAGATATTAATTGAGATTATGGAAGGCCTATTGGCATTCAGAGTTCCAATCAAAATTAGTCCCCTTCTTTAAGAGATGAGTAAATGGGTGAAATTTATCTATTATCTGAGAGATGAATCACTAATAGCTTACAAATTTCCCTAAAGACTCCTCAATAAATTCAAATTGTGAGGAGGAGGCATTTCCATTTAACTTTGGTTGGGTATAATTCTATGCCTCTCTTGGAGATATAAATCCCAATAACTTACCTAAGGTAATGCCAAATACACATTTCTTGGGATTTAATCTAAATTTATACTCTCATAGCCACTCAAAGATTTTTATTAAGGCTACATGATGTTATGATATGAGTTAGGACTTCCCTAGAATATCATCCACATAATCTTCAACTATATCATGGAAAATAATTGTCATTTACTATTGATAAGTAGCACCAACATTTTAAAGACCAAAAGACTTAAATTAATAGCATAAGGTCTCCCATGGAGTGATGAAGACTTACCTAAGGTAATGCCATATATGCATTTCTTGGGATTTAATCTAAATTTATACTCTCATAGCCACTCAAAGATTATTCTTAAGGTTACATGATGTTATGATATGAGTCAAGACTTCCCTAGAATATCATCCACATAATCTTCAATTATATCATGTATCACATCATGAAAAATAATTGTCATTCCCTATTGATAAGTAGTACCAAATTTTTTAAGACCAAAATACATGAATTAATAGCATAAGGTCTCTTATGGAGTGATTAAGATTATCTTATGTTGATCTTCATGCATAATTTTAATTTGATTGTAGCCCAAAAAACCATCCATGAGAGACAACATTTCATATCTAGCTATTCAAGCCATGATCATATCAATATTTGGGAGATGAAAATCATCTTTGGGACATGATTTATTAACATCATGGAAATATATGTAAATCTAAATCCCAACTTGTGGCTTAGACACAGGAACAATATTAGATATCCAATTAGAATAATCGATGGGTCAGATGAAGCCTACTTCTAAGAATTTTTATAGTTCGTCCATAACTAGTAAGGTGACTTTGGAGTGCATCTTTCATAATTTTTTCTTGATTAGTTTAGAATTAGGATGAAAAATCAGATGATGCACTACTAAGGAGGGTGAAGCCTAAACATATCAGAATAACACCATGAAAAAACATCTATGAACTCTTTAAGTAGCTCAATAATAATTTGATGCTCCTCTAGTGTTCGAGTTACCCCCAGTTTGATGATTTTTGGATTTTAATTAGTTTCAATGTTAAATTCAATCACATCCTCAATGAGAGATAGTGACTAATCTTGGAGATAAGGGGTTAATGATTGATCTAGGATATCTCAAGAAAAATCATCTAAGAGTTTTGTATCTATTTTAGCATATTCTTTTGATTTTGTTGAATCATGCAAAAAATCTTTTAGACTTTGAAGTGGCTCTTATTTTTTAGATTGATGTTCTTCACTTTGGTCAAGGGGATTCTATTTTTCCCTAAAATAATCTAATTTTTCCTGAAATAAGCTGATTTATAAAGATTAATAGAAAAACCTTTCTTATGATCGCCAAAAGGCATAACATCTCAAGCTCTCAAAAATTCTAAAATTTCCTCATTATTTTAAAATGTATCAAATGATGTCTCCTAATGTTGATCCCAATTAATTAAAGAGGGAATAATGGAGGAATATATTGATGGTGGAAATAATAGTGCTAGGAAAAAGTTTTGTGGTAACAAGCTCCTCATAGCAACTATAAATAAAACCCATCTCAATTTCTTCATCAGAAAGAGACTCCTCAGAGATCAAAGTAGTATCCAAAATAATAATATTTAAGGCATCATAAAATAGTTTGTATCCTAAACCAAGATATTATGGACACTCTTGAATGTTTATGGGTTCAATCCTACCTTGCTTGTGCCTCCCTATTTTTTCCCTTGATAATGCATGTTTTGTAACATTTTTTGGACGTAGGGGTATCTCTTTTTAGGAGATGTGAGGGCCTCATCTTATAAAATAATCCATGATTCATCTGATTCATCAATATATTCTTCAGATAATAGTATTGCATTAGATAAGGTCATTGGTCTAAATTGATAGCTGATAGGATTAGTCATCCTCATGGATGGGGACTCGTAACTGTATGAGGAAAGAGGTAAATCACCTACACAAAAGGTTTTATATTCATATTCCATGTAACCTATGGATGTGATTTTTAAATGAGTGACTTTAGGTAATGGATTTGTAGTAGGATCAAGCTTATTAAGGAATATATATTTAGTACTCATTAGAATCAAAATGGAATTATTTATGCTAGGACAATGATATGATTAGGTTTGATCCATTTGAAAAATATGAAAATGATCAATTTACCCAAGAATGGTGACTTCCATGCCTGAGTGGGGGAATTTTATACATTGATGTAAGGTAGATGGGACAACTTGAATCTCATATATTCAAGGGAGACCTAGTAGCATGTTATAGGGTAAATCAACATCCATAATGTGAAGTAGGGTTTGATGTATCATAGGTCCCATGAAAATAAGAAGGTAGATAGTTCCTATAGATGGACATTCATTTTTATCATACACTTTTATCATAATTAGAGTAGGCCCTAAAGAAGTTTTAGAATACCCCAATTTCTTCAAGAAATCTAAATTGCATAATTTTATTGCTAACCCTCCATCTTTGAATAACTAGGGAATGTGATGGTGGGATATGGAGACTTCTAATAATAATGGATAATTATGATGGGGGCCAATGGGAGGCATGTCCTAGGCACCAAAGGTGATTTTTTGATAAGGGGATAAATGAACCACTAATGCCTTAAATTGATTAGTGTCAATATATCTAGGGATATTTGGGTCATTCAAAACTTGATTATCTCCTAATGTAGAGAGGATGTTTTGAGAAGTTACATTAATGAGATTTGAGTGGGTGTCTTCTCAAGTTTCTAAATTATATCATAGTATTTATAAAAATTTATTGAAAATTTCTTAGAGATATTCCCTTTTTGAGTTGTAGATGTGGATGGGTCCTTAGGTGGTGCCTTAAGAACTATGATTTTATTACATCTGGTAATAACCACACAATTAGTAGTGGTCAAATTGATTTTTAATATGGTGGGTGATAGTGGAGTGGGATCTTAGGGGATACAAAATTTGATGGTGTTGATGTAGTGATATGACATGGCATGATAATTAGTGTGATTGGAAGAGGAGGCCTGATCATGGTCTCTAGGTGGTTTCCTATTTATCTGATCGTGTAACTACTATTTTCTAGATTGGTTTGGAGTACTCTTCCCTTCTATTTCAATATCACCTCTTTCAATTAAGTCTTGAATATAATGGTTTAGTTGCATACACCTTTCTATGTCATGAACTTTGACTCTATGATATTTTAAAAATTTATCCTCATGGTACCAATCAGGTTGAGGTTGATGATCATCCAAAGGTCAGATTTCTAGAAGAGTGATCATGTTAGCAATAATTAATTATTCAAGGACTATTTCAATGGGCACTCTAAGGCTAGTGAAAGGAATTTTTCAAGTTTGAGGCTTTGGTTTGCCTTGGGATAATTAAATAGAGAATATATTATGATAATATATGGGATTCCTCTTTTGCACTGGTTGAAAATGCTACTTGGAATCTATAATCCCATCTCCCATAACATTCTTATTCTTGTTGAAGTTTTTTGACTTGATCATAAACATGTTATCTTGGTTTTGAATATGTTCATTTTGGGAGTATAGCTTAGTTATTCCATTTTCAATAAGTGCCTTTTCAATTTGCATCCCCTTTTCAGTAATTTCATCAAAAGTTTTGACACATTAGAGTTTTAACTGATATTTTAGATCAACATTAAGATTATCAACAAATATTTTGGCTAACTCCTTTTTAGGTACTGTACATTGAAGGCAATACTCTAAACTTCTCCATCTTTGTAAAAAAGATGTAATGCTTTCCTCACTTCTCTATTTTGTGTTATAGAGGTCTATAATAGAGACATCTTGTTCAATATTATATGATAAATGTCTTACAAATTTTTTAGTTAATTCTCTAGAACTAGATATTGACCCCTTTGGTAGATGTATGAACCATTATAAGGCTATTATAGTGATACTTTTTGGAAAAAGTCTTAGTAGGTAGGCATTTCATATGCAACTTCATGATAAGCTACGTAAAACTCATGTACATGGTAGGGGGGATCACCTTTCCCTCTATATTTTTCAAATTTAGGCATTTCAAAATGGCATGTGAAAGGTGTTTGTAGGATGCTCATATCTAGGGGAGAAGAGTAAAAATCTTCATATTTTTATTTCATTTCTTGTGAGTGTGGGTCTATTTAATGGAGATTCTCCTCCATCACTTTCCATTTTTGTACAAATATTGGGTCTCTAAGTGGATTGGAGGTTTGATCATGGTTATTATTGGATATATTGGATTTGTGGATATTTTTATAGGAGGGATGATGGTCATTGGTTTTGTGTATGGATTAAAATGTTTATCTATTATGTAAGTTGGTCTAATCAATCTTCTAAGATAATTTGCCTCCTATTAGCCTCAATATAGTTATTTTAAAGAGTTACAGTTCATTCTTAATCTCCAAATCATTAGTCCACACCTTCCTTTTCTTCATGTATTTGATTAGTGTGTGTACTAAAATTTGGTTTATTAGGTTGAGTGGAGGGGTAGACTATGTGTTATAGAAGGCTACGATCAAAGTTTGAGGGTAGTGTGCCCCCCAATGGTTTGAGCTAAGACTTAGTCATGATTTTATTAGATGTCTCAATTAATTAAATTTATAATGTCATCATTATGGAGGGGATTAAATCATTCATCATCTCCTCTGGGATAATGCATATCACTATTTGTATCATCATGATCCTCAGTTGGATCACCTAGATTCCCCAATAAATCATTGTCTTGGTTGGAAGCTTATCTTATCCTAAGTTGATGGGCATGGGTTTGGATTACCATATTAGATGAAGAAAGTGGAGATTGTGATGAGGTGTGATAGGTGATGTAGAAGTATTGAATAGTATCTCAGTCTAGAAATCAAATCTACTAGTGGTTAAAGAAGGTGATGGGGTAATTTTTAGAAAGGGATGTGAAGATTAGAATCATTAAGAATTACCAAAAGACAAAGCCTTGTAATATTCCAAGCTAGAAAGAATGAAAAGGTGTGATGGGATCAAATACCTTTTATACTATCAAAATAGTGATTGGATGGCTACTAGGTATGAAAAGGCACTTGATAGGGAGAAGTGATGGGTTCTATATTAGAGTCTTGATAAGGCTATGTATGTTGATAATACCTAGTCCAAGGATGATAATGAGGATAAAATAGATGAATGACCACTATAACTTTATTTTGAGACTAAATATAGTATTCAAGAGTGATGGGAGAATATGAGATGGATGAGGTATGGAGGATATAACATGGGGAAAATAATGAGATGAATGGAAGCTATAAGATGGGTATTCAATGTATATAAAATATAGGATAGATATGAGATATTGTTTGTAATAAGTAATGGAATATATAAGATGGATGGAGGTTATAAGATATAAGAAGGATTATAGAGGTTACTTAGGGTAGGGGACAAAGATATGAAATGGATGTTGTTTAAGATAATGAGGTGGATATGAGGGGTATGGAAGATGTAATATGGGTACAAAATGGGTGGAGCATGAAAGATATAGGAGATATTGTGTAGGATAAGGAGTGGAAGATGTAAGATGAGTGGTCAATATAAGATGGGTAGATGATATAGGATGGGTGTGTTTTAGGATGATGAGATGAATATGATGATGAGATGGGTATGATGATGGATTCTAAAAGTGGGTATTAGCTTAAGGGTATCTAAGGTGTCAAAAAAAATAGGGTTTGACTAAATCGATTTGTAAATAATATGGATCTAACACAACACATAGACAACACACACAATGATAATCCCTAAGCTAGTAAATTAAAAAAGGTGTGTAATC
The DNA here is from genome assembly GCA_037957365.1 of Torreya grandis. Taxonomy (NCBI): domain Eukaryota; kingdom Viridiplantae; phylum Streptophyta; class Pinopsida; order Cupressales; family Taxaceae; genus Torreya; species Torreya grandis. The sequence continues at coordinate 1,542,220 of JARHVA010001389.1, forward strand.
TAATGTTCATACCATTTAACAGATTTATGGGTGAGGCTATAGGCTGGTGACCCATTATGGAATCAACCAAACCCTCTTGACCCCATCTGCACTTAATAACTTCTTAGGAGTTTATCTAAACTCCTATAGTGAAATCCATGTTATGGTTAAAATGTCCTATGATAGGTTTGAATAAGGGTTTTTAAAGGAGTCCCTGATATACGTGAAGGTAAAATGGGGCTCAAGTCCATATAGGATGCTATCTAATTACCCTACGTATTAAAACTTAATCACCCCTCACTCTATAGAACCCTTTATGGGGAATTCCACTTAGGCACCTAATGATAGCTACCTTGATTTTTATACTCCATCAAAACATAGAGTTTGGTATAGTGTTTGGTGATAAAATCCACATCACTAACCCCCAATTTATAAGCCCATACTTGGGGATGAATTATACATAATTTTTTATCCTAGACTTAAGAGGGGATAACAAACATGTAAGTACAATTAATTTTCCCTAGTTAATTACCTATGTGAAAAAAACACAAGTATATATAATCAATCCACTCAACAAGAAAATATATACAAGAAAGGAAACTGAAAGTTTATGTATTTAGCACCCCCTCCTACAAACACAAAGGTTAGGAAACAAAATGGGGTACCTTAGTCTTAAAGGGTCCTACACAAAGGGGTTAGTAGTTTTATATACTACAAAACCACAACTCCCCTACAAAACCATAGTTACATAGTACAAAATCAAAACCAAAAACTACAAAACTACAAATCCAAAGCAAAATCATAATTTTTGAATTAAAATATTGCAACATGTAACTAACCTTGATAGTTATCCTATAAAACTACAAATATTAAGCAAGATTGCCACTAGTTATGCAATATCACAATTCTTAAAAATTTGTAATATGCAATTTTGCATAAAATGGAAAAATTATAAAATATGTATAATGCAAATAACTACTACTGAGATGAATTAGTTTTTAAAATATTAAAAATAGACAAGTCAACATAAAAAAAGTTTTTTAACCACTAACTTATGATAATTTACAGACTTGACTATACTGCTAGGATGTTAAGAGAATCTATCTAGATAATATACTCTAATGCATAGACAAAATGACAAACTATCTTCTTTGGAATATTAATTAAAATTATTAAACTGTATCCTAACTCTGCTTAAACAAAAAATCATTATTATAACTACAAAACCACAAATAATAAAGCAAAAATGTAATTTCAAAAGTTACAGCCTTGCAAAAAGAGTTCAAATAGGTAAATTTTATGTTGTTTATATTTTCCTTGCTTCTCCTCTTCTACCTATTGTCCTACACACTCAACAAACTCAAAATACCCTTCTCAAGCACACAGTTAGGCAAAAATAACCAAATTCCAAGATAGTTAAGATGGAAGAGAGATAGCTTTGGTTTATTTAAGGATGTCTTATGATTTTCTAACATACACTGAAAAATATTTATTTGGAAATCAAGAACTAATAAGTTAGATTTTTACTAGTTTGGGTAGGAAAGGTAAAATCATAATTCACAACGTCAATACTATGATTACTAGGTCAAGATCATAACTAGGAAAGTTATGATATTATATTTTGTATGCTAATGATTAAAAGTATTGATCAATTATTCTCTTTCCTACTCACAAGAGACAAAATATCCCTATAAGAAATATAGATATAATAATAACTTTTATAGAATTCAATGATAGATAAGAAATAGGGATATAGAACAGATCATAAGTTTGACAAAACTATAATTTTAACTACAAAATTTTAATTACTAGGGAAAAGTTGCTAATTAATAATTTAAGGTATTATACTTGGGGTGTAAAACTACCAAGATATTGGATCAGCCCTTTTTTTACTTCATAGAGGAGATTAAGACACTTCTAGACAATAAATGAACTTGTAGAAGGGTTAATAAAAATCAAAATATAGAGATATGACCCCAAATGGTAGACCCCGTAAAATCATAATTACACCTACAATATCACAATAAATAGAGAAAAAATTATATTTATGAAGTTGTGTTTTTTCAAAAATATAAAAACCTATAAAACCCCTAAACTATTAGTGGTTAAAACTAGATCATCAAAAAATATCACTATTCAAAATTGATTACTGTTAATCCAATATCATAAATACCAGTGTAAAATCATAGATCACCTGTACATGATAAATTTTTCTAATCTGGTGCTCAATTCACATCTAGTTTTTCATGCAAGATTTCAAATATCTTCCAACAAGTTTAATAGGTTATATTACGGGGACCAAGAGTAATGGTCCCTGCCAAAATATATCCTAAATTTTGGATTCACCTCCTATTACTATTTTAGCAATAAAAACCTAAAATCTAAACACATCAATAGGAGGGTGTTAGGAACCCAAGGAAGCACCATTGATTACCATATACAAGCAACTTAAGATGCGGAATTAAACCAAAAGTAACAAGTAACTAGAAACCAGAAACAACACAGAATATGAGAGACAATACCCAATTGTATTAATACTCATCCAGAAAAGAATACAATAAAGAAGATGCCACTTCTTCTTCACACCTCTTAGAGGCTTCCCACACCTCAAGTGTATAGTAATTCTTTCCTTAAAGCTCTCTCTCTTACGGTCCCAACACACAACTGAAACACAGAGTTGGTGTTCACCTCTAACTAGTCAGTATCCACTACTGCCAATACACAAGTGCTCCACACACTCCACAAGTGCTCCACACACTCTAAGTACTCAACATACTCCAAGTACTCAATGTACTCCAAGTAGATCTCCCCTGAACTTGCAATAACCTGCAACTCAAATGATCTTACTTATGGAAGGGTCTACCTTGCCTTCCTCTATGCTCAATAACTGAGTACACACTATACTCCAAGTAGATCCCACCTAATCTTGCTCCCTGTTGTGTTGCTATCACCTTGATTCTGCTGCCACCTGTAGATCAACCTGGTTTTACACACCTGCAAACCTGGACCTCGCACACACATACACCTATAGATCAATGATCTTACTTACTATGTAGATCTCCAAATGTGGCCTTGCACACCTGCTGACCAAGATCCTACATACATGAAGAATCCTTCTGATTCTCCAAAACCAGCACCCACACTTGGCACTGCTGTGGAACTAGGAGGAACACCCTTGCTCACTTCACACATAGAAGGAGCTAACTTTGCTCAACTCAAACTAGCACACTTTACAATACAGCCCATGAGTCTATTATATATATCTCATGCAAACAATAATTAGACACCTAATTACAATAATTAGATCCACAGCTTTAAGTCTAAAATTGGCTTTTGACATGCAAACAATTGGTTTGTTAACTAACTATTCATGCAACTGATAGTTTTAGAACTGCATAGGTGACCAACATCAGTCCCTATCTACCTGGAGGTGACTGACACCAGCTGATCCTGACCGATGTCAGTTACTCTTCTCAATGTATATGACTGACATTGACTGATCAGACTGACGTCAGTTGCTCTGTAACTTAGCAACCTCTCAACAACCTCCTCCATGTCTGCATCAGTAAAGCTTTTTAGCTCCACAACCTAAAAATCTCCCACATGGAGATAAATAGCTACACTGTACCTATACTTGTACCCCATCTAATCTATTTCTTGGCTTGTATCCCTCTTCAAGCTCAACCTTGAAGACCAACCACCACACATCCTATGGTGCAACACCTGTCATCCAAGTAACCTACCACATCTGAAGTACTTGACCCTACATAGCATGAATTCCTACTATTGGTCCCTCTCAGATACCTGAGAATCCACTGAACTGTCCTCCGGTGCTTCTTCCCAGATTGACTACAAACTTTCTGACAGCGCCCACTGCTTGGGCAAACTCAGGTCTATACCAGACCTCATGTGATTTCAGACACTGAACTATCTAGCCCTTGGTGTGCTTTGGTTTTGCATCCTACATATTGAACCTCACTAACACTTGATTCACATCAGCTCCCACTAGATACAAAATCAACCCATGATCTTCCATGTTTCTCATGCCAAAGAATTTCACTGCTCCAAATTCCTCATGACATGCCACTAAACTAACCTTACCCTTAGTTCATTAAAACCTTGTATGTCTAAACCTGTAACTAGTATACCATCTAAATACAGTAACAGAATAATGTAGCTATCATCATCCACCTGGTAAGACAAACACAATGGTTACACTGACATTGACTAAAGCCCTACGTTGTCATCCACCTGTCAAAACTTGTACCACTATCTTGCAGCTTCCTCAAGACCATATGACCTAGCCTTCCATCTCATGTGTCCATTCTCTCTATTCTTTAACTAAGGTATCCATTCATCTCAGTGCTTTCATACTGGCTAACAATCCTACCAAATCTCCCATTTAGTTCTGCATCCTGTTCATGCCAAGCTCCCACTGTTTCCTAGATCATTCCTGCTCTGCAGTGAGCAACTAGTATAAAGAAGAGGAATAACTAATTTGAGGCTTACTTGCACTTTCAATCCTCCCCATGGGTGTTTGAGACTCCTTGACAGCTTGCTGTCCACCCAAAATCCATCTTAGTGACTGACCTCGGTCACTACATAGTCTGCATCTGATTGACGTCAGTTCCATGCAACTGTCCAGGTCACTGACACCGGTTATCCTACCAACATTGGTCTCCACCTACCCAACACCACCGATTCCTTTGGTCTACACATGACCGATGTTGGCACCTATCTGTTCGACGTTGGTTACCCTTGATCGATGCCGGTACCTGTGTATGCCTGTGAGTGATGACTTTTTACCCGCGAGCTCCTTTGAATCAATCCCATGTCCAAACTGCCCTACTCAAAAGTATCCAACCCCATCCACTAAACTCTATCCATCATCTCCTCCAAGAATACCAAGGCTTTCTAGTTCTTAAGTTTACCAAATACATCAGTCTTCCTTTTCCTGCAATAAACACAATCCTTTCTTGTAGCATCCCACTGCTCATAGAAATCTCGGTCTATGCTCTCTAAAGTTGATCTCTTACCATCTGACTTAAGAACATCCATTCCCTTCTCACTTATGTGACCAAGCCTACAAAGCCACACCTGTGCAATAGAAGTGGAATCAGTAATACAAGCAAGTAGATAAAGAGTACCTGCTTTCTTACCACATGCTAATTCAAGTGCATCCATTGTGAGAGTTCCTGTGCATCTCTCATCACCCAACTTTCTTGAAGCAATTAGCCGCATCTTCAAGACTAGAACCTGCATGACCTTCTTCAACACCCATGTGTTGGCTGCCTACAATTTTAGCATCACTTCCCCTTTGCCAATATTATGACAAGGCTCACCAACCCCTCTACTTGGGGCTGCATGGAAAGAGGCAACATAATCTATTAACCAAGATTTAACTTTATCCAAGAAACATCCCAGAGCATCTTGTCCAACAACACCTGTAACATCTGCATCTTTAGTTCCTTCATGCCGGTCTGCTAGCAACCAACAATATTTCTTTACCTACTCTTTCTTTCCATAACATTGTAATTGACCATTCGTGCTATTTAGTTTCTCCATTCTTAGCTTACTTTATTCTGCCATTGCTATACTCCCACTCAATCAGAAACCCCTGAGAGTGACATGTAACCAAACACAAAACCTACTCCCTACAACCTTAGCTCTGATACCAACTGTTAGGAACCCAAGGAAGCACTATTGATTACCATATACAAGAAACTTAAGATGCAAAATTAAACTAGAAGTAACAAGTAACTAGAAACCAGAAACAACATAGAATATGAGAGACAATACCCAATTGTATTAATACTCATCCAGAAAAGAATACAATAAAGAAGATGCCACTTCTTCTTCACACCTCTCAAAGGCTTCCCACACCTCAAGTGTACAGTAATTCTTTCCTTAAATCTCTCTCTGTTACAGTCCCAACAAACAACTGAAACACAGAGTTGGTGTTCACCTCCAACTAGTCAGTCTCCACTACTGCCAGTACACAAGTGCTCCATGCACTCCATAAGTGCTCCATGCACTCCAAGTACTCAACGTAATCCAAGTAGATCTCCCCTAAACTTGTAGCAACCAGTAACTCAAATGATCTTACTTATGGAAGGGTCTATCTTGCCTTCTTCTATGCTCAATAACCGAGTACACACTATACTCCAAGTAGATCCCACCTGATCTTGCTCCCTGTTGTGTTGTTGTCACCTTGATTTTGCTGCCACCTACAGATCAACCTGGTTCTACACACCTGTAAACCTAGACCTCACACACACACATACACCTATAGATCAATGATCTTACTTACTATGTAGATCTCCAAACATGGCCTTACACACCTACTGACCAAGATCCTACATACATGAAGAATCCTTTTGATTCTCCAAAACCAACACCCACACTTGGCACTGCTGTGGAACTAGGAGGAACACCCTTGCTCACTTCACACACAGAAGGAGCTAACTTTTATTAACTCAAACTAGCACACCTTACAATACAGCCCATGAGTCTATTATATAGATCTCATGCAAACAATAATTAGACACCTAATTACAATAATTAGATTAGTAGCTTCAAGTCTAAAATTGGCCTTTGACATACAAACAACTAGTTCGTTAACTAACTGTTCGTGCAATTGACAGTTCCAAAACTACACAGGTGACTGACGTCGGTCCGTCTACCTAGAGGTGACCGATGCCAGCTGATCCTGACCAATGTTGGTTGCTCTTCTCACTGTATATGACTGACGTCAGCTGATCAGACCGATGTTGGTTGCTCTACAACTCAGCAACCTCTCAGCAACCTCCTCCATGTCTGCATCAGTGAAGCTTTTTAGCTCCAAAACCTAACAGAGGGGATAAAAGAGATAATAATTTTTTTAAGAATATTCTCACCATCATTTTAACTCTTTATATCTCCTCTCCAAGATTTACAAATGGATGCTTGATTGCCAAATTGATGGATGTTAGATTACTTGTATTTGCTTGATAATGGCTTCCAATGTATTCTTGAGCTTGATAGTGGATTTGATAGGGCTATATGGATGCAAGATAGTTGATAATAGAAACAAGTTATCAAGTTTATAAGTTAGTTTCATAGAGGGGGTGAGCTTAGTTATATAGGAAGTGGAGGGAATAATTAATGGCTCAAATTTAATTTTGAGCCATTGAAATCAATAGCTAGGATATTTCTAAGGAATTAAAAATTCCTTGGAAATATATAGAATGGATAATTTTAGAGGAGAAGGGGATAAAACTGAGGATATTTATATAATTCTATAGCTCTATAAATATCTATTAGGGTTTAGGGGTTTAGGAATAACTAGGAATAGGGTGGAAGATGCGTAGGTAGAATAAATTGTATTTTTAAATTGGCAAGTGGCTTAAGAAGTAGGTTAGTAGGTAAATAGGTTTTTATTAATGGATTAATGAATGGGATTAATTTTTTATGGGATGGAATAAGGTTTGTGAGTTTTATGAAATAGGGAATGGGATATTATTCAATTAGCTAGGAAATATAGTTATAGGTTAAATTAGTGAAATTAGTGTAATTAGAAGGATGAGCAGATTTTAGTGCATGAATATTTTTCCTTACAAATTAAATATATTTTTGATCATCTTAGACAAGTATTCTCTAAGTATACAATGGTGCATTCTTCCCTTGTACATTTGGGACAACTATATCCTATACCAAATAATGGTTAGTTTTTGAAATTCAAAACATCCTCTTAGGTCTCCCTGCACATTTCATATAGTCAGATAAATACAATTGTAAAAATATTTATCTATAAATACATATCAAGAGTCACTCATTATCCCCACTTTCCATTCACTTGGTTTAAGCATATACACTTATACACTTTGAGAAAATATACCCTATTCTACCTAAATTTTGAATCATACAAAAGGACTAGCCATAAGTTAAGTCAAGATACCTATATATCAAGTCAAGATATATCATTGTTAAGTATTAAATCCATATTATAGATACATATACCATTAAATAATAATAATTTCACATTCACTCTAGGTGGGAAAACTACATAGGATTTATTTACTTCCTTGGAGTATTAGATACATAGGAAATAATAAATTATCAAGGGGGTGATTGAGGTCAGATTATCTCATTACACTCCCCTTTTTTTCTTACAGGTTTTAAATATATAAAAGTACCCTAATGGATTCAAAAAAAAAGAGAACTAAAAAAATCTACGTGGTCAAACCCTAAGTGTGATATATTAGATTACTCAACATCTATATGCATAGAAAACACAGTGTTCAATTTTTATGCACAGTCAATTAGGAAAATTCCATGGTCAATAGACTCAAGTACATTTTGACATTGTTGACTTACAATTATCATTCCCATAAACATATTCTGATTCTACCTCTGATCCATCATTTATATATTTATACTTTCTCTTCCTTTTATAATAAACTATCTACCACAATCAACTGAGACAATTCCAAAATCAATGAACTGGAGTGCATTATGCCACTATCCACCTAAAACAGACCTATCCATATGCCTTTTCTATTTTTGAGTATGTAAAATGACTTCTTATTCTACTTTACACTTGTATAAATCTATAACAATCAATATAATTTAGTGTGAAAGCTAAGTATATTTCTTCTTAGTCATTTCCATAAATAATAAATTTTACATATTTAGCAATTTGTCAAAATTAGAATAGTTAATCATTGTATATCTTTAGCATTCCATTATTTCTAGTTTTATAACTATATAAGTATAAATATAATTCATTTATTGTTTTTAATAAAAAATAGGGTAAAAAAAATTCAAATGTGTATACCTAAGTCATGTATGTGAAATATAGGTCAAAAATCATGTTCTAAGTGTCTAATAAAAAATTTATGTGTTTAAAAGTACACATAATTTAGTTATTTTTCAATTTATAACAATGTGAAAGTTATTAGTTTGCCATAGTGTGAAGGTTGCTAGGCAACAATTGGGGCTCTCTCAAGAGGAAACTTGTATAATTAATTGATCAAAAAGTGGATTAGGCTCACAAAACTCCTAAGGAAGTGTTTTGTATGATTTAATGCTTGTTAAAAACTTTTTAATTGGAATAATCAAAATGATCAGAATATGATCATTATTTTTTCACATAGTAGCATCCTTTGGTAAATATAAATTAGGATTATCCAAACTTATACGCTTTTAAAAATTTAATATTCAAATTCAATTTTAGATTTTTAAGTTTATTATTACAATGTTGACAACTTATAGTAATTGGCATAATTTAATCCTTCCACTCTTCCCTAGGTAGGTGAAGGTGTCTAATTCAATTATTTATCATTATATAATTTGGATCATGCATGCATTAAATCACATATAGACATGAAATTAGGGGCATTATATAGACAAATAATTTTTGGTACAAGACCTTTTTCCACAATGTCTTTCCCATGTTTTTTCAATCTTGTCACACTTGTGTATAACTAATTATTTTTTAGGAATTATCCTACTTAAACTTACCCATCATATTGTCCTAATCCTTATAAATATCTATTATAATTACCTAAATCTTATAATATTTATCTTTGATCCTTTTTTCACACATGTCTATGTTAATACTCAACATAATTTCACCCAGGAAGGGATTGTCAGTTCACTTATTCTACCCTAAGAAGTATCTATATGATTGGTGATCCCATCCTTCATCATTTTTGGGTTCTTATGCATTTTTTTGTGATATGTGTTCTTTAATTACTCATTATTACTTTCACTTGAGTTTTCCTAAGTGTGAATCATGTCTTCGAGCATCTTATTTATACCAAGTCAATCCAAGCCATTAAATTTGCATGTGCGAGTGAAATAAATATAAAAGTGAGGAATCGATTGTATTTTATTTTTATTCTAATTAATTTTTATACCAACCATTTACATTTTTTTTTTACACTCATGACAAAGTAACCTTTTTGAATCATCCTCTTTTACCGAAAGAAAGTTTAAGTCTATTGCATGTAATTACATCTTCACATCTAGAAAGAGGAGGTTCAAAATATTTTATCAAGATATTTTATTTACACACACTTAGGACTATGTGATGGTTTAATTATTTCATGTGGGATATGTTGCTCACAAACCCACCTTGGTGGCTACCTGACTTCATATCCATTTATTTTTTATGGGTGTCAAGATAGGTTAAATAAGGAAGAAAATATATTTTTAACATTTCTTCCCATCAATCAAAGAAGAATATGTTTGTGTGTGTGTGTGTGTGTGTGTGTGTGTGTGTGTGTGTGTGTGTTTGTGTGTGTGTGTGTACAACATCAAAATTATCTCACATAAAAAATAATTAAAAATATAAAAGTAAATGCAAGATAGGTATGGTGCAAAAGGGTATGTATGTTAGTCAAACTAAGAGAACAACAATCCTACCTAATGCATGATGAATGCATGAATCAATTCCATCCTTGCATAGTCAGCAACCAATGTTTTCCATAGAGGTAAATACAAACCTTAAAAACACATATCTACACTTAGAAATATATAATACATGAAGTTTTCATCATTCCATCATATTTTATTTATTTTAAAGTTCAATTATCAATTTCAATAGTTTCATTTTACTAGTTTTACACATTTTAGCCGATAGGGTAGATATGAAATTAATACTTTGAATTATTAGTAATATATCTCTAATGCAATCATTTTACCTTTATTTTAATTAATAAAAAAATAAAGGGTGAAACACATTAATGATTTAACATATACTCATATGGTTATCATGGGATATGTTGGCATTGGAAGGGAAACCTTGGTTATATTATTTTTCCTATTATAGTGGCACTAAAGTTAATTTAATATTTATTTCATCTAGTTCCTAATATTTGATCATATAACATTTTACTTGATCAACCATGGATACCTCAAGTGCAAGCAATCCCATCTACTTTACATCATTGTTTGAAATTAGGACATCAAGCTCAAGTAATTACACTTCAAAGAGATACTTATTTTTCAAATGAACATATGTTATGACTATATATATACATGTGTGTGTGTGTGTGTGTGTGTGTGTGTGTGTGTGTGTGTGTGTGTGTGTGTGTGTGTGTGTGTGTGTGTGTGTGTGTGTGTGTGTGTGTGTGTGTGTGTGTGTGTGTGTGTGTGTGTGTGTGTGTGTGTAGTCATAACATATGATTAATGTAACCACATTGAAATAGACTCATGCACTTGTATTTTATACATAATTTATTTAAGAATAAATTTTAATAATTCTTGTATATAGGTTCCACAAGAATTATTAAAATTTATTCTTAAATAAATTATGTATAAAATAAAAGTGCATGAGTCTATTTCAATGTCATTACATTAAGCATATGTTATGATTCCAATACAACCACATGATCGTAAATAAAATCAATATTTGAGAAATAGTAGCTATCAAGATAGTTAATCAATGAACAATATGAAAAATGAATATAATAGTGATGAGTTACAATGCTTAGATTTATGGGTTTAAAAATTTTCTATACATAATGTCATTAATATTAATGATTCAACTTTCATATCTTATGATGATTATCATCAACCTCCTAGCATTATTGGTTAGCTCTACTAATCAATATCTTATCATGGAACTTGAGCACCCTATATATGTATGAAGTATTAGATTAATTTGATTTCTTGTAGTGTTATATGTTATTTGATCTTGGTTTTGTAACATACTTATTGATCACTCTATATGTTCCTTATGTGTAATATATATTCATCTGATGTCTATTATTATTATTATTATTATTATTATTATTGTTATTATTATTATCTTCCTTACTTTTATGTGATTGAAAAAAAATTGTCTTTTACTCTATGATTGTATTAGAATACCAAAATTTAAACAATAGTTCACACACATACACACATAAGTATATAAATATGAAAATATAAAATATATTATACAATCATATGTTACAAAAAAACACAATTGATAAATATGGCCCATAAATCTCATGTATGTGGTGTAGGGGGATGATCTCCTTGCCTATCTATGCTATCTTATGGGGCAATGGATGTTGTGGACATAATTGTCTTACTATGTGTCTAATTATTTTATCATGAACTCATGATACCCCAAACCTATATCCTTTCATTCTTAGCTATTAGATAATGGTGTTTATGCTAAAGCTATACATACTAGGTGAATATGGTCTGTATGGCTACATAATTTTCTAGAGGAAACATCATCATTTCCCATCTTTATGAGTTTCTATGGTGTGATTAAGATGTTACCCTAGATTTGAGATTATATTTCTATGTAGAATATATTTATGGATTATATAACACTTTAGTCTTGGACACTTTGAAAACTAAGACTTTGGTTGTTCTTCTCAGTTCTATACCTTTCTCACTTTTAGAAGTCTCACATCTACCTTATTTTGTTCCCCTTGGCCTATTTCTTGGTCCAACTAGTATTATGTTGATGACTTATACCTTATATATTTACTATAATTCTCAAAACATGCTTATCTTATACCCCTAAAAGTTTTGAGTTTGTTCCTATTTTTTAACTTCTAGGACACAAGTATCAACCCTAGAACCCTATATCAACACTAGTGTCCTAACTTGATGTACATGTCCAGTTCCCTAAAGTCATTTAATTTAAAAATGAAACATATCCTAATGGTCAGACTAAGTGTTTTAATGTAAGTTATTTCTCCAAAGGGATTAATATAAATATAATATTAATCCTCATTCATTCCTCACCTAGATTTCATACCAAAGATCATTTAATTGAGCAAAGCTTCCATATTTATTCCAATTTCCATATCAATCATAGGGATTACATAAATGTAGGTATTAATTATTTAAGGAGAAGTCCAAGAGCCTAATTTTATAAGTTACAAGATAGATCACTATTGTACTTGATTTTCAAATATTACATGATTCACATACAAGTTGACACATAAGGGAAAACCACATCAATCTGAGACCCTCTTCAAAGTATTGGCTATGTAGAAAATGCTCGTTGATAGAGGGGTGTTTAGGGTTATCTCAAAACCATGTGTCCACTAAACCATTTTACCAAGGTCACTTTATCGATGAATAACTAGGGTTTTTTAATTTAATGTGGAGTGATAGTCCATGAACCACATCTAAGTGCACTAAAGAGAAGGTGAAGACAAACCCATAAGCATCTAGATGGTCACATCCTTTTTAAGTAGGTATTATATATATGACACCTATATCAGGTTTAAATAAAAGTTTTGATGTAACCATCCCAAGTTCATTCTAGTGGTTGTGGCTCCAGATGCACCCAAATTAAAATCTAACAATTATTTTAGAAACTTTTTACAATATGCTTCATACCTATTCCAAATCCAGAACTACATTATCATTAGAACCAACTAAGTACATTATTTATTAATCATTTCTATATCGAGCATAGATATAATTACTATTTTTAACCTATCTCAGTTTAATGAATTTTGTAGATGCTATATCTAAGTATTTTTACAATATGATTTATACCTATTCCAGATCCAGAACTACATTATCATTAGAACCAAATAAGTACATTATTTCTTTATCATTTCTATATCTAGCATAGCTATAATTACTATTTTAACCTATCTTATTTAAATGAATTTAGTATATGTTATATCTAAGTTTAAAATTTAATTAAATTGATATAGAGATAGTTTACCACCTTTGTACCTAAGATATATCTATTCTCTTTAACCCTAGATTACATAATCTAGGTTTTTAGGGTTAAACATTTAGTGAACCTAAACTTTGAACATCATTCTCACCTAAGTATACCATTTATGATGTTTCTTACCTACTTTGTCCTAATATTTATGTTATTTATCTCTCTCATCATGGATGATATCAATTAGTTTAATGACTATTATTAGATACCCAAGTTTCACCCTATTCAAGTAGACTATTCACATCCACCTCACACTTGGACTAACATGGGATTGACCTATAGGCTATGGGTTACTTGTTGTCTAGGCCAAAGCTCTAGTTTTATGGGTCTGTATCCCATAATTTCTCAATTAGTTTCTCATAATAAGATCTAACTCTATTAGGATGAAAAGGGAAAGGATATTTTATAAATAAAATCTACACTAAAGTGGTGATGCACCAATAAGATAGTTCTATCCACTCAACTTGAAATCAAAAACCACTAATGCAGAATGCATGGATTGAAGCACTACCTCTAATGGTATATATACAACAATGTTTCATGTAGAGGTTGATCTTGATGACTAAAGCATTAGGGTAATGAGAAGAAGATCTAGTTATGTACTCTTACAGTCAAATCTCCACTCTTAAACTTAGCCATTGACATTCTAACACATTACACCACCTACATAGAACACTTGTTAGCATTTAGATGAAGACATTAGACCTAAAAAATGGAAATTAGATCACTTAATCATATCAAAAAATCATACACACATAATAATATGATCATGGAGAATTTGGAGCAATCTATTAATAGTCTAAGAGGTTAATAGAGTAAAAATTAGGTAGAGTTTCCTCATGCCCATGAGAGGGATGCAAATTAAGACCATCAGGCCTAAATAAATATAATAATGAGGAGAGGAGGGGAGAGTGGCATGGAGGTGAGATAAAGGGTTCATAAATGACCATGTTTAACTCATATAACAATTACAATAGTTATATAGTCCTCTTTCTAACCTTCTCCATGCGTAACTCTTCTTAATGAGGGTCTTCAATGGCTCTTAGGCATTGAGATGGGATAATGGAGGTTGATTCAGCTTTAGTTACTCTCATAAAATGTTTGACCATGCCTGAAATAGTCCATTAGTAGTTCATATGGTAGTTATAAGGTGGAATTGAAGTGAAAATAGCCTCCATGAGGTGTTGATCAGCCCATTAGCCTCTCATATATATTGAATGACCTTAAAAAATTACTCCCATATCCTATAGTGGACATGAGGAGTGTATATATCACTTTAGAATCAATTAAATGGTGTAATGAAATGTGGGTTGACCCTCTTATCAGTCCCTCAATGCCATCTTTCAAATTTTGTTGTTGACCAAGTGAGCCAATTAGGCCTAACTACTTTTGGTTATCATAAAACCTAAAACAAATTTAGAAACCTATGGATAGGCATGTAACAGACTCAAATAAGTGTTTTATAGCATGATTCAATCCTTACAAACATTTTACACCTATAACCTTGCTTCATATAGACAACAAGGTCATTTTCTCTCTCATGCCTACATAATAGCTATTTAGAAGTGAGTTATATAGGTATTTATAGATGGATTCTTAGACGTTTTATGACTTGAGAAGGTGTAACAAGTGGAAAAACTCCCCCTTAAATGATTATAATCTTCCCAAATAGCTCGACACCCTTCTTTCTATTAATCTTCTTGGAAAAGTATAGATTTTTGACACATTCATATAGTGTCTATACAACTCAATGCTATGGGTGGATTCACCTCTGGGTGTGTTATCTGATCCAAATTTTAGACAAGCCAAAGTAGTACTTTGGATGCAAATATTTGGTCATCTCTTCCATCAAGTCAACACTAGGGTTTAAGGGAGGTTTAAGGAGGTTTACCATCTTAATGATTGTTCATAAATCTTAGGCCTCTAACATTAAACTTATGGAAATGGATGTTTAGTCCATATCCCCCCATAAAACCATAGGCAATCTTAGGTTCCCATGCAACTAGTGTGGAGAGATATAAATGTGAGATGATATACTTGTAGTCCTCTACAACTTTTTTAGATTATCCTATAGACTTAGCATTCATTAATGAAGGTTTTCCCCTAAATCCAACTCACTCTTCCATTTATGTTGAGTTTATAGGGGTGCCCAACTTCCCCTAAGATAATTTTCTTTGATACCCCTTGTCATGAAAGATATAATCACTGAAAGGTACAATTAAAATTGATTGATTGTGACTAAGTACATTGAGCTAGTTTTTAGGACCACATTTGGCACTTCATTGATTTTCTCTACTTTAAAAAATTCCTATGGGTCTTTACCATATTTACACATCCTCTTATGGTTTCAATTTTTCTTGGAGAGTTTGTATCTACAATTGGGATAAAGGTGGTGTCTTGAAGTTACTTTGAGGTGGGTGGGTGGATTTAGCATTACCAGAGCATTTATCTCCACCTCTTTCCACCTTCCCATTATTAGATTTAATGATTTCATACCTTATTAAACCTTAAGACACCTATACAAATTATTCTACTCTTACTTAGGTTTTATAGCTCATGGTGACAGTCTAACCCTAATGTGTAGGATCTTGGTCTTCTCCTTAGTTTTCTAAGTTCCAAACCTCATGGGTGCCCTTGAATATCACCTCCCTTTTCTAATGAAGTTTATACACCTCAAAACAAATCCCTTAATTCTATTCTTATCATCTTTAATCACATGCCTATGTAGGTTCAGTCTTAAGCCTAAAAGGCCTAATAGATCTACCTATGTGTATCAATTTTTAGGCCTATTTAACCTAATTATGTCATTAGGTCATTTTCTCACTTGAGTCTCTTTTTAATTGGATAAAATACTATACCTTTTTAATTCCCACTTAGGTGTCTTCAACTCAGATAACCTTCAAATCTATACAAGCCCTCACTTGATGTATATAGGCTTATTTTAGGTCTTTTAGGCCTAATAAGCCCGACAGGGTATTTGAAACTTTTTCTTATTGAATCCTATAAATATCATCACTCAAATTATTTTTTGACCTTCTTACCTCTATGTACTCATGTATCTCCAAATTTAAACACTCACTTTGACTTGGCTATGTGTTTAACATCTTCATCTTCTCAACTAAAGTTCTGCCTATAAGTAGTCCTTTTGAGTCTACCTAAGCTACAAGCAGAGATAATTCCATGCATAGTATCTTATATCATCAATTTTATGGATCTAAATGTAAGGTTTTCCTTTATTGGTTTAGGAATCCTAAAACCATCCATTAGGCCACACCTATCACTCAGTCATCTCTTTTCCTTATGACTTCCTGCATATAGGTTTGTGTGTGACCTTTTCCTCACTTACCAACTTGGTAAATCATTTCATGAGTCTATTATAACTATATCATTAGACATAAATAGGATTAATATTGTATCAAAATTTTATATCACTAGGTAAAATCACAAGATTCATTAAGCAAAGACTAAGACTTGTTCTTAATTCTGCATTTCACTCCTTGGTATAGTCTCTTAGATTCTATCCTTCAATCATCATACATTATTAATGAAATTTTAGCATTTTAAACCATTAAAATATTCATTATGACTCCCTTAAATTTTAATCTTGTCTCTAACACACAATTATTTTAAACTCTTGTTCCTTGCAACTATCTACCTCATCTTACCAGCTGACTATAAGTGATAATTAGACCTTTGTACAGATAAAGGAGAGGCATGGGACTGATTTTAAGATAAAATAATGGATTTAGGACTCTCATTAGTCCTTTGTAACTCACATTAAACTTATATGGGAAACACTCTAGATATGAGGTTGATTGAGATTAAGAACACACATCACCTTAAACTCCTCAAACTTGCCTTAGTTTTTGCTAACCAAAGAAACATTGACTGCTATTTGATCTTAACACTTTCTTTCCATGGTTGGATTTTTTAGGTTTCCTGAACATCTTGGCCTAGTGGATTTGAATAACTTAATTCCCTTATATCTCATCTATATGGAATTATTAAACAAACCAAGTACCTTACATCTTGAGACATTATTCATGACTACTATAGGTGGTCATCTAGATTGGGTTTCAACCCTTTCCATCAATTAGTCCACCACTGCTTCTTTGAGTGCATTAGGATTAATGAGATTGGGAATTTAGATGATCGAACATATTATACCTAGGTAAAGTGGTCTTAAGACCTTATTTGGGTGTCATATTCTAATACTCTTCTTCTCAAACCCTTGTACTACTTTTCTTTGTATGGTCTCATGCTCTTACCTTTTTTAAAGGACTTGTCTGTAGGTAGTAGTCCTATACCTTGACTATGTATATGAAAGAAGACCTTATTTTTGGGTGAAGATGACTTCTTTATTATCCATCAGATTCATGTTTAATTTGTGATGCATAAGTAATTATTTCCCCAAACCTTTATGATAAGTTTATTTTCTCTATTTTCTTCCCCTCCATAATGAGGTCTATAGGTTTATTGACTGTGTATACTTCATCTTTGAGTGAGTCTAATGTTTAGTTATTGATGGACCCTATATTCCAAAAATCAAATTACTTTTCATGCCTCTTTATATATTTTATAAATCTTCATATGACCTCATTATCTCCCAGTCTCTAATCCAATATTGGTACCTCATCTCTTATCTTGTCAAGAGATTATAAAAGGTACTTATGATTGTGAACCTAGGATATGGTTTGAAAGGGTCATTATTTCTTGATGTCATGACTTGGATGAGTTTTTATATGTAGAGGAGATGAAAATGGACTAAATTCCATCACCATCAAGACTAAAATATCATCAAAACACCTCAAACATATACCATTGACCTTGTAACTTGAGAAAACTGCCTATAGACTACAAAATGAAGAAAATAAAAAGTTTGGATTGTTCCCACCATTAAAACATGTGAAATAGGAGTTAAGGGTGTTTTAGATGGTTAATGAGGAATCTAATAACACAAAAAAATCATTAGTTTACATAAATTTTAAAAAAATCTATCAAAATTATTGTGCTTTCTCAACCTTATTCAGATGAAGAAGGGAATTAGAGTGGATAGTTTGTTAATGATTGTTAATGAATATATAGACATGAAAATACTGATAAAATCCATGGGTAAGAAGGTTAAGGGACATATTTCATCTCCCCAAAAGACTAGCTCCTGGTTTGACATCTCTTGTATGAAATGAAAGAAAACTTGATAGATTACCTAGGCTACCAAGGAAGCCAGTGAAGAAAGAGCAATATTTTTGGACCTATTCTAACTTATTTAACCATGAAACTTATTTCATAAATTTTCACTAAACTCCTCTATAATAATTTACTCCCCCTTGTATGGACCTATCTATATCATTCCCTACAATACAAAGGAAGCACTTGAAAACACTATTTTTCCACCATTTTCTCCATGCTTCTGAGCTATAACTACCATTTTAGGGTAGAGAGAGGGAAAACATAAGGAAAGTGATATTTAAAATTTATGGTATGATAATAGAAGTTGAAAGGACACATATTATCATGTGTGGGGCCAATATGGCTAGTGAGAAGGTGGGTATGGGTCTTAAAAAAGGGTTTATGTGATGTGAAATGATTAATGGTGATTTAGGGGACCATGTTAAGACCTATTATAACATGGTTTTAGTCCAAATCTCCCAATTTTCAAAGGTTTACAAGATAAAAAAGTTTATGTGAGGCATTTTTAGGGTGGTTGATGGCTTATAAGGGTGAACTAAGGAGTGAATTGGGCATATATGAGTGTATCATAGATAATGACCTTGAACATATTATGTACCTTATAAGATGACTTAAAAAAAGGTCCAATCACTATTAAATCCCACTAAAAAATTTAAATTTTCATGAAATAACTTAAACAAGTCTAAAACTCTAAGTATTATAAACCTTAATCTTTCCAAACTACCCTAATTTTTGCAAGGAGACCTTAATCTTTCCAAACATTATTTAGAACATACTCCTGGACTTGAGAAGGATAATGATAACTTCCTAATTATTACATGATCACTATAAAACCTATAACATCACCAAATATGCCTAAATAAACTATGATATATGATGACACAAACATGATATAAGACAACATAAGACCTCTCACAAGATTTGGAGACTCTCAAAAGACATCTATGAGATTATGACAAGTTTTAGACACCATGAATGACCCCATAAGAGTTATCATGAAAGTTTTTTACTATAGGGGTTGAAATTTGGCTAATGAGGCCATAAATGTTAAAATTTTTGGGGAATTTGAGGGATGACCAGCCTTATGGTCAAGAAGACCTATAACTTTCATGATAAAGATGACTCAAAACTTGAAAGACCACATTGTTGGACTACTAAGAAATTAGTACTTTATGACACTTTTAAGACTGAAAAAACACCAAAAAGACACAAGGACAATAAATTAATAACACATATGCCTCAAAAACACATTAACATCTAATTAAGCAAACCTAATAAGGACACCAAGATAACAAAGCAACAAACTACAAACTTGTGTGTGACACACTTATTGAAACATGATAAGAAACTTGCTAGAAACCACTAAATAAAGCATACCTTATCTCTCATCAAGGATCAAAAGGAAATATAATTTGATAAAATTAGATCCATGAGATTATATTTCTACATGATGATAGAATTATAATTAGGTATTATATGTTGCATGAAGACTCCCACCTACAACTGAAGAAATATCATGCTCATGGCCTCTTAAAAAAGTGACTAGACCTTTTAGATCCATTCTTAGGTGCATGAGTTGACTAGGTGAGTCAATAACCCAATCATAATCCTTCCACACCCACATTATTTGCATCAACAATCTGATTTCTACCTTAGTCAAATGTTTCTCTTTATTATATTGAGTAAATTGAAGTGGCCTTTGTGTTATGGCTATATGGTTGTCTTATAAGGAAATTACATCTAATTTCATGATTATTTGAATCTATTTAAGTTTAGTTTCACCCTCAAAGAGTGAGAAGGCATTTGTAAGTGGAATAAGGAGCTGGTAATCTTGTTTGAAAACTTCAAACAAGTCATTTGTAGATAGGATAGCCTCTTGGATTAGCATGCTTAAAGGGTACCCCCTTTTTGTTTGATGACATTTACCTTTTCAACTTGGACCAGATCATTAATAATCCAAGAAGAGATTATCCTACCTCTATGACATCAACCAAGTCACTTTATTGATCCTTTAAAGTTACTTCATCTTCAACAACCACTCAATGAATTTACGAGTTCTTAGAGTTACATTATTATCCATACTCATTGGTTGGTCTAAAACTTTCTTCAATAACTGATGCAAGTTATTGAGGATTACCATGATGAAGGGTAGTTTCCATGTCATCAAGGAGGTCTTATAATTCATCCTCATCTTTATCATTTTATGTGTCTTTCTTTTGTGGCTCATCTAGTCCTTAAAGCCCATATTATTATACATCTTTGAAGGTTGAATGGTGTCCTCCTTACCAAGAGGTATCCCAATGACAAGCTCCTCTTCAATATCACTCAATTTATCATCCTCATTATCACCTTAATTTGATTTTATTTATTCACCTCTTCAAGGAGTGGCATAGGATATTATAGAAGTGACATTAAGAGAGATGACATATATGAATCATTTATTTCATTCATCTACTTTTTATCAATAGACATCATCTCCTCTTTCTTATACAAATTGATTTGGATGGATTTCCATGAAGGAAATGTCTTAGTCTCTTGAATGATCTCAGGATTTCTTGACTATTGTTCTCTCTCCCTTGACTACGCCACTTATTTCCAAGTTGGAAACTTGGGTTCATGAGTCTCTTAGATTGTGTGAACTTTTTTTTGGAAATGAATGGAGGTATCTACAACTAATGTTGTGTTGATTTTTTAGCTTTTATGGACTGATGCAGATGCTTGTCTATAGCCTCAATTTATTTGGAAAGGTAGGCTTCAAGATCAAGCCCTAACTGATCAAGGGTCTACTCATGATGACTAGTTCTTTTGATGCACACCTTTCCCTCTTATTTCACTCTTTCTTGGATATATTTCCATGATGGGAAGGTTGGATTTTTTAAGACTGAATAACAAAATTATTTTACATATGGTCCTTAGTTTTTAACTTTTTTGAGGGATGTTATTTTTAGATGGTAACTTACATGTACCTCATATTTGATCATTAAAATAAATTAAAAACACAACATTATAAAGATGTGAACATTAATTTTTTAAATAGACAAAAAAGGTGCACTCAACCCTTAGGGTGAGTGCACATGGAATCAACAATGTAAACATGCCTATTACATGGGGAAATAAATTTTACACAATGATGATTGGTTGGAATCCAAAGAATGAAAATCCATTTTTTCTATTTTTAATTGGTATACCATAATCGATAAGAGATTTTACATGCTAACATAAAATATCTACTCTAATTCTTGTACCTCCTAGATGAGGTTGTTTTTCAAGTTTAATATGTTGAACCACTAGGATATCTTGTTTTTACTCAATATATTCATGCAAATTATTCACATGTAAATGATGTAAAGAGAGACCATCCTCTAATAAGTCTAACTAGACTCGGTCCTAAATACCATCTTATTTAGTTAAATTGACTTGAGAATTGTCTTTTATATCAAATTATTTGGTTGGTTGTCAAAAAATTTAAGTTCTCCCTCAAATCCATTTTCTTGATTATAATTTATAATCCTCGAGGATGGAAAAGGAATAAATTCAAGAACCTAAATTTGGTTGGTTTTAGGCCCCTATAGATACTAAAATATAATTTATATAGTACTTAAATCTTTTACAATTTACAAATTCCGATCATGGATGTACCTTTATGTTATAGACCGACTCATTTAAAAAAAATCACTTTCACTCTCTTTTTGCCTAAAATTTATTATCCCTTAGTCTAACCATTGTTATTATAATGACCAAACCTTTTATACCATGAAAAAATATTTAAACATAATTAGTATCCTCTATCTTTTCTAAAATTATACTTTTTTCTAGCTCCCTAGACACTTGCATCCAAGACATAGACCTACATTGGTGTGAGTGTCCACTTTTCCTACAAAGTGTCAAGTGCCCAAAATTCATCCAAATTTTCAAAATAAATGTATCCTAAAGGTGATCCTAAGTGCTTTAGTGTGAGATATTTATAAAACACACACACACACAAACACACACACACACACACACAAAACACACACACACACACACACACACACACACACACACACACACACACACACACACACACACACAAAGATAATATCATCTCCCATTCATTCCTCACTTAGAAAAAACCTAGAAATCACATGTAACTACAAGATAATATACCAATAATCACTTAATCAATAATTTAAGTGATAAAACCTACCCTGTTTATCCTCATTTCCATATCAGTCATAGGAGAAATATTTGTATAAGTCTGAAGTATTCAAAGAGTAGCTCATGATCCATATTTTCAAAGTTACAAGATAGTTCATTGAAATTATTTTCTTAACACACATTTCATACTTGTGCATACACAAAACAACATATATGGGATAACTACATAAGTTTGAGGCAATATTTAAAGTATTGGCTATGTAGGATGCACCCATTAATATAAAGTTCCTTAGGATAGTGTGACATTGTGAGCCCACTAACCCATTTTCCATGAATCAATCTAAGGGTAAAGATCTAGGGTTTATCATTATAAAAAGATTGACTATATGTGCATGTGATTTTAAGACATTAGAATAAAGGTGATAGAAAACCCATAAAGCTCCACTTGGTGGCATATTATTCTAGTTAGTATTTTGTATAGGACACCTATGATAAGGTTAGATATGTACATCAATGTAACTGTTCAAATCTAATCATCTAAGGCCACAAAAATAATATTCCCAAAATATGATGACTATTTTAGGACCATCTTCTAATCCACTTTCATCATGTTCTAGATCAAACCTGCATATGTATAGTAAACTAACTAAGTATCATTTTTTTCAAATTCATTGCAATATTTATCAATAGATGTACTTTACTATTTTTATTAGTCTTAGTTGTATAAAATTTGAATACTATTTGTCTTATTTTTCTATTAAATTAGTCTGCTCATTAGGTTATTTCACCATCCTTATATCAAAGCTAATCTAATCCCATTAACCTAGATAACCCACATATCTAAGTTCTAAGATTAAATATTTGGTGAACCTGACCTTTAGTGTCAAACCCCTAGATTAACCTAGGGTTTCCTTTTTTATCTAATTTCTAATTTCTAAACTATAAATATTTTAAAATCAAATTTTAATTTACTTTCAAGAATTAAACATGGATGCATATATCATTTGTTTTAATATATCATAATAAATTTTATTTATTATGGTTCGTGCATGACTAACTAAATTATAATTTTAAAGAAAAGGGGTCAAAAATATGACAACAACAAATAAAATGTATTATTGCATACTTCTCATTGTTTTAGTGTGATAAGGACCTTGTACATGTTACCACTAAGAGTTATACAAAACACATTAAAAAATCCTCTTCTCCTTCCAATGTTACAAATTCTTTCAAGGATGTCATTAATAAAAATTCACTTTTGGATGTATTGGATAAATATTCCAATTATAAAGATTTTCTTTTAGATGTCTTACATATGACCATACTACCAAGCAATGTAGATCCCCTATATGTGGCCTCTATATTAAATTCAATCAAATGGACTGAGCATAACATATATTTTTAAAGAGAAGATCTACCACCTCAGGATATTATAAATTGTTATTTGCCATTATATATGCTTTGTGATAAAATGGTAAATTGAGTTCTTGTGGATAATGGCTCAGGACTCAACATTTTCAATATATTATTTCAATCATTACTCAATATGGTACCAATACACGATATGCATCCAAAAAAAAAAATCTAATAAAAAAAATCAAAAAGCATCCATGAAAACAAGAACTAATAATCACATTATTCATGGGTGGTGCTTGTTTTGGTATATGCATCCTAATTTGGTCAAGCAACCATAAGTACCATGTATTTTATTACTTTTACATATGGTCTTAGTGATGGATGTGATTCTTATTTTCATGGTCATGTTGGGTCTTTTGGTCTTTCTTATGTCTTATTTTCCCTCTTATTGCACCCCTAATGGTCCTATGTCATCCCCTTCTAGTCAAAGGGGGACCTTAACCTATCCTATCTAAGATGTACTCAGTTTTATGAATTCAATACATTAGATCCATAAGTGGATAGAAGTTCCATAATAATAGTGTCTAACTTTGGTTTTAGTTTCCAATGGTCATTTTATTATAGTGTTTTGGGTCCTAACCCTTCCTTTGAGCCTTCTCATATGATTTTATCTCTATTTTTCATATTTTCAGCCAATGAACAAGGGAATTACATTAAAATCAATGTTATTTATAAATAAATATATTCACAAGGCATTTTAAATCTAGAACTTACTATTTTGGCACATAATTACATAAAACTAGTCAATAGTATAGCTTAGCATATTGCATACTACTTGGTTATCACACCTATATTTGCACGCTTTAAATTTATTCTAGCATACTACGTGTATTTATTATGCACATTCCTTAAGGGAAAACTACATGTGATCTGAGACCTCTATCATTGGGTATAATGTAGGTAGGTATAAGAACAACATGCATTATGCTCTATGTAATTATATTATCCCACAACCTAGTTTTTCCTTCCTTTTACATTTGATATTGTTGTTATTTCATGTGTGTAGGTGTTCATTAAGTTTTGGATAAAAATTAGCCTAAACGGATCATTGATAGTGAATAAGTATTTATCCACACAAGGATAGGATTGGTAGACCTAAATATAGGTACTCTTAGAAGCTTAGAAAAGTTCCTGCATAGAGGACACTAGTGCCATAAGTGGACATTAGTACCACATCATTACTATCCAAGGTAGGGTGACATTGTTAAAGAGGAATTTTGACACCTAAACCATATTCACAACACTTAGACATATCCTTGTACTATTTTGTAGCCTATGAATCCTTTGTCTAATATAATTTCTAGCTAAGTACTTGTTTATCTCATTCATTTCTATTTTTAGAAGCATCAAACTAGATCAATTCTTTAAAAAGTTAGTGGTTGTGTTTATTTCATATTCTCAAATTATTAACAACCTAATATTTACACTCCATAAACCCTAAAAAGTTAATTAATTTGGTGAACCTAACTTACTTCAAATATTTCTTAAAACCCTAGCTTCATCCTAAGTTTTGCCTTCTACATTGTTTCACACTAAATTAGGGTTATAAAATTTTGATTTTTTCACAACCTCATTGATCCAAATTAATATTTTATTAGGGTTTCATTAATTTAATACAATTTAATTTTTTTCCAAATAACCCTCCAAACCCCTATATCTACATACTAGGTCCTTATACATCCAAATACTAGCCTTTAGGGTTTCAAGTACAATCCTAATCTTTTTCTATACATTGGACTAAATATTTCCCATCATTATACATATACCTATGTTATATTATGTTCTAATTATTGTGTGATTGTTATTCATTATTTACATTATCTTCTTTGGCAAGTTTAAAATGATATCTAAGAAGCCTCTTACCCCTCAACTAGTAGATGAATTTATGAATTTTTCTCATCATTATAAGAATGAATGGACATATTTTCAATATTTAACATTAGCACATGATAATTATTTCATTGATAATGATGATGATGATTATTTTTGTAATTATGGATATGAAGATTACTATGGGCATGACAATGAAAGTGTTAATGAAGATATACTATATGCTTCTTCATCTCTTTCCTCTCCCTCTTCTCCTACACCTCAAAATCAAACCAACAATATAATTCCAAGAGAACCTCTTGTTGGTAGTGATTTGTTCTAATGTGACCCCAATTTTTCAACCAGTTTTTCTACCTCTTTATTCAAATTAAACCAATATAATTACAATAAAAAAAATATCCTTTCACATTATTCAGGCAATATAGAAAAGCATAATGTGTCTTCTTTACCCTTCTTAGTTAAATTTGAAAAACAATGTACAAATGATATTACACTTCTTAAGTATGCACAAACTAAAGTAGACAATTTTTTTTATCACCTTCTTTTACATTCCAAGCTTAACACAATGATTCTTTGCAAAATATTGATAATGAAAATATCCCTAACTCTTCACTTACATATAATATGCCAAATGAAAACATGATTATTGCTTCTTCTACCCTTGACTCTAAGATTAAAAGTAAAAATAATACATGCACTCCACACATATCTAGTTAAGACATGCAGTACGTTAAACCTACACATGATGATGAATATTAGTAAACAATTAAAATATTCTTTTACTCTCTCTCTCTCTCTCTCTCTCTCTCTCTCTCTCTCTCTCTCTCTCTCTCTCTCTCTCTCTCTCTCTCTCTCTCTCTCTCTCTCTCTCTCTGTGAACATATGACAAAATTATCCCACTCTTACCTCTACTAGAGAATTAAAATCACATTTTGATGAACCATGGATTAAAAAAAATTTATTATGATATTAGTGAAGAAGAAAATGAGTCTAATACTTTCATATCTCTCCCTAATTCTCCCATTCCTCATTATTAAACTGATTTTTGATCAAATTATATCTCAAATGCTAAAAAACACACATGCACTTATTATTATGTTCATAGTTTACATAACTTAAATTTTCATTATATCAATGCATCTTCTATTCTATTATCATGTGATACTAATTTACAAATTAAAAAAATAAGAGATACCAATTAATATCCCTTAACCCTCCTTACTATAGTAGAACCCATTTTTCATCCTAACCTCCACAAGGGTGATAGATAATTTCCATCTAACTAGGTCCAAACTATCACCCCTTCAAAGGTTAGATAATGCAAACTAATCCTCCATAAAAAAGGTCCTTGATGTGGTGTACCAATGGCTAAGACTAATAACAACATTAAATATTTAAATGAATCCATTGATAATGATAATATACCTTCACAAGAGGTAATGTCCTTGATGCATGTTGTGGAAATCCTATTTTGCACAAAATTTTGACTATAAAGTTGCCACCCAAATGTTAGATACTAGTGTTACCAAAATTTTAGGTGTATGGAGACTCGTAGTTTCACCTTCAAGATTATGGGAAATCCATGGCACATGTAACTAATAGTTTGATGCTATTATAGTTATTTCCAAAGTCTCTAGAAGGCGAGGCATTAAATTTGTTTCATCATGCACTCTCTAGTGGTTCACTACATACATATGATGGATTATAATAAATATTTCTTAGACACTATATATAGAGTAAGGGACCTTGAGTCACATATGAGAGGTCACCTTCAATACACTAGGGTGAGATAGAAATATTAATTGAGTACATTTTAAGATTCAAATCATATATGCATTAGTTTATTTACCAATTGATATATTTATAGGTAAAATACATCTTTGCTATAGGCCTCATGTTTTCTCTTAAGGATAAATTACTATATTAGACATCAAAATCATTCTGACATCTATGTAACAAAACTATGGCATTAGAGAAAGAGTTGGGACTATTTAAAACACATTCAGAGGTAGATTTAGGTGTAGGTTTCTGAGAGCCATAGTCATCTAATATGGTTCATAAATATGTACCTTATATGTTAAAAGAGTAAACAAAATATAGATTAGTCATTTATTAGTACAAATGACAAAACATCTTGCAATAATAACACACTAATACTAAACACTCTTGCCTAAAAACTAGGGGGAACATAACATAATAAGAAAGATCACAAATTAGATAAAAAGAAAATACAAATTTCTTACCTATTTTTTTGAATTTGATTCTTACTTGTTGGCATAAGGATGTTCATACTCGGCCTATGATGATTTGAATCTTATAGAAATTCTCTTCCATAGTGGTAGAATCTCTATAATAGTCACTTATGGCTTGGTGTGAATCATGGCATAACTTGGGCATTATAACACTACTCTCAAAAACTTCAAGAAGGTATTCCATCATAATAACCTTACACAAAAAATCTTGTTGGCATATGGTGTGGGAACTTTCATGTATATCTCTAAGAACTAACTCTAACCTTAGGGAGGTTAGGTTAAATTATAAATTGAGTTGAGTCCGTATTGTAGACACCTAAAATTGGACACCAATGGCTTCATTCCCAAATTTATATCAGTTCTTACCAAACATTGAACATCTAGCCTAAGAATTTATAAATGTCTCAAATTTTTATTCATCAAAAGCAATTAAATCAATTTTACCTAAAAATCAATTAAATGAGACAAATGCACACATCAATTAAATCAAATCTTGCATAAATTATCAAATAATTAAAAGGGATTAATTAACATGAAAATACTAATAAAATCTTAACTAAATTCATCCATGATCAATTAAAACAATTATCAAAAAGGGAAAATAAAAAAATCAATGAATATCCTAGGTTTTCATCATTAGCTTTTATGAATTGTTATTTTTTGGAAAATATCCCACCCATTCTTATCATGACCATTTGACACCTTTTAACTCTACAAGGGTTAACTAAGCCAAACAATGTTATCATTTAATTCATTCCAGTTCATTTCAAATCTTATAAAAGCAAGCCTAGAGATCTTCATTTAGAGAGATTGGATAGTGTATGTTATAATGTAGGTTTTTGAGCATGAAACAAATCTATAATGTTATAATGCCAAAATTGAGCCAAGACAAGCCATTTTCAAGCAACATCAATCCAAAGCCAATCCAAACATGGTTCCAAGAGGATATGGAGATAGCCAAACCCCATTGATGCAAACTTCTTGAGTACAATATGAGCAAGCCAATGAACACATCATTTGGAGCATTCAAGGATTTGGTAAGGATTTTTGTGTGTAAGTTCTTTCCATTTTTAGTTGAGATTTTTCATTTTTTGTTTGTTCACCAAGCTCTCCTATGATCTAGGCATGAAGGTGTTGTGATTTGTTAGTGTGTTTTTATCATTTTGATTTCATTATGAGACTAACACTTGATCTAACCTCCCCTCCATCATCAAATTTTGAGCATCATAAATGGCATGCCTAGTGGGACATAATGCATCCCATATATAAAGGACACAAATATGTAGCTTTTAAATCTTCATTTAGATGATTAAATCTCTATAAAATTATTTTTCTAGCCTTATTTTGGCCATATTTGATTTTGTTTTATTTCTTAGATCTACACAAAGACCAATGATGGTTAGGTACAATCAGAGATGGTTAGACTTAATTGGCTATGGTTCTACTTAATCGACCCTGATTCTATGTAAACTATTGATGATTGGGTTGTAGGGGAAAAATATTCATAAATCTTGAATTTTGATTCTTTTCATCATTCAAATTTTTGATTTCTAGGTTTCAAAGGCATTTAAAATCATTAACTTGGTTTAACCTTGCAAGTTTTCTTGATCTTTGTGTTAACCAAGTCCTAGTTTAGCATGTTTATCTTTTGTGGTTTTTCCTTTGGATCCACATGTGATCAATGACGGTCTTAATTGATTAGAATTTATTCTTTACAATTGGTGATAGTTCTAATAGACTGACTAGTGATGGTTTCCTAAATTGACACCAGTCATTTTTGACCATGAATGATCACTGTGTCAACTAAATTTAAAATCTGAGAGATAAAAATCAAAAATCATTTGCCTAACTAAGAAAGTGATTAAAATTATGGGGTTATTATATAATAATTATAGTTTTAAGGATTGATTTGAAGATAAATTTACATGATTAGACTAAACAAACATTTCATTTTGGGCATTTAAAATGAATTAGTCAAAAACTTGTACATTTCAATTTAGGTCTAAAATGAATATGTTAGATCTTACACATTTGTTAGTTGGGGTATAAAATTAATCTATCATGCTAATTCTTAGAAACATGTCAAATTTGATGCCTAAAATACATGTTTAAATCTTGAACATCTCAAATTGGTGTTTTAAAATGAACTTAGGATACATCTTACACATTTGGACTGTGGACTTAAAACAAACTAGATGGTCTTGCTTAATTTGGTCTTTTATGAAAGTATTCTTTCAATCTTTTGAACTTAAGACAAGGGGTTAGTAAATAACAAACATCACACAATTTGGTGCTTAAAAATATAACTTCACTCATAATTATTTACAAAACTTGTTTGTTAATTATTTGTTTTACAAAAATGATAACACATGTATGCTCTCCCCCATCCCCTATAGGGAAATCATGGGATCAAAAGTGGCTTTCCATTGTATTTGATTCCTAGTCCAAGGTGTAGATATAAAATTGCTTAAGCTCTCCCAAAACTCACATAGTATTAGGTGATCTAAAAGTAACCCTAAAGTCTTTCTAGTTATCTTTTCTTTTCATGCATTTTGGCTTGTGAAGGGGATGTCATTACCTCTCATGGGTTCTCTAGGGAAGCATTGACCCAAGGCTTAATCTCTTGATAGTGTTTCAACCTATCTTCATATGGGTTATATAAACTAGGATCACCCTACTAGGATGGTGGTTTAAGTAGTTAAACTATCTCTATTAGTGGCAAAATGGTCTGTAACATATGATCAATCTGGACATCACACTACATTAATAAATTGATAGATGTAGTGGTAATGAAAAGGACAAGACATTTTCACAACAAGATAATTGACATGGATCTAATTGATATGCTACTTATTTTATGTGCAAATGTGAAAGTTTGTACCATGGGATCAATCTAGATGATCATAAATTATAAGTTTTAGTCAACCCCACTTTGCCACACCTTGATAGGATCTATGATGATATAATTAGTTGTATTTTTTCATCTATTATTTATTACTTGGTGTTTTAGAAATAAAACTTGTTTTTTTTAAACCATGTCATGAACAAGTCTTGTGTTCAACACTACTCATTATTTGAGGAGGCATTATGCTGTCCATTTGACACCTTACTTTAACTTAGAAAACTTTCATGTTAAAAACATTGAGTATGGCACTTGATTAAGATGAGTACCATTATGCTTCCTAAATCATTCCAAATCTTACGCCTTATAAGTCTTTGAAACAAAACATTGATCACATATTTTGAGATCACTAACACTGTTAGGTTGCTCGAATTGTTTCAATTGACTTGTCTTGTCTTATGTCTCAATTATCATTATTTAAAAACCAATCATTTGATCCTTGTTGGATCTTTGTCTAGAATAATCATGTCATTCAAATTTATCTAGATTGTTTGGTCAACTATATCCTAAGTTTTCAATAATTGAGTTTTTAATTAACTTTGACAAGTTTGAATTCAAACATTGATTGATTTTTGTTTAAGCCTCATTTTGTAAGGGATGATACACAGATCTTTCTCTTTTGGGTTACGTAACTTAGGTTAATTAACTACCCAAATTTGAAAATTATTGCTTGTTTATTTTTTAATTTATCCTATCCTCATCATTATTTTTGACTTTATTTGGGAGAACACAACCTTTTTCCAAGTGCCTTTTGCCTTGTGCCTTATACCAACTGATCATGTTTATGTTTGATTCCATGTGTCAGGTTTATGTTATAGTGTTTCAAGTTTGTTAGATTAAAATATCATCTTTATTTAAATTTTAGATTTTAACAACATGTTTGGCCAAAATTCCTAGCAAAACCTATTTGATCCTAGATTTTGACTCCACATTTGGACAAAAGACCTAGAAACATTCCCTTTCCTAGTTTAGACCTACTTGGAACACTTTGGACATAAATTTTAACATGCCAATTTTTATTTAGATTCTTAACCTTTTATGTGTATGAAATTTGATGTTTTAAATTTGACGTTAGAATATTTTATGCCAAGTATTAACACATACCATTTTAGAGATACAACTCCATTTTTAGTCCATTATTTGGAGATATAGCTCCACCCCTTTTTTGACCATGACAGACCAAATTTAAACCTTTTATCATTTGGATATTGGTTTTTAGAGTTTGTATAACTCTAAAACCTCTTTATTTTTGAGATTTCTTAAATGATGTATATATGTCTAGCTACACTTATGGTGGAGTCACATATAATCCAATTTATGATAGAATAGTTGCACAAATTGACTATAATCATGACCTATTTAAGGAATAAAGTCAAATGCCTATTTATGATCCAAATCAAGTTACCAATTAGGATGATATGATTTTTTAGGAGGATTTGGATGCTTTGGCTTATGTGAGTAATCAATCTCCATGATGCCCAACCATTTCTATTCTAGAACCTAATCCTTTGGCTTGTGTGAGTAATGAAACTCCATAATGCCCTAGTCTTATCATTCTAATACCTAAACATTTAGTTTGTATAATTAATCAAGCTCCATAATGCCCCAAAATTATCATTCCAAGACCTCATCCTTTGGCTTATTTTAACAATTAGGCTCTACAATGACCTAGACTTTTCATACCAAGACATCATCCTTCATCTTGTGTGAGTAATCAGGCTCCATAATGTCCTAGACTTATCATGCTAGGACTTAATCCTTTGGCTTGTGTGAGAAAAAAAAATCCACAATACTCCATCCATATCATTATAAGACTTTGTCCTTTGGCTCATGATAATAATCAAGCTTCAAAATGCCCTATTGTTACCATTTCAAGATTTCATCCTATGGCTAATGTGATCAATAACACTCCTTAATGGCATACCATTATCCAACCATAAACCATTCCTCATTCATTGTGAATCATTACCCACTTTAGAAAAACCTAACCAATCTAATCAAAACCTCAACCAATCTAATCAATACCCCAATTAAACCAATCAGTACCTTAACCAATCCAATTAGTACCCCATCCAATCCAATCAAAACCCCAACCGATCTAATCAAAACCCCAATCAAGCTAAAAAGAACCTATCTAACCAATCTAATCACAACTTGAACTAATATAATTAGTACCATAAATAAGATAGTTAGTACTCCAATTTATCCAATCAATACCTCAATTTAGCCAATCATTTGAAGACCAAGCTATATTCAAAATTGGTGTTTTATAACCAATCATAAATCAAGGCCAAAAGACCCAACCAATCCAATCTATTTTTTTTGAACCAACCATTTGTGATAAGTCAAACTATGATGAATCACCTTTTATTTCTATGCCTATTTTTAAAGAGCCTCCGATTGACAAGCTAGTCTCTAAGGATTTATATCTTGACCTTTATCCCACCATTATGGAATCTCACTTTGATAATCCACTCTCTATAGATCATGTTATGCCATCACAGGCCATTACTTATCCAATAACAAACATTCAAGAAGATAGTATTGTAGCATCATTCACATTAGATGAAGAATCAAAATTAGATTTAGGTTCTATCCTTGAACCAACATCAAATTTAGCATCAAAAACATAATTGACATTAGTCTCAACATTAGATTCAGAGTCCCTTAAGTCATAATTAGATTTAGAAACATAATATGTTCATGGCCATTACAACATTGGTTAAACATGAATCACATATCAATTTGAATAAATTTGTGATTCTTTTATGACTTTTGAGGATGATTAATTTAACAATGGCATAAATTATCCTAGTATATTTTATGAGGATTATGTTGCCTCACCCAATTCTATTACCATTCCACATGTCATTACCACCAACCAACATAGCCATAATATTGACATTCCACCTCCCACAAGTGTCAATTGGGATTAATAGAATCAAAACTTATTAAACTACATCCATGTAGACATATCAGTTGAAGAACAATGAGGCCAAGAACAAAGTCAAGCAAAAGAGGAACATTCTCCTAGTGAAACCTTTTCAGATGTGTTAGGGGATAATCAAATTTCAAACTCAACATATTTTAGTGAATCCTTTTTAGAGGTACAAGAAGAAAATAAAAGTCAAAATTCAAAATTCCTTAGTGAAACCTTTCAAAGGTGCTATGGGATAATCAAGATAACTTCATTGGTAAAGGTGCCAAAAGATGAGCACAAAATTTCTTCACTTCTTGATGAAGACATTATCAAAAATCAAATCAAAATAGATTCCATCTACATCCTAATCAGATGGTAGTTACTTTTAGGCCCAAAAAATAGAATAATCTAATGGTCCTATTGAGAAAATATTCAAAAGTATTTAGCCCTGCCACATCCAAAGTTATGTTGAATCAGAATCAATAACATTGTGTGCCTTAAAACCCCAATATTTATTTGCTTCCTAACTATTATACATTCAATTATCGACCACCATTATATTTCCCAATCAAACCTATAATATAAAATTTATCCCTATTTACCATCCATGGCCACACTTTCCTTTGTAGAGGCTATAAAGTTACCTTGTCTCAACATTTGAAGGAATTATAATCAATAGGTAATGAAGATCACAACAACACCATTTGCATCCAAATCTAAATCCCATTCTTCATAGAGTAGTTATTCAGATGAGGTGTGGGATATAAATTAACATGATTGAATATTCTAGTTGTATCATTACTAAGAAAGATTTCTATCTCCCCATCACCAATAATAAAAAAATTAGTTACCATACCCAAGGCAAACACATCCAAAACTAGCCACCATCATCAACCAACAACATGTACCATACCATTTTAATTCACCATTTCTTTTGCCATTATCACATACACTGACCATTTACCTTATCATTTGGGGGAAACCCTCTTACCATTCTACCATTCTATCATCCTATCAATCTACCATTCAATCACTTTTCCTATCACTTGTCCATTCTACCATTTTATTATATCAACCAAAGCATATATTGATATGTCCTATCCTAGCCCATTTGACTTTGGTTCATTCATTGGTTTCACATTCAACACAAAGAATTAGATTAGTTTCAATAGTTATTTCAAGCATTCTAGATAAAGATGGTATTTTGGAGTAGTATAATATAAGTTTTGGCAATTTCATTCTTCATTTCTTGTTTGTTCTAATCATGTTTTTTTATGTGAGCCTAATTATATCTACCTACAGGGGAAAATTAGTGTCTCATCAGTCTTGATACTAATTATAATTGCCTATGGGTAAATGAGTATCATTGTTCTGATCCATTATATCCTAGTTATAACTGCCTATGGGCAAACTAGAGATAACATTTGTTTATCATGCCTTGATATACCAACTAACCATTCCTATACCGTATTGTGCCACTATGCCAACTATGCTTGTTTTTTTTGAATTAGCTACTACACTAGTTAGATTCCTCTATTGAAAGGTGGAACTACTAGGACCTAAGGCCATTTTTTTAATATGATAGTCATTCTCAATCCTTGTTGAGGTCAACTCAGTCTCCCTTTGCCATCACACTCTCATAATTTTATGAGAAACATTTCAAGTTAACCATGCTCTCATCATTTTGTGAGCTTGGATTGTTTATTATTTCATCATTCTCGATAAAGTTGAGATGCTTCCAAAATTCTAAAAACATTCATAAAATTTCAAAATCCAAAAACATTCATTGTATCTAAGCCTAGTTAATTATCCTTGATCTTCCCTACTAGGCAAAATCTATTGCAAGATGTTTTCAATTGCTTTTATTTTTAGGATTTCTATTTATTTGTATGTTTGTTTACATTATCTATTTTTTTATTTTTTCATTTTCTTATTTTTATTCTTTCAATATCGTTGCCTTGATTCAGTCTATGTACATTCATTAGGTGATTCCTTCACATTTATAATTAAATACATACATATTCATACATCAACATTATCATCATGGTTTTTATCATTAGTTCATTATTTTTAATTTTTTATT
The DNA here is from genome assembly GCA_037957365.1 of Torreya grandis. Taxonomy (NCBI): domain Eukaryota; kingdom Viridiplantae; phylum Streptophyta; class Pinopsida; order Cupressales; family Taxaceae; genus Torreya; species Torreya grandis. Next base: position 1,578,607 of record JARHVA010001389.1, read on the forward strand.
GGATTGGGAGTTAGTATTTATGCACATTTTGACCAAGTTCTCATGGTGTTATATCATGAGGCATACCATCATGTGATATATTAAAAATCATATTAGGAAGTCTTACAAGCAATGAAGTGACAAAGAAATATATCCTTGGTTCCCTTGGCAAATCCTCCCTCCCATCTTGCTCAAATCAACACATTGACCATTCTAGTTTTATCCATGCTAATCAAGATGAGATTCTCCTCATTAGTAGGTACAACCAAATCATTTTTATTGATCAATTCTTATTCTTCCTTTTCATCTCTTTCATTATTTTGTGCATCCTCATATGCCTAGTTTTTTATGGCCTCTTTAGTCATTTGACCAATGCATCTATGTTTATGACCCTCATCTTTATTCTATGTAACAAGTTATATATATGAGTATGCTTGTTAATCTACCCTACTAGGGTGAAATCAATCAAAAATATTTATTTAATATAGCTCATATTAATATTTATAACCACCTTTGGGAAAACCATTATTTTAATTTTTGTTACTAATTATAATCACCTCTGGGCAAATTTGTGCTTCTTTTTTAACAAATCAATGCATGCAATCATTTTCTCATTTGGATTAATCTCACCCATGGGTCAATTCCACCTTTATCTTTGCTTATTTTTGAGGAACATCCATCCTAAAATATGATGACCACTCCCTTAAGGAGGCATCATTATAGGCTTCCTAAACATTTCTTTGGAGTTTTTTTTTCTTCAATCATCATCTTCTTTCAAGGCATACATGCCTTTTCTCATTATTTGAGAAGACATTTCTATGCCTACAATTTGCAAAATCTTATTAAACAAGGGAAAATTATAGACACCTAGAATTAGCCAACAATGGCTTCATGCCTAACTTTAGATCAATTCTTACCAAACCTTGAACATCTAACCTAAGAATTTCTAAATTTATTGAATTTTGATTCATCAAAAGAAATTAAATCAATTTGACCTAAAAATCAATTAAATGAGACAAGTGCACACATAAATTAAATCAAATCTTACATAAATGTTCAAATAACTAAAAGGTATTAATTAATATGAAAATCCTAATAAAATCCTAATTGAATTCATCCATGAACAATTAAAGAAATTATCAAAAAGAGAAATTCAAAAAATCAATGAATATCTTAGGTTTTCATCATTAGATTTTGTGAGTTGTTATTTTAAAAAAAATATCCCACACATGCTTATTCCATGCAAATCATGACCATTTGACACATTTTAAACCTAAAAAGGTTAACTAAGCCAACCAAGGTTAGTATTTAACTCATTAGAAGTCATTTCAAAGCCTATAAAGTCAAGCCTAGAGCTTTTCATTTAGAGAGTTTAGATAGAGTAATTTTATAATGTAGATTTTTGAGTATGAAGCAAACACACAATGTTATAATGCCAAAATTTAGCCAATCTAAGCCATTTTCAAGAAACATCAAGCCAAACATGGTGTCAAGAGGAGATGGAGATAACCAAACCCTATTGATGAAGACTTCTTGAGCACAATTTGAGCAAGCCAACAAACACATCATTTGAAGCATTCAAGGATTTGGTAAGGATTTTTGTGTGTAGGTTCATTCCATTTTTAGTTGAACTTTGTCATTTGTTTTTTGTTCACCAAGATCCCCTTATGATCTAGGCATGGAGTTTTTATGATTTTTTAGTGTGTTTTTATCATTTTGATTTCATTATGAGACTAACACTTGATCTAACCTCCCCTCTATCATCAAATTCCTAACATCACAAGTGTAACCTAGGGTTGGGTCAAAGCATTCATGAAATATTGGCACCTCAATTTTAGATATTTGTCAGCCATAACATCTCACTTTAGATATTTGTGAGTTTGTGATTCATATTTTTGGAATATTTAGGAAATAATAAATCACTTTATTAGCTCATTTGATCTTTTGACTTCATATTTGGCTAAAAATTCTTTTCTTGCTAAATGAAATCCACTAATTTGATTTGGAATTTTTGTTTAGACAAATTAATTAAGATTTTCAATGAAATTAGTCTTTCTTTGTGTGTTTTAGTTTTTGTCAATTATTTTAATTTTTATGAATTAATAGCTTAATAGGCCAAAATTCCCAAATTACTAAGTCATAATTTGGCTAGGGTTACAATTGAACTAGGTTTTGGGTGCATATAGGGTAATACACTAAATAATCTAGAGTCTCCATATTTATGGGCAATTAAATCCCATATACATATGAAATTGGGAAATTTATGTGATTTATAGGCTTCAAATGTGTCATTTGTTATAAATTGAACTGAATCCTAGTTTAGGCATGAAAGTGGCCAAAACTAAGTGTCTATAGTTTGCCTCTATTTGAGAAGGCATTTCAAGATATAGGCACAATAACATCTTTTCAAAGAATTTAGAATTTAGTAATCTGAATGGTTCATGCCCTAAAGGGTAGTTGATAAGCCCTTACTACCCCCTCAAGGGATTAGGAGGCTAAATAAAATCATCAAATGTTCTATTGAAAAGAAGAAAATGACATGATCTCATGGTAATCGGGATGGAGTTAATGAATTACCTAAAGGTAGTTATAAATAATAATGGTGATGGAATCACTAATTTTCCCAAAGGTAGTTATAATTAGTAACATAAATTGTGACAATGGTTTGACCAAAGGTGGTTATAAGAAGTAGCATAAATAGTTGCCTTTGTAAGGTGGTAGGATGGATATGTATTTGCCTAAAGGTGGTTATAATCAAGAAAGGAATGAAAAAAAACTGATTTACACAAAGGAGGTTATAATCAATAATGAAAAATGAAAAACACAGATTTATCTAAAGGTGGTTATAATCAATGACACATGTATTTGCATTAGAAGGGCAAGTGGAGTGGGTGAAAATAATGATTTTACCATAAGCAGTTATAATCATTAGCATGGGATCAAAAAATAATGATTTACCCATAGGTAATTATAAGCATTAAATTGGTTAAAAATATAATTTTTTGTAATAGGGCAAATTCACAAAGGTGGCTTATACTAAGAATCTATAAAAGGGATATACAATGAGTTGGAAAAGGATAAAAACAAATTTCTATCCTAAATGTGAGTTCAAAGATACACATCAGAATAAACATGGGATATAGGTTAAAAAATTATGTTGTTACATGAGCTATATGGGAGGTCCAAAAAGGTGGTTTGGTTATAATTAGGATAAATATAAGGTACATAGGAAAAAATAGTGCATAAAATAAACCATGAATGTGAAAAATTACACTTCATAGAGAATGTAGAATGAACTATAGGCTTTAAGGGTAAAAATTCAAATTTGTGGCTATATATTTATCCTTGGGGTGAAAAATAATTCATTTTCATCCTAGACCTTTTGAGAAATTTATCTATGGTTTTTTATGTGAATTGATGAGAGAAAATGGCCCTCGAAGGAGCTCAATGACATTTATCAAAATGAGTGAAGGAGCATATGTGGCCACCACATGATGGGTAACCAGTAAGTAAGCTTACTTTGGTCATTAATTATCATTAATTAGCATTTAATGTAATTTGTAGGTTAAAATTTGGTAAAGTCATTATTTGTGTGGTAGGGTAAACAATGGCTTCGCCAAGCAAATTAGTGACTTCAAGTGAAGTCACCATTTCTAAAAATGATGACAATTCTAGAAAAGGGTTGAAATCACTAAAATGATGGGTTTGTCCATTATTAGGCAAAGCTATCATTTTCATGAGAATGAAAATGAAACTTTCACCATAAAATGTGCAAAATTGTCTAATTAGTGGCTTTGACATGGGGAAATATATGACTTTACTCTAGAATCCAAAAATAACTAATTTTGAGGACCCATAAGGGGTCCAACCTCTAGAAGAGGGTTAATTAGGCTAAGTCAGCTAGGCTTTGTCTTATTAGTGGTATTTAGTTGACTTAATGCTAAATTTTTTTATTGTAGGAGAAATTGGTTATTCTTACTTGTTACGAGAGAGGACCACACTATTTATGGACTTTATAAATCTAGATTGAGTTCATGGTTATATATATATATATATATATATATATATATATATATATATATATATATATATATATATATATATATATATGTTGAACCTCCATAGTGTGGCATGGATGCTAATTATCAAAGCTAATCGAGCTTACCAAGTGTACTAGCAGAGTGTTGGCATAGTGAGACATCCACCTTTCACTTGCCAACTAGGGAGGCCACTATCACACTTAAGGATAAATGGTGTATCTTGAAGCTACCAATGTATAGTAGATACTTATTCTAAACACTACCAACATAGCATTAGGTAGTGCTAAATGATATATTAAGCTATATGTGTATCCTCATTGTTTAAAGAAAGGTCTATATAGACCTGATTTAGACCTACATTAATATTCATATAGATGATATGTTTTTACTTGACAAGAATCACTGATACTTCCATATGGGACTAGGTAGCATGGTGAGGAGAATAGAGGATTTTACATGGTTTGCCTAGGGACCAATAGTTTTGGCATAGCTGTACATAGATTTACACATGATAGCATAATAGGGTGGATGTAATATTGAAGCCCATGCACTTCTCACTATATGGGTTTGGGAGCATATTGTAATTGAAATAATAGTAAAGATGCATAAGATGATAGATATATAAGAGTTAGTAACTTATGGCTAGGATTAGATAAGAGTTGGTAGGCATGGGTATAGAGGAGACATCCCTTTTTATTATCAGATGTTCAATTATTTTACACCATAGTTCTTTATTTGAAGGTCATACCTTGCCTATCAGATGCAATGGTTCATGGATGGATAATACCTAAATTTCATGACCATTAGATATTATCTTACTAGAAGGTAGTCTCACATTATAGGGGAGTACCACCTTGATCAGGTACTCAGGTAGTTTGGTTATACATAAGATGCACTTGAGGGGACATGGTGGTTTGCACATGTGACATGAGAGATCAACTAGGATACTCCTATGATCTTGAGGAATAGGCTAGGATGAACTACCTTAGCATACCATAATTTGTTTGGTCTTATGTAAGAGGAACTATAGATGTCAAGGTTACTCTAGTGTTCATACATTGGTAGTTACTGCATTATTCTACTTACTAGTAATGTAACTAAGGGGAATGGATTTCACCCACTTAGTGAAGTATCAAGTAGTAGTCAAGACATGTTTATGGCCATTTGAAGATGTTAGATTGATATTAATTTAAAGGTAAAGTTCCCACATTGATAATATCTATGGTGTTGTCAATGGTTTGAGTGTCTTAGCTAGAACATGAATCAGATTAGCATGATTTTGACACTTGACACACCTCTTCACATATGCAAATGCATCTAATCCCATTATTGGATAGTAATAACCATTATGTAATAAATTTTTGGATAATATTTACCCACTAGTATGGGATCCACACACTCCTTCATAGACCTCCCTTCACACTAATCTAGATTCTATTGAAGGTAAATAATGAAGTAGAGTTCCATCATAACATCTACGATACAAGTTTGATCCAAGTAGGGTATAACAAGAGGATTTGTGGGTGAAGGATTTTTTTTACATGATAAATTAGGAGTCATGGTTTGGTCTTGAAGATAGGCATATATGTATAAGTATGAGGGAGATGTGGGACCAACAATGTCACAAACCATCTCAATGGCTAATTGTTCATGTGTTGACATGAAGAGATGTTCAACAAGAAATTGATAATCCCTTACTCTATCTATGATTTGAATCATGGAACTAATAGTGTCCATAAAATAAAATAAATTATTACTATCCTGAGGTATTCTTTCAAATTTAATGTTGGTAATATGCTACTTGAGAGTATCAACCATCTCTTTATAGGATACCAACTTTTCATCCTTGGTCTGGTATTGGGTCATGACCTAACTGATGACTAACTAAGAATCACCATACATCATTAAATGTTGAATTTTCCAATTTAATTCTTGATGAATCACTACAATAAACTATTTTTACTCAACCATGTTATTGGTATAAGGAAATCCAATATGAAAGGACTTGGGAATATAAATATAAGAGGTTGAGTATTATGAAGAGTAGCTTTTACAAGGTGATCTGTGAGTACTTGCCCCTTAATGTCCTTGTATTTGGCATATTAAATTTCAAACTCACTCAATTACGTGATCCATTTTTCCATATGGCCCTATAAAAATTATTTGAAAAGTAGATACTTGAGTGGATCTACTTTGGCAATAATAATGGTATTATTATTCAACATATAATGAGATAACTTTTAGGTTGCGAACACTATTACTAAACAAGAATTTTTAATTATCATATAACTATATTCATATGTTCATCTCAGATAATACATGGAATGATATTTTTCTTTTTTTAATTTTTGTGCCAAAACTGCCCCCAAGGCATTTTCAGTTGCTGAAATGTAAAGAAGTAATGGCTTGTTTGGCATTGGCAGCAACAAAACAAGTGGGTTGGAGAGATATTATTTTAGCTAATATAATGCTTTTTTACACTCTTAATTCAAAGATAATGTAATGCCTTTCTTTATTAAGTACATAAATGGATGGAATTTATTGAATATTTATGAGATGAAGCATCTGATAGATTGAATCTTGCCCTGCAAACCATGGAGTTATTTCAAGGTAGATGGTTATGGAATTTATATAATTGTATAAATTTTGGTTAGGTTGACTTCAATTCCATTGTGAGAGACAATGAAACATAATATTTTATTATAAGTAATGCTAAGTACACACTTTTTAAGATTAAGCCTAATATTATACTTATGAAGAATCTCAAAAATTCTTCATAGCATGGCTAGATGATCAACATAGATCTTTGATTTGCCCAAGATATCATCAACATAGTCCTCAAAAATGTCATGAATCATGCTATATAAAATCACTATCATGACTCTTTGTTATGTGGATCTATTATTTTTAATTCCAAACAAAATTACCTAATAACAAAATGTTCCCCATGGAATGGTGAACATAGTTTTGTGTTGGTATTTTAGTGCTAATTTGATTTGATTATAACCTAAAAATCCATCCATTAGAGAGATCATTTCATATCAACCATTAAGTCAACTATCATGTCAATATTAGGCAAAGGTAGGTCATCTTTTGGGCAAGTTTTGTTGATATCTCTTAAATCAATGTAGATCTTAATACCCTCTAGTTTCTTGCATATTGGGACAATGTTTGAAATCCACTCTAAATGTTCAATTAGCCTAATTAATTTTGCATCTAGGATTTTTTAAAACATTTTATTGAATATAATAATAATATACTAGGATGCATCTTACACAAATTTTATTTAACAGTCTTGGCATCAGGATGTATAACAAGATAATGTACAACCAATGTAGGGTCTAAACCTGGCACATCCAAAAAATCCCATGTAAATATGTTAATAAATTCCCTTAAAACGGTTTTAAAATCTTCACATTCCTCCTCAATGAGGGACATACCTAGTTTAATCCAATTTAGGTCCTTTGGAGTCCTAATATTCACCTTTGAAATATCCTCCACAAGAAGTGTAAAACCATCATCTAGAATAGTTGGTAAGGAGTTGAACTGATTGGCAATGGCAAAGTCCTCCAGATAGACTAGCTCATCTAATTATCTTAAGCAATATGAATCAAAATATCCTAATGCTATCATTAGATATGATACAAATACCTCAAGGCACTCTAAACAATTTGTGTAAAAGCTTACTACTCCTTAGTACTGATATTTGATCTATAAATAGACTGTGGGTTATGGGTCTCTCATGATTCATAATAAGATGGGTCAACTTCCCCATCTAATGGCACTAAAAATTGGTTTTCAATAAGAGACTAGCCTTTCTCTTTACTTTTTCCTTGGTCAAAAAGTGCCTCAAAGAGTTTTTCACCTTGAGAACTCAATGTTTAATTTTCTTTTTTTTGGCTAGGGAAGTTCGCCCTCTCTCTGAATTAGGTAGTAGAATCTAATTTAATAGCAAAGTCTTGATTTTGGTCTCCAATAAGAATGTGACTCATTAATCATATAAATTCATATATGGCCTCATCATTTTCAAACTTTTCTAATGGAATTATTGACTCTTGTTGGTCCCATTCTATCAATTTTGGATGATAAAGGGTTAAATGTGAAGGTTAATAAATAGGTCTAACAATGCAAATGGCATAGGGGTAAGTAAATTTGTAGCATCTAGGTCATCATAGATTCTATAATTGGACCCTAAATCATTTTTGACATTGTCATCTATAGTCATTGGTGTTGGAATGTGAATAAGGTATATGGGGTCACCCCTAGGTAGTTTAAATATAATTCTATGGATTCCCTTATACTTGGTCAATAAGACTGGATCAATTATGACTTGTACATATATCCCCAGGCCTCTACCTTTATAAGCTAAATGATCTCTTATCTTGTTAGGAATATGATAATTTATTCTTTGGTAACATTAATCTAATTCATTAGTGTAAAACCTTGAATCATCTTTGGCAAAGGGTCCCTCTTTTAGGCTAGAGGTCGGTTTGAAAATAATGGAGTTATTTAACTAACATTTTCCTTTAGTTTCCCACTTGATACAAGTAGTTTTGGCCTTAGTTTTCCCATAATATCTATTATTTTTAATAAATTTGTCAATATGGAATACATTATGGGTATTATATTATCTAATACCTTTGTTAGTTATATAGAAGTGGTTGGAACTTTCTAATGGGAACATGGTTGAGGTAGAGGATAAGCTATCTGATTCAATGTAATTAGCTTCTAGTCCTAATTCATTATTTTCCCCTTTTTATATCTTTTTCCATGTGATTTTTGCATAATATTCATGCAAAATTGGTAGTTATAACTTTTATATTTAGATCAAGGTGTTATAATATTGATATGGCTGCATATCAGTTGGTATAGTCACTTTCATTCCTGAATGTAGAAATTTTATACATTGATGCAATGTAAATGGTATAGCCCTAATTCAATGGATCTAGGGTTAGACCAATAATAGGTTATATTATAGTTCTAGGTCCAAAACATGTCACAAAGTATCATGGTCTAATGGCCCAATGACGAGTAATAAGTTAATGGTACCTTGAGATTCCCATTCTTTAATATCATATGTCTTGATAATGATGGTATCTATTTGTAATTTATATATTGTATATCCAAAATGTTTGACCAAATTTAGAGATATAATTTTGAGACCTGAACCATTATCTAAAAGGACATATTTAACTATGTGTTTCATTATGCCAACTTTAATGTACAATGGGTTATTATGCAGACGGCCTAGAGATGACATATCACTTTGGTCAAAGGTGAGACATCAACTAAAGTCCAAGTGGCCTACCATGGATTGGGATTTATCTGGAGTGATATCAACTAGAATGAGGGATTTCTTCAAATACTCATTCAAGATGTCTTTTTGGATGGAGGATGTACATACGAAATCCATGATAGATATGTGCATTGGTGTCTTCTTAAGTTGTTCTACAATATCATAAGTCTTCCCCTTATTTTTGTTAGTTGGTTTATTTATGAAAGGCATGGAAGGCTAATTATGCTCATTTATAGTATTTGGTTATGATCCTTTGATAGTGACCCTTGCTCATTGAGTTGTGATTTCAAAATCATGATCTAGTTTTTGGATTTGGTAGTTGGATGGGTAGGTAATGAGTCTTGCATGGTATGGTGCCTAATTTTCAACATGGCCTATAGAAGAATCAATGGCATAAGGAGGTTGGTAGGTATTTCTCAATAAATAGGCATTTTTAGGTGAAGGTCTAGGTTTATTTGTAGTTGGTATAGGGTGATAGTAATAGTGGGAACATGACCACCTAAAACCCAACATTATTATAGGTATACAATAACATGACGACCTCCTTGGTTGGTTTGGTCATTTTTACCTTAGTACCAACCATTTTTTTACTATTTTGTGGTTGGCATTAATATTTTTGATTTTTTAGTGGATTTATCTGTCAATGTTGTTAGTACTGCTACTAGTTATTATAATTTTTATGTTGTAATAACAAATTTTGTTAGATACCCAACTTAGTATTATTCTTAAGAGTATGGGTGTCTCTTTATATCTCTCCATTTTATATCATCATCTTAATAAATGGCCTGAGTTGGATACATCATCTTATGAAATTCCTCTAACATGATGTTACTCAATAAATTCATGTTCCTTGTACCAATTGGTAAAAAGAATCCCTTCAATAACTAGTTTTGTTATCAGCTAACTGATGATATTTTCTTGAACCAATCTTTAGAACACAAATTCAATAGGATCATCTAAGTCACTAAATTTATGGATTATAGGTGGCCTTCCCCTAGAAGAGGGGCTTTTAATTAGTTTTAATTTTATGGTAGTTGGTTTTTTGGAGGTCTAGGTTGAATGTATAGAGGAAGTGGTTATTGAGTGGGTGGAGGTAAATGAATAGTTGATGTTTGCACCATCTAAATGTGGTATGATTTAGTAACTCCATTACCAACAACACTCTTATTACAATTTTAGGGTTTAGGTAATTCATTATTCTTGGTCTATGGTGGCATTATATTTGGTATTTAAATTAGGTTCTAATTATGGTTCTATCTTTGGTTTTAGTTTTAGTTCTAATTAGAAGAGGATAGCTTGATTATGCCTTTGTTAATAAGGGTTTTCTCAATCTATATTCCTTTCACTATAACCTATTCAAATGTATGATCACATTGCAGATTAAGATGGTAGGATATCTCATTGTGTAAACTCCTCATAAATATCATGACCAACTATTTATTTGGTAAATTATGAGAAAACCAACTTACTATTGCTTTTCAACATTGAAAGTATGCAACAAATCTTTCACCAGTATTCTATTTAGCTTGTCATATATCCATAATAGTAATACCATGCTTAATATTATATGAAAAAAATTATACAAACTTATTCAAAAGATCATTGAAGTTAGGTACAAAATTCTTTAGTAATTTCAATAGCCATTCTAAGGCTTGTCCAACTAGACTTATTAGGAAGAGTAGAAACAAGTATATGTTTACCATACTTGGATCCCCCCTAGTGGGAATTTGGGGGAAGCATTCCTAAATAAAATTTTAGTGAAAAATGCATTGTAAAATATTTTAATTTCATAGTAAATCTAGACCGTTCACTATTAGGTTGCAGATCTAATGGTAGAAATTATGTTGGTGCATTTTAGCCCTAATATGTAACCCTAATTTTAAAATGAGGGCATTGTAATCATGATGGAATATAGTGTGTGAGTGAAGAGGATATTATAGGGGATGTATTACAGGTTTTATCCCTTCATTTATTGGACTAAATAAGAGAATAACAGGTTATTTTTGTGTGGATGTAGCACATATTGGGTGAACCATGTTAAATTTGTGTCTCTCTAGTATTGTGTTTTTTACATTTTATTTTCATCTTAATTTCTTTAATATTACTCTATGTTTTGTATTGCTAATAAATGGTATCATATCTAAAGGTTTATTTGGTAGATAAGCTCACAGAAAAAGAGGTTCCCATTTCGAGTGGGAGGAATGGCAGAAGAAGGTAAGTTTAAGGTCAATAAGTTTAATGGCCAAAACTAATAGCTATGAAAGATGTAAATGGAAGACTATCTATATCAAAAGGATATTTTCCTACCATTGGATAGAATAGAAAAGAAGATGGTGACTATAAAAGATGAATAATGGGAGATTCTTGACATAAAAGAACTAGGAACAATATGACTATGCTTGGCAGTGTCAGTGGCTTTCAATATTTAAAAATAAAAGATAATAGAGGATGTGATAAAGGCATTGGATAGATTGTGTGAAAAACCCTCAGCCTCCAACAAGGTATTCTTATGAATCATTTATTTAATATGGATATGTTAGAAGGTGTTAGTGAGGTTTAATATGTAAGATGCAAAACCAATGAGTACACATTTAGGAGGGAATTTCAAACTAAGCAAGGAATAATGTCCTAAAATGTAGGAAGAAATAAATTGCATGTCCAAGGTGCCCTATGCTTTAATAGTTTGAAGTTTAATGTATGCTATGGTGTGCACTAGACCAAACATTTCTCATGCAGTGGGAGTTTTCATCAGGTTTATGCATAATCTAGAAAAAGAGCATTGGGATGTAGTTAAGTGGATTCTCAAGTACTTGAGAGGGATCACTAATAGACAATTATGTTATGAAGGGTCAGATGTTACCTTACAAGGATATGTTGATGTAGACATGGCTAGAGATTTATATGGTAAAAGGAGCACCACAAGTTATGTATTCACTATTGGTAACATAGTAGTTAGTTGGATTTAAAAATATCAAAAGATAGTTGCTTTGTCAACTACAAAGGTAGAATATTTTTCATCTATAGAAGAAATCAAGGAGATGATATTGATGCAATATTTCATAGAATATTTGAGGTATAATCATGAATATCTTAGGTTGTATAGTGATAAATAGAGTGTAATTCATCTAGCAAAGAACTAAGCATTCCACTCAAAAACCAAACATATAAAACTCAAGTATCAGTTCATTTGTTTAGTTTTTAGGATGGTCAACTAAAGTTGGAAAAGATCCATACAAGTCATAATCTTATAGATATGCTAATAAAGGTAGTCACAAAGGAGAATCTAGAGAGTTGTTCAGATTTAATATGTCTTCAAGCATAACAAGGAATATGATAAACATGTCAGGGTCAAATGATCCAAAACTTAGAAGTTTTGGTTGAAAGATATTTCAAGAACATGAAAATAATATAGTAACAATGATTTTTCTATGAAGAGATGTTTTATTACTCATAAGATTGTAAATACAAACATATGCTTGTCTCTGCGAAGAGATGTTTGATTTCTTTTCTCAGGTTACATCTACATTTATACATACTTTCAAGGTAGGAGGAGGATGTGGAAGGTCACTGATCTCGAGGGAGATGAATTGGTTTGACTTTCATGATTTACAACAATACAAAATTAAATAAATTACTAATTTTAGAAACTTACTATTTTTAGATAACACTATTAAAATTGAAATTTAGGACACTTCCATTGGGTTTTCAAGGGTAAAAACCCACCAAGCATAGATTGGTGCCATTTCATCACATTTTTCTCATTATTATCTTTCTAATAGTTCAAATGGGGAGTCAATCATAGCTATAGTGCAAAAGTTATGCCTCCCAGAAGTTCTGCCACCAATTAGGGTAGGACCGTCACCCGAATTGTCACTTGAAGTGTTGCCCAGGTCATCAAAGTTCAAATAAGAGTCTAAGAAAGAGTTATAGTAGTGGATTTTCATAAATCAGTCTCTAAGAAGAATATTGTTGGATGGTGGAGCCTAATCTTATTATAATTCCTAGTTTTTTATAAGGGGGTGTGGGGGAAACTCCCCCCACTAAGGTTGTTATGGGGGTCTACGGGGGCAGTGATCCAAATGGTATAAATATTATAATTTCATAGTAAATTTGGACAATTCACTATTATGTCACATATCTAATGGTATAAATTATGTTGGTGCATTTTTTCCCTAATATATAACCCTCCTTTGATATGAGGGCATTGTAATCATGATGGGACACAATGTGTGAGTGAAGAGGAGATTGCATGGATGTATTGTAGGTTTTATCCCTTCATTTATTAGATTGAATAAGAGAATAAATAGATTTTTCTATGTAGACGTAACCCATATTGGGTGAACCAAGTTAAATCTATGTCTCTCTTTTATTGTGTTTTCTACATTTTATTTGTCTTTATTTCTTTAATATTGCTCTACGTTTTATGTTCCTAACACTATATGCCACCAGTTGGTAGGCAATAAATAATTATTTCAAATGTTATCTAGGGTTACCTTTTCATTTTTTTAATCAAATTTAGGTGGCTCATAACCTAATATAAATGGTATTTATAGATACTCCATGTGAAATGGATAAAATCATATCTCATCCAATTTGAATTTCTTTATTTTTTTTGCCATGTGTAGCTTGAATTACATACTTCATATATTACAAATCTTAGTCAAGTAAATTAGGAGTGGCTAATTACTAAGGAGGTTGCATGGTCAAAGGTGGATTACCTTAACCAAGGTAGGTATTTTATAGAATGTTGGTTGAATTGGACGGATAGTAAGGTATTCATATCTATGCATTGGGATTATATTTTGCATACAAAATATAATTTTGTTGAAGAACATTTTGGTTTGGATTAGATACATAACTATGGATAATAAATTATAGATGTGGTAATGAAATTTGGATTTGTGGAACGTGTTGGGTTTGGGATAGAATTTTCTACCTAATTATCAAACCTTCTTGTATATATGGAACACGTTGTCAACTAGATCCCTATTTTTATAGGTTTTGATATTTGGATCCTTGTTTCATGTATGATACCCATTAGGTGAAAGGAAAATGTTGTCAAGCATCTATTACCTATTATACGTAAGAACTTTATTTTTAATTGAACACTTATTGTTGGAGTGGCCCTTGGTGTTGAATAGGCACTTGTTGTTGGTTAAGTAATTGTTGGGGTTTTGGCATTTATTGTTGTTGACCAACTAGCATTTTCTAACTAATAAAAACACATTGTTGGTTAGGTAATGTTTTTGATTGATAAGGTATATTGGTATGCATTTTTTTTGGTAGAAAATTCATTTTCTCTATTGAGGTGTAGATTTTTGTACTTATTTTGATGGTAAGTTGGTTTGTTATTGGTTTGTTTCCCCCTGTTGTACCCTCAAAGAAGTAGTTGGTTGAGAAGTGGAGGTTTCTTGTTGATTTGGGGAAAAATTCATACCTATCCTTTTTTATTGTAATCCACTCATGGAATTATTTGGAGGAATATGATATGTACTACTAGGTAGTAAATTAGACCCACTTTGGTTTAAATTGGAATGCACTTGTGTGTTATCCACAACATTTTGAGTGAGGTATTCCATTTGAGTGACAGTCTCTTCTATCAAAATATGGAGATTATACATGTTACCAACCAATGTGCTTTGGCTAAATGGTTATATGTTTTGGCCTACATAGCCCAAATCATCCATTTTTTGCCATGTTGATGGAGGTATCTCAATAATTTGAGTGTTAGAAACAATCCTTATGTTAATATTATGATCTAGGTTGAGATAGTTTTGGTTTTCTTGTTTTACTTGTTCCATTTGTTTGTCCATAGGTCCTTTCACTTTTGCAAGTGTACTTTGATCTTGCTGTAGAATTTGGAATAAAACTTGACTATAACTAGTTGATGCTTATTTGAATGGTTAAATTTGAGGTGCATTGTTAGGGGTTCTAATCAATTAATCAGACTTTCATGTGGAATTCTAATAGAAACTTGGATCCTACTTAGACATCTCTAACAATAAATTTATATTTTTTCTTTAACAAATGATGTTCAAAATGGTACAAATCATAACTTATATATGTTGGTGTTGTAAGATAGTATGGATCTTATTGTTGGCTTTGTTCAATGTTAATAATTATTTGAAAAAGGTATTGTGCCATTTGTTTTGGCTCTTAGCCTAGATAAGGAGGTATAGTCATAAAATACTATGTTAAAGGGTCATGCCTTTGTTAAATGTATGGAATGTTATAAGATGGATAAGGATCCATCTCATAAGCTATGTCATCATATGACTCTTGAAAAAAAATGTCATTGGTCACAAAGTTCTCATAGCCTAGATTATACATGATCCCACTACATGTGTAATGAGGTATGTTTAGATCCATGGATATGTCATGTGATAAATAAAAAGTCTAAAGGTAACAAAAAACTAAGGACTAAAATCAAACAACCTTTAGCTCTATAAAAGAGGTACAAAGGGTAACACAACTAAACTTAATAAAGGAATAACAAAACAAATGCAAAAGTAGTCTAATAAAATGATACTGATTTTCCCAAAGGTGGTTATAATTAGTGGTAAAATTAACACAAAGGCTAAAAAATTATCTAAGGATAAGTTACTAATTCACCCAAAGGTAGTTATAATGAATGACAAAAATATTTAGACAAATTAAAAGAATTATGGACTAGGATTAAAAGATAACAATAATTAACCCAAAGGTGGTTATAATCATTCTAATGTGAAAAACAAGGATTTTTTCTAAAATAAATAACTCAAACAAGAACTAAAAAACAAACAAAACTAAGGAAATCAAATTGGACAACACTCATTAATTCACTCACTAAGACTTGATATTTTATTCACAAGAGACTATTAGAACAATGGAACTAGGACACTCAAAATTTAGCACAATAAACTTTAAATAAGTCATGTGGCAAAAACTTGGCTCAAAGGACTCCCAAACAAGGTACAAAATAAAAAATAATCACTAGGTCTAGCCAATGGGTATTTTATATCAAATAGTAAATCAACCCAAGTAGCACAATCTAAACATAAAAGGTAAACAACCTAAGCCCAAATTAGATGAGGCTTTATCATAAACCTGATTAGTTTAAGATCTACACTTTGAAAGTTTGAATTTTATATTTAATGCAAAATAATTGAATTCTCTAATGTAAAAGGGCTATACCAAAATGGATAACGTAACTGTGTGTTTGAAACAAGACAGGTACAACAATGGTTTGGAACTTAGTTTCAAAAGCGATAAGAAATTTGGAATAATTTAAGCGGTGTAATAATGTTCCTTCAAATAAATGTCATGAAAAATGGTTATGGAATCAAAAATCAAAGGCAAATGTTTTAGACAAAATGGGTAGTGTAATGATGCCCCATTTAAACAAGTGATGTAGAAATAGTTTTGGAACAACACTCCTAAGAAAAAAGTGTGACATAAAATGGATAGAGTAACACCTCTTTGGCCAAAGGAGTGTGAAAACAATGTGACATTTTGGACTTTTTTTCACACAACAATTAAAACAGATATTTTTAATCTGAAAAAACACACATGTAACTCTAAGAAAATAGAAGTAACACTAATGGCTTATCCTATCTCTAAAAATGACATGGGTATGCTTAGTTTTTGCTAAAGTTTCCATTGATATACCAATTCTTATGAGTAATTAATTGTTAATCCAAAAATTAAATTACAAGTGTAAGTAGAGTTTGTACACCCCCCCTCTATCTCTCAAGCATTGGTATGTGGTGTGAACTTAGAGTTTGGAGCACTCGTCATTTGTTATGAAATTTTATGACAAGTAGGGTTGAATAAAAATTTATAAATATCAAACAAAATAAAAGATCTCAAGTGTGGATAACACAAAGGTGAAATCACATTAATTTAGTCCAAACTACCTAGCTTGTTATATAACGGTCTAGTCTTTTACATAATAAATTCATCTATGTACTTATTAGTGAATTTTGATGTCTAGTTGTTGCATGGCCTAGGTATCTATTGGGATGATCAAACTAAGTGATCATCACTATCCCATCCAATAGTTTTTCTAATTTATATACCCCACCATGGAGTAGGGTTAGTATGATGCTAGGAGACAAAACCCCAGGTCAATGCACCAGTAGAGAACTCATGAGGTAGAAATGAGCTCCCACCCACAAGACAAATTAAATAAAATAAATTGGAAAGACTTTAAAAGTCATTTTTGGGTCACCCAAGTCACTCAAATCAAGGGGAGAACATATATGACATTCTTTCTGACAATACCAAATAAATAAGGAAATAAACTAAGCAATTTTGGTCACCTGACTTCCCTAAAGGGGACGAAGGGAGAACATACATGCAAGAGTTTCTAATTTTCCACAGAAAAATAAATTAGCTAAATGAAATTTAAAATTTAGCTAATATAAAAAATAAAATAAATTAAAAATTCTCTTAAGAGATCTAACTAAAATGTGTGTTCCTTTTAATAGCACTAAATCAAAGTGTGATTGAAATTTTGGTCCCTTGACCTTGTTTTCACTTATAAAAAAAAATTTAAAAACTAAAAGTCAAGTGTGATTAATTGGATTTGAAAAACCAAAAAAAATTTATGTGAGATTTTAACCATGCTTAATATTTTCTCTCTCCACCTTAGGCCCTGCAAAATGTTAGGGGTTTTTCTTGATTAGAAGCCAAAAATCAAGCAAGTAAATAATAATCCATTATGAGCTCTGAGGTTTTGGAAAAACATAGAGTGAAGCCACCATTTAGTAAGGTGAAGCTACTGATTAGGTCAAGTGAAGCCGCTAAAATAAGTAATAAAATAATTAAATAGAAAGAAAGTTCACCTTGTGAATCCACCACTAAATAGGAAAAACATTGATGATTCTATAGAGTGAAGCCACCATTTAATAGGTCAAAGTCATCATTACAAAGCTATCATTTATGCAAAAAAAAGATCGTAGACAAACATGGAAATGGTGAAGTCATCATTACAAAGGGTGATGCCAACATTTATTAAAAAAATAGAATGATGTATATTTCAAGGCTAAAAATCTAAACATGAATAATTAAATGCATTTATTAGTGAAACTAAGGTTAACATATCATTTTCCTTGGCTATACGGGATGCATGGTCCCACTAGGCATGTCATTATGTACATTAGGTGTTTGAAGAGTAAACAAAATGTAGATTAATCCCTTGTTACTCCAAATGAAAAAACATAAAACATAAAAATGCACTAGGACTAAACACTCTTTCCTAAGAACTAGGGAGAGCATAACATAATAAGCAATATCACGAAAAAGAGATAAAGGTAATATAACTTTCTTGCCTCCTTTTTCAAATTTGATGCTTACTTGTTGGTATAAGAATGTTCATGGTTGGCCTATGATGATTTGAGTCCTCTAATAATGCTCTTCCATGGTGGTAGCATCTTTCCAATAGTCATTCATGGCTTGATGTGAATCTTGGCATAAATTGGGCACTATAACACTATTCTCAAAGGCTTCAAGAAGCTATTCTAGAAGATTAACCTTACACAAAAAATTGTTGACATTTAATGTGGGCACTTGTATTTCTATCTCTAATAACTAAATCTAACCCTATGGAGGATAGGTTAAATTATAATGTGGGTTGAGTCTAAATTAACCTAGGTTGAGTCAGTCTAATCCAGGGTTGGGTTATAGCACTCATAAAATCTTAACACATCAATTTCATATATTTGTGAGGCATAACAACTCACTTTAGATATTTATGAGGTTATGACTCATATTTTTGGAATTTTTAGGAAATAATAAATCACTTTATTAGTTCCTTTGACCTTTTGGCTTCATATTTGGATAGAAATTCATTTTTTGGTAAATGAAATTCACTAATTTGATTTAGAATTTTTCTTTAGGCAAGTTATTTAATATTTAAAATGTAAATAATCTTTCTTAGTAATTTTTGGATTTTGGAATTTTTTTTAAATGTTATGAATTAATAGCTTGACAAGTTAAAAGTTCCAAATTACTATGTTGTAATTTAATTAGGGTTAGAACTAAACTACTTTTTTGGTGCATACAGAGTAATATGCCAAATATGCTAGCATCACCATGTTTCTAGGCAATCAAATCCCCTGTATAGATGAAATTATGCAATTTAGGTGATTTCTAGGCTTCAAGTGTGTCATTTGATATAAATTTAATTTAATCCTAGTTTAAGCATGAAAGTGGCCAAAACTAAGTGTCTAAAGAACCTACTGCACTTATGATTAAGAAACAAGTAGAATAGAAACAACTAATACAAATACTAAATAAGGGGAAATATCCACTTCATAGAGCATATCCGATAGTGAGTAGAGAACTATACACCAACATAAGGTCTATAGAGTTTTTAGATAACGATAGGCCTCATGATATCTTAGTTACATTATTAGATAATGAGATTATCACACTTTCTTCTACTCATCACCATCTAGTACATCATCTGAATAAGATACAAAATAAACCATATTATTATTTTTATTAGATAAATGTACATTCAGACAATAACTATTATACACTTTGATATTGCATTGACCAGTATGTTGACACAGTCATTATAGTATTTACATAGTAGGCATTGAGATCTCAGTCTCCATATTCTCTTAGATCACATGCCTCTATGACTACATTATCCCAAGACATTCTTTTTAAGGAGCCATTGGTTACTCATCATCAAACCATATGGTTTTTAGGACACTTGTTTATGATAGATCTCATATACCATATAATTAGTAGAGATGGCATCCAATTCATAGAATTCCACCTAATTATAGCAACATAGTAAAAAAATGGAAATTAATTTAATCACCAGTTACAGTTTAACAAACAATTAAGATATTTTCCATAGATCAGTAAAATTAGAGCATAGTTCAATATCCAATTAAAATATTTTCTAGAGATCATAGAAATAAAAACATAGTTCAATATCCAATTAAGATATTTGTCAAAGATCATAGAGATTAACACATAGTTCAATTACCAATTAAGATATTTACCAAAGATCATAAAGATCAGGATAAATTTCAACAGTTGATTAAGATATTTGCCAGAGATCATAGAAACTAGAACATAATTCAATAGTTGATTAAGATATTTGGAAAAGATAATAGATATCAAGGCATATTTTCAATACAATAATTGATTAGGCTATTTGCTACATAGTCTACACATCTAACCACTACCAAGTAACCATGAGTAGTATCAGTTCCAAAGTCTACTTCTATGTTAACACAACATGATTAGTATGGTCACTTGCTCATCATGCCATCTTGGTTCAGATAATATAGGCCATAGTTACATGATCCACACTTAGATATTCTATGATACTCCTATAGGACCAATACTAACAAATAAAATTCCTAATATACTATACATGTCTACTTAAACATTCATAAATAGATAAACAATGAGTTACCATTACTTAGAAACATATCATATATCCATATCCACATCTAAATAATTAATATATTCAAACACATATGAAAATACATGATGCCACAAGTCAAAATACCAATGTACATGATACCTGCATAACAAAACACACACACACACACACACACACATTTAAATATAATGATATAAGTTACTTAATAATCTAAGTTTGGTAACCAAGACTAACCCCCTCACTCTTACTCTTTTATACATCCATACTAGAGATATATTCTCCACCATCCCTATGCTATCTCAATTAAGACCTATATCTACTCTCTTTATCTTGTATCATGTCCAACTTGACTAGCACCTCTACATGCTCTCACTATACATATATATTTGTCCAATATCCTACTACCTATCCCACCTATAACATTGGGTGTAGGCATATCTCATCTCTATAGCTCCAAATGTGCCTCATCTCTATCAATAACAACTCACTTATATACCATAGTAGAAATGGTTACTTGATCAAACAAGTGTGCATGAACATTAGAAACATATATGGACCTCTCCACTATTCCATCATCCATGACATGATTAAGTATATGTCATGTTATTACTTGGAGCGTATACTCAATGGTAGTCTCCCATTACTCATCATCACTTAGACCTACACATACTAACACAATATATCAGATACTTATCCAAATAAATAACAAAGTAAATAAAACAATAAATATACAATGGAAACCTACCCTCAACTACCCTAAGGAGATTGACATCCACCACATATTCCATTATAACCCCACCTACTAGAAATAATGGTGCTCATCTGTGCTACACCCACCATGATTTATATGCATCAATCTTTCCTACATCATCCACATCTAGTATATCAAGAAATAGATCTCACTTTATCAATTAAATCATAGCTATTTCTTCCACTAATGGTATGTGCCTACTTTTGAGCCTCACTAGAGCCCAAAAACTCCTCACCCAAACCCTTTTTTCTAGTAGAAAATCCTAAGCCACACCAAACTATCATGTCACTCATTCATACTAAAATCTCTTGAACACATTAACCCAATGGTCATGTAACTAGTAGCTCACCATAACCTATTTTAGTTGAACACCATCCTCAATCCACTACTCAAATCCCTTGTAAGGTCTCTAAATAACATCTCTAGTAGTTAACCTATCCAACACTTATTGATAACACATCATATTCCTCCTAGGCACCTGAATAGTACTAGTACATCTCTCTACAAATATCTATGGGTGAGCCCAATCCACTCATGGAGACCCCTTTGATATAGCTACTATAATATGCTCATAGGCCAAAAATTACAATAATGTCAAAGATCCAATTCCACCTGTGCACAATTCATGGGTGAAATAGTATAAATCTTGATATAATTAGGCTAGCATAGTGAAACCCCATAAGTATATGGTCATGTGATCCTCTATGTCCTACACTATACCATACATATTTTTTGAAATGGATACCCAATCCCATCTATAGTAATGAAAGAAGCTATTAACACCACCAAAAATTTATGCAACCAAAGAAAATTGGCCTTAATAATCACAAAAAATAATACATCACTACTATACCCTATCTGATGAGTCCCTTCATGAATCACTAAAAAGTACCTTGAATCCCACTCTATAGATTTATCTCTAGTGGTCTCCTATAACACTACCCGATAACCAATAATGGGCAATCTCAAGATCTTATACACATCCTCTAGTGTCCTAGTAATCTTTATAGTGGGTAACTAGAATGTATAGGTATCATTAATCCACATCTCATATAATGTTGTCATCATATGCTTATCTCAGGTCATTGGATCCAATGATGTCATGTAGTCCAAACCTGCTATGTCAACCACTACCCTCTTAGCATTTATCAAGGCAATCCCTGTAAACACTCCATCATCCAGCCACCCAAAAATTCTCTCATACACACATCCACATATAACATACAACCAAATCTTTCATTAGCATTTAGTACTACTAAATAAACATGAAATAAAAGTCATTAAATAAAAATTAGAATAAAATATAAAAAATTTGGATTAGTGGACACTAGCATTGGATCCTAGACAATAACACTAGATAGTAACAACATGAATAAGAAAATAGCACTATATTTCAAAATAGGGAGCTAAACTACTAAAGTTTCATGAAAAATGATTAAAAAAACATAATGAATGTATTAATACAAGAAAAATAATAGATTCATTACCAAGGTAACCTCCTCATACTGGGTCACACTCACTCCTCATCTCCTCAGCATGTCTCTAGGCTCAAAGAAAACAATATCTATCAACTCAAATGGTCCAAATGTTTTTTCGAATCAATCAACTAATTTTTTTAATTTGAGTCTTAAAAATTCCATTTACCTAAGGTTGACCTTGTGTGCCAATTTCACCAACTAATACCAAATTTTATCAAACATCATTTCTCAAGAACTGTGACTCTGATTTGTGATCTATTTCTTATGTGTGAGACATGATCACACTATCCCTTTCCCCATCCCATTTATACTACTATCCTAATCAAATAAAATATATAAAATTATAAAACCTATATTTCTTTAACAATCTCAATACAGACTAAAGGTATATCCTTCTCTTAATTTCAAATCAACTCTATTAAAATCACCAAAGTAATCAAACTTAAAACAATATTACCAACACTAACTATCATTAATAGGATTTCAAACATCACTTTTGGTTTACCCTTACCATAGTCTTGGTTATCTCACCAAAAGGGGGCATACTATATAGATTCACATAGATATATAGATAGGATTAGATATTTAGATACACATCTTAACTCATATTTCTAGGGTGCTATGATATTTTCAGATATCAATTTAGATATATAAATAGGCTCAGATATTCAGATACACATATTGACTCATATTTTTAGGGTTCTATGATATTATTAGAGAATGGTTTTGATATATAGATAGGCTTAGATATTCAAATACACATCTTGACTCAAATTTCTAGGTTTCCATAATCTTGTTAGAGATTGGTTTAGATATACATTAGCACAAACACATGGATTGGTTTAGACACAGATTGGCTCATATATACAAATAGGTTTAAATATTTAGATACATATCTTTATTCATATTTCTAAGTTTATATGATCTTATCATATATTGGTTTAGATACACCATTACATAACTCAAATATCAAGTTTGGGGGTATGATGTTGGTCAAATATCTTCAATCCCATATGGTTCCACTAGATTGTATAGATGGAATGCCAAGTTATACCATTATCTATGTTCATATTACCAAATTACACGTAGATTATCACCATAATGTTGCTGATATTTCACTATTTTAGGTTACATGGCCATATGCAATGGTTGATTTATAGTTTTTCACTAGACCCATATTATGTAAATCAGACAATAGTTCCAACTACCAATTACATATTACATTCTCATATTTAGTCTAGATACTAGAGTGGAGGAAATTAGACCTTTTTTTCCCATAGTTATAGATTAAAATCTTAGATTCAATGCAGATAGTAGAGTGGGGGAAAATAGGCCTTATTTCTCCATAGTTACATATTACACTCTCAGATTTAGTCTCGATACTAAAGTGGGGGTAAACGTTCCTTATTTCTCCATAGTTACAAATTACACTCTCAATTTTAGTCTAGATACTAGAGTGGGGGCCAGTAGGCCTTGTTCCTCCATAGTCACAAATTACATTATTAGATTTAGTTCACTACTCTGATTCGATATAAGGGTCACCCACATTTTGTATTTCTTCCTTGCATACATCATTCCAACTCCTATCCATTTCTTTGGCCAAAAAGTGGGTTAGGTCCATAGCACATCTGCATATTTAAGTATAGGTATGCATTCCTCTTTTTATTTTAATCTTGTAATTTTATTTCGTTGCATTACTAGAACAAAAAGAGGTAAAATGTGTACACCCTAATTTGGTCAAGTAACCATAAGTACTATGTCTTTTGTTGTTGTTTCATATGAAGGTCTTAGTGATGGATGTGACTCTTATTTTCATGGTCATGTTAGGTCTTTTTGTCTTTCTTATGTCTTTTTCCTCTATTTGTTTCACCCTCAATGGTTTTATGTCATCCCATTCTAGTCGCAGGCCCCCTAACCTATTATACCAAGTCTATACTTAGTTTTGTGACTTTAAGACATTAGCATCATAAGTGGACACTAACACCATAAGTGGACACTAGCACCATAATGATAGTGTTCAACTTTGGTGCTAGTGTCCAAAAGTCATTTTCTTATTATTTTTTTGGGTCCTAACCCTTATTTAATCATTCTATTATGATTTTATCTATATTTTACATCTTGTTAGACAAAAAACAAGGGTCTTACATTCAAATAAAATTTACTTATTATATAAATAAACTCACAAGGGATTTTATATTTAGAACTTACTATTTTGGCAGATAATTACATAAAATTAGTCAATAGTATAACTCAACATACTACATACTACTCATCCATCACACCTAGACTTTCATGCTTGTTCAAATAAGGGCCTAAGTGAAATTAATTCTACCATACTATGCACACTGATTATTCACATTCCCTAATGGATAAATACATGTGATCTAAAACCCTATCTATGGGGTTAATGTAGGTAACAACCAAGATAACAAAGGTTATACTCTATGTGATTGTAATATCTCATAACAAATTTTTTATTTCCTTTTACATTTGATATTGTTGTTATTTTGTGTGTGTAGGTGTTCATTAGGTTTTGGAGAAGAATCAACCAAAATGGATCATATATAGTGAATCAAGGTTTGTCCACACAAGAATGGCTTGGAAAACTCAGACACATGTGCTCCTAAAATCTCAAAATAGTTCTTGCATAGAGGACACTAGCTCCATAGAGTTATTGTCTAGGGTAGGACATTATTTTCTAAGATGACTTTTGAAACATAAACCCTATTAATGACACTTAGACCTATCCCTATGCTAGTTTATAGCCTCCAAATCCTTCATCTTGGGTATTTTATAAATATTTACTTATTTATCTAATTCATTGTTATTTTTAAAAACATAATACTAGATCAATTCCTTCACAAGTTAGTGGTTGTATTTATTGCATATTATATACCTTGATTTATTATACTAAGCCTATTAACAACCTAGGATTTACACTTCATAAACCTTAAAAAGTTAATTCATTTGGCATAACCATGTTGATCCTACATTAAAAAAAACCACTTGTAATGTTAAGACGTTTACAACAACTTGGATTTGATCTAAAAGACTTACAATATAAAGGATGTTGGAAAGACTCCTTGGGAAACACAATAATACTAATTACTTATGGTCCTAAACTAATTCAAACATGAGTTTGGTTTATGCCATAAAAATATCAATATTCATTTACAGTGGGAACCCTTTGGTTATACCAAATGAAAGATAAAATTTATCAAAATCAACAAGATATATCCTTTTTGTGTGAGGTAAATTTGATTCATATACCACATAATGGTAATTATTATTCTAATTCACATTTAAATCATAAGGATGAATAGGCCATGCATAATTTTCACCTATCTAACAATGATCCAAATAATGCAAATGATCCAACCTAAGGTTGAAAATAGAAAATATTCCAAAAATTAAAAAAATATATATATTCTAAAAACACAAAAACATTCAATAAAATAAAAAAATTACCAACAATTTTCAACATGTTCCTAGTTGCATTATTTCTTATACCTATGTTATTTGTTCCATATTATTATATAGAATATCATTCCTTTACTACATACACATATATTTCACACTTCATTAAAGGAATACATTATATATGCACATACATATATTGGGTCTTCTCTCCACACACATCATAAGTACATTAGAGACATATGATAATTTGATCATGATACACTTTGATTATATTATTCTATGATCACTTTCAATTATAATGTTTTATATTATATAATTACACATGCCTATATCCATGTTTATACCTTTCATATTTTATTTGATATGCTATGTATTTAACACTAATTACAAACACATATGTTTAGGAACTAGTATGCTATGTTCATGTTGGTTGTCTATATTCCATTCTTGCATTTATGCACTTCCTTGAGTGGGTTACTTGCTTGTTATTATCTTGTATTGTATTACATGTTTGAGCATTTGAATATTCTCCATTGATTATGTCACCCATGTCTTTAATTTCCAATTTTGACATTTGAATATGTCATTGTTGGTTTATAGATATTTTAATAGGTCATTTTATGCTTTGTGTAAATTTGAATAAGTCGTGTCTCTTCAATTGTGTGACATTTGAACATGCCCCTTGTATGAGGTCTCCTTGGACCATTATTTTATTTGAATTACTTTTGAGTGCCATTATGTGTGTGATTGGTTTTTTTTGAGATTATACTGATAATCTCTATATTATTCCATGATCATATCATGCATATTAGGACTTCATGTGATCACATATTACATGCCTCAATATTATATCTACCTATATATGTTTCTCCTATATGCTACATGATCCATACAAAACTTATATTATTATCTTATCCTTTTGAGGTAAGGTAAACTAATTGATTCTACTTCCCCTCACCTCAAATGGGGGTGCATATCAGTGAGGGAAAGTCATTAAGGCATAACTTCCACATTTTCACAGCTTCATATTTTAGTAAGGGTATGTCAAAAAGGCATGACCTTCACATGTATTCATTAATCAACATATCTAGATTGTAGTGGGGGTATGTTTGTAAACATGTTTTTCAATATTTACAACAATTCTTAGATTCCCCAGATTCAATTGGGGTATGTCATAGAAATATGTCCTCCAAAATTGAATTGATTTCAAATTTACTATATTTAATGGTTATATGATTTAGATACATATTTATGGTAGTATTATATACATTGGTACTATTATCATACCCAAGTGTTGGCTTGAGATGTATATTAGGTAAATATGCCATGTATATGAGGTGCATATACCATGAAAATGACACCTAAATTTTCAAAATAAAATAAATTTATAGATTTAAAATAATATTATGGATTGTAATCATACCCAAGATGGACTGTTATATGTTGTTATCGATCCAATCTACTGCATTAGTTGGTTCACATTTGGAAGTTTGAGTGGATTGAATCACTCAATCCTACAAAAATTATATGTTAGATTTGATAATATAATCTAAATTTACCAGACTCAGGCTAGATTTTATTAAATCATCCACCCTTACTAGATATATAGTGTGATTTTATTAAATTTCTCACACTCACCATAATATATTTGGGTTACATGATTGAGATGAAATAAGCTCAATAGTTGCATTTCAACTCACCATTACATTGAGGTTATGGTTATGTGTCCTCCAATATATATATATATATATATATATATATATATATATATATATATGTAATTTCAAGTTTATAATTTTCCTAATCTCAGTTTCAATCCTTCATAATGAGGCATCCCTTAAAATCAAATTGTCAAAATAAAAGATGGTTGCATCAACACATAGGTGTACTTTTAACCTTGTTCTTCTTAATTTTAAGCATTTAAAAATATTTTAATTTTATATTTCATGCATTTATTATATATTGCAACATGGCCTTGGTTACTAATAGTCACTAGAAAAGCACCTAAGTTGGGCTCATTCAAAGATAAGGTGTGTTATACACACCCATGTACACATCTATTTCCTTTAAACTAGCAACTTCATTACTATATAAAAGAGGAAGGAATGTATATATTAAAATCTAATTTATATAGTACCTTAATCTTATACACTTAGAAAATACCTATCATGTTTATACCTTTTAGTTCTATACCTAACCACTATTGAATGGCTCACCGTTACTATCTATTTATGCCTAAAAGTGCTTTATCTCTTAGTCCAACCATTATTATTATGATGACCAAGCCTTCTATATTGTGAAAACATCTATAAACCCAATTATTAGTTTTCACTACTAGTTCTAGAATTGTACCTATTTTAACACTTTCATCTCAAATGGACACTATTTCAACATAAATGTCCACTTTTCCTAAAAAAATGTCCAATGCCCAAAATTCATCCATATTTTCAAAATAAATGTATCCTAAAGGTCAGACTATTTGCTTTAGTGTGATATATTTATAAAATGGATTGTTGTATATATAATATAAACACTCATTTATTCCTTACCTATAGAACACCTAAAAATAACATATAACTCATAAGATAATATACCAATAAGAACTCAATCAAGAATTCAAAGATATCCTGTGATCCATATTTTCTAAGTTTCAATCTAGGTCATTACAGGTCTTTCCTTATCATACATTGCATCCTTGTGTACACACAAGATAACACTTAGGGATAACTACATAATTTTGATTCCCTGTTCAAAGTATTGGCTATGTAAGTATCACCCATTTATAGAGGGATCCTTGGGGTAGCTCACCACTGTGATCCCACTAACCATTTTTACCATAATCACTCTATGGGTGAAGAGCTAGGATTTGATCATTTAAAAAGTATCAAAATCTTGTGTGTGTAAATTGAAGACAAAATAATAAAGGAAACATAAGACATAAAGGGCTATAATTTATTGCACCTTGATCTAATAAATATTCCATACAAAACTCTTATAGTAGGGTTAGACACTTGTGTTGATGCAACTATCTAGATCTAACACAAGTATTCAAGGCCATAGAAATAATATTCCAAGAATATTATGATTTTTTTAGTATCATCTTCTAATCCAATTCCATATTATTCTACATCATACCTACATGTGCATAATAAACTAAGTATCATTTGTTTCAAATTCATTTAAATATCTATCAATAGTTATACTTTACTATTTTTAGTAATCTTAATTGTATAAAATTAGAATATTATTTACCTAATTTTTCTATTTAATTATCATGATTGTTCATTTATTTCACCATCCTTGTGTAAAATCTAATCTAATCCCCATAACCCTATATAACCCACATATCTAAATTCTAGGTTTGAATGACCCCTAATGTTTTTATAGTAGGTTTTATATAAATTATTTTGTTCTTTAATTGTAAACATGGATTAAAATTTTTATATGTGACTTCACCCCTTGGTTTTAATTTTTAAATCAATGTTGTAAGGGGGAGATACATAACCCTTCTTTTGTAAACTACACATTATCCTATCTCATGATCAACAATAATATTATGATTGACAAACCTGGATCCTATGTCGAGTATTGAAAATTGAGGCATTTATATGCACATCATCAAGAAGGCAAAGAAACATAATCATTTATAATTTTTATTATTATTTTTGTAAAATTAACAAGGTAGTGAACTATTTTCAAGGAAAATCATAGTAAAGAGTAAGTTAAAACATAAGGATAATAAATGGAACGAGGTTAATAGTGACTCTCAAGAAAAAATAATATTCATTATTCAAGATAGAGGCTGAAGATTTCTAGAGAATATTATTTTCCATAAAACCCATGAGTGAGGTTTTGGAATTTTCTAGTGTTGTAGTTTTAAAGCTTTAGATGTGAAAATGACTTCCACTAATGTTCTAGGTGATAAATTCTATCATTATAGTATAAACAAATTTGGTGATTTATCAACAGCATTATGTATGTATATTAATATATTTAATAAGGCTATTAGATTAACTTAACTTGGTAAATTCACATTTTATCTATATTGAAATTTATAACTATTTATTGCCTTTTATGAGGAGTGTTCCTAGGGACCCCCTTACTAGTGGTACCATAAATAGTTATAATTTACACTCATATTTGATTTTTTTGGTCATTCATTTACATATTATTTATTTATTTATGTATCCTATGCTAGATTTTAATAATTTAATCCTTAGTTCAATAATATAAATTTAGTCAAGTAAAGGATAACTTATTTTTCAAAAAATGTCTAGCATGTTTAGTGAACCCACAAAACATAATCTTAAAATCCAATGGTCAAGTATGTACATGATAAATTTATAATTGTATCATTGCCAAAATTGATATTTTTTATGTTATGGGTGTCAATGGGGACTCCAAAAATGCTACTATAAATGGCTCTAATTGGAAAGAATAAAGTATTGAATAATGAATGGACAAGTTTATCAATGGTGGTTTGATACTCCAATTTATTTTGAATGTTGTAGAGTGGGTGAAAACCACTAACTTTATTGGGTGTAAATATTAAGTAAAGGTAAGTAAAGGTAAGGGAACTAATGGATGTTGATATAGATGTTTGGAAGATAATAAATAAGGGGAAGTCAAAAAACATGTATTTTGTTTGATTTGATAATATACAATGAGCTTTATAAATCATCAATTCATGAAATATGAATATTTCTCATCTAATAATCAATATTAAAGAATTAATTCCACTAATATAACTATAAAATAATCATTTAAATTGAATTCATCTTATGATGATCATTTATGTAGAAAAAATATGTTGTTTTAATGTGGATTTCTCATCCCCTTTCTGATGAAGACTTTAAATAAATATTTGAGATAAAAAGAGAGGTTAGATTCTAGATAAAAACAAACATTCTTCTTGATTAGTCATAGTAACAATGTTAAGTCTACCTTATATTGAGATAAAAAGAGAGGTAAGATTCTAGAGAGTGACATGTGGATTAAATTTTCCTAGGCCACTTCTTTTAAGTTTCATC
Source organism: Torreya grandis (assembly GCA_037957365.1). Lineage (NCBI taxonomy): Eukaryota > Viridiplantae > Streptophyta > Pinopsida > Cupressales > Taxaceae > Torreya > Torreya grandis. The sequence continues at coordinate 1,609,990 of JARHVA010001389.1, forward strand.
ACACATAATGACTTTATAGCCTCATTCCCAAGTCACAAACATAGGGATTTATATGCCATGATGACTAAAACATCGCATCCATGTATCCTTTTGTGTTTATTGTGTGTTATGATTTTTTTTGAAAAATAACTATGATATTGAGATAATGAATTATTTGTATACATGTTCACAATAAAGGAAAATTGAAATATATTATGTAATTGTGTGGGATATTCTATAGGAAAACTTTATTTATATTTTTTTATATTAAACATATTAATAGTGTTTTTTTAATAAATTATATTTTCACTTTTTATTTTGTTTGTATGTAATAAAAATAAATTGACTAGTAGACACATCACATCATGAAACACAAGGTGAAATCATCATATCTGATAGAACTCAACATTCAATACTCTCAAAATGAATGAATTGGCTATGATATTTTAATGTTTTTTATGGGTTACTTGTGTTCAAACTATGATTTTTTATGATTTAATAAAATAAAAGGTGCTTAGATGATTGTGATAAGTGGTAAAGTGGTAATATAACAAAATAGTCATAAGAATACATAATAAGAAAAATTAGAAGCTCAAAATGACATGAATTTTTTTATACTCACTCCTAAATTCCATCATGTCACAATTATAAAATTGGTCAATGTGCTAATTATATTGAGCTAAGTGTTAAATCTATTTTTTTAAACTCTAGTGTTTCTCTATGAACTGATAAATAATTTCATTTTATTACCATGCAAACAAATATATCTAGATATTTTTTGGGTATTATCTTTTAAACATAGTGTTTTAATATATTTAGGCTATTGGAAATCTCATTTGAAGAGCTACACACTGATTTTAAAATCTATAAAACATTTATGTCATATAAAAAAGAAGTTATTATAGGGAGTTGGACATAAAATAAATGAAAATTAATGTAGTAGACTCTTTCATGCGATACATTTTTTGTTGTCACCAACTAACCCAAGTTATTTTTAAGAATTTGGGACCACTAATTTTGATCCACTAAACTAACACAACTTTAATAAAGACCTAGAAATGTAAAATCTAAATATAAGTCTATCTTTTGAATAGATTTCATATGGATGAAATATTTCTCTTAGAGTAGTGTTAAGTCTCTTTCTTTATTTGTCGATGCACAGGCACAATAATAGAATATCATTGCTTATGTAAAATCATACATTCATAAAGGGTTTTATCTCCTTATATCACATGCCAAAATAACCCTTCCCATAGTTATTATGGTCCTGCCACCCACTCATTGTCTTTTTTTCATCATCCATTTTTCTTTCATTTCCAATTATTTTGATTATTTTTTAATAATGTAATAATGGTAGCTTGCAAGTGAATTTTGGTAATGAAAAATCTAATGGTAAGCATTCATATTGTATTTATAGCTAAAAATCCAATATAATTTTCTAATTAATGATATTATAATTTTTATGTCATGATAATCATAAACCTTGTTTAACATGGTGGTATAAATGATATTTTTGTAGTATGCAATAGTTTTAGATTTATTATTAAACTCCATTTCACATAATTATTCAAATGATAGTAAGAGAACAAAATTTTATCGAACATTGATTATTTCTGTTATATGGTTGAAAGTTGAGGGTTTGAATCATGACCACTAAAATAAGGTTTTGACAAATTGACTATTTTAATGAGAACATACTCTTATAACCTCTCAACTATTTGGATTGATAATTTTACATCAAGATAAAATAAATAAACAAAAACTCTCTTTTTTGGGTGATTCAATATTGCATAATCTCCTTGGATGCTCATGTATTATACACCCAGGGTAAATAAAACATGAGCTTCCACTCATGAACCCATTATGAACTCATCAATCAATTTTCCATTTTTCACAACTTTAGATTTAGATATCCAAGTTTCATCATCTATTGTGTGCACTTTCAATTTTGTCAAATACTCACAATTGTCTTTATTTCTTGTGATCTTTCCAATTATGATGTCCAAAATGGCTTACATTTCTTCCTTCAATTTCTTAGGCATTTATAATTTATAATCAACAATTGAAGAGTCTTCAATCAAGTTATCTTTACTTGTGTGACCCTAATATATATATATATATATATATATATATATATATATATATATATATATATATATATATAACATTAAATATATGTGAAATACCTACCCCTTTAGGCAACTCTATTTCATATGCATTGACTAAGAACTTGCACAAAATCTTTAAACGTCTAATTTTCTTCATTTTAGCTTTGTTTTGCTCTCCATTTGTCAACCTTTCCTTGTATAAATGTGTTAACACCAAGTCTATGACTTCAAAGACTTTTATCCATGTGTTTCTAATCAACATATTGTTTATATTTGTGACAACTTTCTCTAAAACTTATCTTTACCTCCATGTGTACATCATGGATGGTTTAGGCATACTCCTCACCTTTAGAACTCCTAATATTTCAGTTGTGTTTATTAACTTTCAAACTCCTCTAAGGTTTTTTCTATAAATAATTATAAATGGGATTATATATTTACTTCTATTAACAAATTCATTATACGTTAATTTATCTTTTTCCATGGTTAGAACCCAATGTTTGGGTTTGTCATTAAATATGCATCTCAGTAAATTTCCAAGACTTCAATTCAAAAACTCTATTTGCCCATATATTTTAGGGTGATAATATATAATATAATCTAGTTTTATCCATAATATCTTCCATAATGTTATCTAAAATTATCCCACAAACTTGGTATCTATATCTCACACAATGCTATGGGTAATCCATGTAGTCTTACAACTTCTTGAAAATACAAATTTGTAATATTTATGGAATCATTAGTCTTATTACATGCTATAAAGTATGCCATTTTTTAAGAATCTATCTACAAAAATAAAAATGGATTCATTACCTCATTTATTTCTTGGTGAACTAAACACGAAATCCATTCTCATCACATCCCATGGTTTATTTATGGTTGGTAACAGATGATAGTTTCTAGTGTTCTAAATTTTTCCCTTTGCATGTTGGCATATTCTTCATCTTTCTACAAATTTATTCACATCCATGATCATATGTTTCCAATAGTATGTGTCACTTAGTTTTTACAAAGTTCTATCATACCCAAAGTTACCAACTAGACCACCACTATGCTTCTCTTTCAAAATATTCAACCTCATGGAACCTTAAGGTATGCAAAACCTCTTCCCCTTGAATAATAAACCATATTGGATCATGTATTCTATCCATGGAGTTATACCAGTGTTTTTTTGGATCCTAAATTATTCCCATGATTCCTTTAAATGTGATTCCTCTTCACATAATTCTTTCATTGAGTCAAACCCAATGACTTCCACTTAGAGCTCATTCAGCACAAGAGTTCACCTACTTAAGGCATCTACCACTTTGTTATATTTCTCACTCTTACATTTTTAAAAAAAAAACTCTAAAGGAATTATACCCATTTAATATGTTTTTATTCAATTTAACTTTTATGTTTATATACTACAATGTCTAATAATTATAAATAAAACAAATTCTTTGGGTAGTAAATAATGTCACCACTTCTCTCAAGCTTGTACTATTATGTATAATCCTTAATAATAAGAATAATATTTTATCTTTACTTCATTTAAGGTTTCACTAAAATAATAAATGGACTTACCCTTTTATATGAGTACTACACCTTTAGTCATCCTTCTCGAATCATAGTCAACTTGCAATACCATTTCAAAATCAAGGAAAGTGAGCACTGGTTATTTTGTCACTTTCCTTTCAACAATTGAAAAACACCCTTATTTTTCAATTTTCCAATGGAATATTGTCCCATTTCATTATATTTGTGATGGGTATAAAAATATTAATGAAATTTCTAATAAATTTCTTATAAATACTAGTCCATCCATGAAAGCTCTTTACTGCAAAAATAGTACTTGATGAAGGTCAGTCCACTATTACTCTTGCTTTCTCTAGGTCCATTTTACCCATCTCATGAAATCACAAATCCCAAATAAATGATCTCTTATTTTATGAAGTTTCACTTTTTCAAGTTTACTAACAACTTCTCTTATTTTAACTTACTTAACACAAGTCTCAAATGCCTGAAGTTCTCTTATAAGACTTGATATAAATCAAAATATCATCTAAATACATAATCACAAACTTACCCATGAATGGTTTCAACACCGCATTCATGAGCCTAATAAATTTAGTCATGACATTAAACAAACCAAAAGGAATCACACACCATTATTACAACCCATCTTTGGTTTTAAATGATTTTTTCCACTCATCACCTTTTATTATGTAGATTTGATGATACCCACTCTTAAAATATATTTTTCTAAAGTATTTATCTCCACTTAGACAATTCATTATATCATTCATCCTTGGAAATGAGAACCTATACTTTATTGTGATATTATTTATTATCTTAGATTCCATACACATTCCATTCTCTACCTTTATTTGGTATTAGCATAGTTAGGACTACACATGGACTCAAAGATTTCATGAATTTGGCCTTTTTATAACAACTCTTGAAATTGTCTCTTTATCTCTTCATTATCTTGAGATGTTAACCTATAAGCTACCTTGTTTAGAAAAATTGATCTTAGAATTAAGTACATGTGGTGGCTAATGATTCTTACTGATGGTCATCCCTCTAGAAAATCATTGTACATTTCTTCCAATAAACCTTGAATTTTAATAGGTACATCATTCACCTTGGTGTTTGCTTCCACTTGCACAACTATGGAAATGAATACAAAGCGTGCATATTCCTTCTTTGTCTTTGTTAAGAACTTTTTTCTAGATACTAAAATCACTTTTGGATAGTTTTCCACCTCTTCATCATCTTTTAATGCACTCAATGTGAATCTATTCCTATCTTTCACAAGAGTATATGGTTTTTCCCTACCATCATGAATGGTTCTCCTATCAAACTACCATGGCCTATCCAATAACACATGACACCCATTTATTGGCATCACATCACACACAACTTCATATTTATATGTTCTAATTTGAAATTTCACCACACATTATTTATTTACTAACATTTGGTGTTTTTTGATCAACCAATTAACTTTATAATGGGTTTGATGTACTATTTTTTTAACCCAAGCTTCTCTACCATTTATTTAGACACTAAGTTATTTATGCTACCACTATAAATAATTAATTTACAACACTTACCTTTGGATATGTAGATTGACTTAAATAAATTATTATATTGTAGTAGTTCATTTGTCTCTTTTATTTTTTCTAATATCACTCTTTTCATCAAAATGGCTTCTCCTTGATTTAGTCCTTTATTATTCACTAGTGACCCAACACTTCCTTAATCCCCTTTGGATATATGGATTGTTACTTCAATCCTTTGACCACTATTTTGGGTTTCTTCTAGGAATCAAATGACCTATGCCTATAATATCTATTACACCTAAAACATTTCTTCATGAATATTCCTCCTCTTACATAGAATCTTATTCATCTAGGTGTATAACCTCCTCTTCCTATTATATTAAAATGTTGGGTATACAAACTACTTGCTCCTTCATCATGAATATGGTGTCCTCTAACAAATTTTTGTCCTTTTCCTCCAAAATTTTCCCCTCTTCCTCTCAAGGATATTATTCTACCTCTAAATTTCACAAATTGCCTTTTAAGACACTTTGTAAGTGTACACATAATTTTATAATATGCTCATTATATTATTGAGACATGATACATTTGATGTTGGGTTGATTATACGGCTATTGCATTACTAATATGAACTTCAAATTGTTTAGTTTTGATTACTTGAGTGTGATTCAAATAATGATGATATATGATTTCAATTATTTATTTAAATGCACATTATATTATATTACTAGTATGGCTAGTGCTTCTTTAGCATGTGATTGATTATATCAATGTTTATATGTTTAAAATATGTATGTTACCCAGTGATGAATATGGAAATAATGTTATCCTTACAATTATTCTATATATACTATGTGTGTTTATACATGGTTCTTGATATTGTTTCATGTTTAATTTCTTTGACTACCTAGGTCAGTGTAATTTGATGTGTGAAATGATGTGTAGGAAATAGAGTAGGAAAAGTAAGGGAATTAGGACTACATTGAGCATGAGTACACCATTGGTTTTAGCATACTAGGGACTCTTATCCACCCCCCTTATATTATTATATAACCTTGTATTAACATCTAATCTAGTTTTGAGTTTGAACCTCTTTGGACCTTCTAACACTATTCACACCCCTTAACACTATTCTTTACCTCTTTACTTATACCTTATATATTTTTAAAGCATCTAGAAGGTCCTAAGGATAAAAATAGATACAAATTATTTTCACCACTTTCAAAACTAGAATAGAAATTTGTACCATTGTTTTATAGTGGATGTGAAGTGGTTTAAACGTGGTTGTGTATGCATTTGAGACCCCTTACGACCAAGGGATGGGTGAATACTTTTTTAGATTATTTTAAAAGTATTATGACATCCCATGTGCCCATTTATAACAAGGGGAAGAGATACCATAATGAGGTATGGCAAAGTATTTCTTACCCACAAGGGTTTGTAAGAAGAGTAAATATTAGGGAAGACTTTTTGAGAAGGGCCAAGCAATGGGAAGGGGCAAATGTTACCTTCTCATTGGCCATTACATTAGAATGATTTGGATATAAATTCATATGAAGCCTTTCTTGGAGGGATATTTTGACTCGTTTGAAATTAGAGAGTGGAGGAGAGATAAAAAAAATATGAGGAAGAACTTAGAGGAGAGGACGATAGCCAATTTTTCAAGGCTTGTATAAGGTCTATTGAGTATATCCAAAATGTGGAGCCAAGGTAGGCTTCCATATCACCTCAATGATTGTAAATTTAATTATGTTTGAAATTATTTTTTCCATCCTCTTATTTTTAAGTTTTAAATAGGTGTAAGGCCATTTGATTTACCCTCTTTTTTTTTTGGTTTCCATGGATTATGCCAATGGCTACTATGTGGTTTTATTTCCCATTTGGGATTACCTTTATTTTTTGGCTGATTTTACATCCCTTTTATTGACTTAAAATGGAAAATTTATGTTTCCTAAATGGTATTATATATTTTTTAGTTTGTGCATCTACATGTAAGGATTGGCCAAATTAATGAAGTTCCAAGTCCTCTTACAAAGTTTCTAGGCATGGGGTTTAGGCAAGGGGAAAACCATCATGTTTCTATAGTCTTCCCATGTCAAATGGTAAGGTTTGTGAAAGGAATTTATCTAAGGTCCTCATTCTCCTACCCCTATAGTGTGGAGATTCAAAATTATCATCTAGAATTGGTGAGTAAGGGATTTGTTATGTTTGACTTATTAGTGGCTAATTTGAGTGTTGATACTCCTTAATATGAAAATTATTTTTTTATGTATTTTGGTTTTTACTTTTGGTAAGCTTGAAAGCCTATTGTTAGATGGATTATAGTTGAGACACAAATTATAGTCTTAGTAGTTGAAGTAAATTACCTAGCTAGTAAACCACCCTCTTGTGTACATTTACCATTGACTTTCAAACCTTTAGTGCCACCTATGTCTAGAGATGGGAGTTTTAGGCTCAAGGGTGTCCATGAAAGCCACCTAATGATGGTAGATATATGGGAGGTGACTTACTCCTTCATTTGGCCTTATGGTTTACTATGGAACTCATTTTAAGACTAGATTTACAAACACTCTAGTATTAAATTTTAAAAGTTGTATTGTTTTTTTGAGAGCTATTTTATTGTAATGATTAAGTTAGAATTATATGTATAAAGAATTATTGTAACAAACATTGGAAATTTTTTGATGGCCTTATATTTATTACATACTATTCAACATTATTATAGTAAATTATACAATAAATTAAATAATTGTATTATGTTGAAAATAAAATTATAACTTCTCTTAGCATATTTATCTTTCTATGTTTTTACAAATTTTAGGAAAGAAATGATGACTCTTTTATAAATTTGGAATTTGATTTTTCTTTTCATGAAGCCATGAAGATATAGTAATAGTCATATAATTTTTACACAATTATACATGTTACCTTTTCTCCTTAAACCTACCATACAGTAAAATAAATTAAATCATGGTTCCAATGAAATTTTTGATGTATTTTAAAGAGTTATGGCTGATTTTATACAAACTTTGAAAGTTTTATTGTAAATTATTACTCTACCTCCTTTATAATATTCCCCTAATTCATTTAATTTAATTACACGTAAAATGGTGCATTGGATAAATTTGAATAATTTTATATGAAAATTTGAGATTTACTGAGTCCATTGTCACTTATTTCATATTTTTTCAATTTATTGTTCTCTCATTATGAATTTTTGAAAATCAATTTTCTGTAAGGTAGACTTCTAAAATTCAAGTCCTTAGAAAGGGAATTGCACCCTTTTTCTAGGTTATCCAACCTTTTATATCGACAATCACCAATGTGACCATGTGATAATGGCTAAAGGTCCTAAGGTTTGAATGGATTGTTAGAGCCTTGTGTAGTGATTATTTGTGGTTTAATTAATATAGTAATTGAACTATGTTATTTTGTTTAGTGGAATTAAACCCATCATCCATTTTATTGATGAAGGGGGTAGTCAACATGTGTTGACCACCACCTTTGTTGACTAGTGCCATGTTACTATGCAGTATCAAAAAGCTAATCAAATTATTTCATTATTTAATATAATGATTATTTTATCTGATTTAAAATTATTAAAATTAAACTCTAAAGCTAAATAATGTATGGTTTCATTATTATTTATTTTATTCAAATTAAAATTATGAAAAAAGTAAACATTGTTTTTATAAAATTTTAAACCTTCACAAAAAAACTAAAACCAAAATTTACAAATTTAAGATACATGTTTTTTAACAATGGTTATGGAGACCTAGTTACTCATAGGTGGGGGGATTCAAAATGGATGCCCACCCCCTCAATTTTTTATAGCCTTCCACATGAAATTAATTTTAGGTCCTAAAATTGCACGATTTTTGAGATATGATGTATTTGTCCTTGACATATTGATTTAGACATTTTCAAAAATTGAAAGCTCTTGGAAGCCCCAAAATAGGTTGAGCATTAAGGTTACCCCAATTTATTGTATTCCCTCTACGCATGAAGTCAAAACCAAAGTATAAAATTTAAAATTGAAAGTATTTCCTTATTAAACCTTGTTGGTGGCCATTAATGACTCTAGTGGAGCCTGAAGCTCCCAAATACATTTTTAAAAATTATGAGATATCAAGATCCCCTAAATATTTCTAATAATATGGGTACCTATAAAAAAAATTCAATCACACATGTATCTAATAAAATTTATAAAAATAAATAAGTGGAAAAGGACCAAAAGCTTAGAGACTCAATTAATGGCAATCATCTAACATTGAGGAAGGGGAAGAGGGATGGCTATGGATAAGTCATCTATAACACATCCTCCATCCTTAAAAAAAATTGAGTTTATGACTTAATTACAATTTTAAAGCATTTATTGAAATTTATAAGTATTTATAGGTCTTCTTTACCTTTTACCAAATCTGACGGTCAAGATCAAATTGATCCAACGTTGGAGATGGGTTGCTCCATCATCAAGGGGGCTTAGTTGAGACATTTTAGACCCTTTTTTAGGTTTTATGGGGACTATATGATATTTTTTTAATAGTTTTCCTTTAAGTTAAGTCAAATTAAAATTAGAATTTAATTATGACTTAAGTGTGATACAGGCTTTATGATTGGATATATTCACCTGAAGACATTTTAAACACCATGAAGAGTTGGATAGAATCATTGAAAATAGTGGTTTATTAAATCCACATTTCCTTAGGAAAGCATCATTTAGAGAGATATAGTTTTGTGTGAGACCTTGTAGATCTATTAGAGTAACTGGGACTTACATGGTTGCATAGAAATTGTGCAACCACTTGTGCATTGCCTCCATGTTATTTTAGCATGTGAGTTTTTTATACATTGTGTGCATTTCATGCCATGAAGTTAGATAGATAGTACAAAATGTATTTGTGCAAAATTTGCATTTTACAATCATTTCAAAAAAATTATCTATTTTGTGTGATTTCAATCAAGAAAATTTGGGGCATGACATTTGATCCTTCATCATGGGTCTATTTTCCTTTTCTACCAAAGTTTTTTCCTTTTTCTCCAAAGTTTTCTCTCTTCCTCTCAAATATATTCCTTTGCCTTTAAAATTCACATATTTCCTTCATGAAAACTTCTTTTCTTTCAATACACATTGGTAAACTTCCTCTATGGTTCTAAACTTCAATAAAATAATTTCATCTTTGATATTTTAATGAAGTCCATTCACATGCCTTTATATATTTTCTAGTTCAACCTCCACATGTTTATCCCGTATAGAGAGTTTGAAAAACTCCTCATTATACTCCTTTACACCCATTTCATTTTATGTTATATTTTTTAACTTTATGAATAAATTCACATGATAGTATAAAGGTAAGAATTTGGCATTCAGTTTAATCATCATTTTGTCCTAAGATTTAATTTTTAGTTTTCCTTTCATTTCCCTCTCAATTTTTACATAATCCCACCACATTGATGCATGAAACTTTAACTTTGTGCAATCAAACTTAACTTTCTTGGACTCCTCCACTAACTCATAATCAAAATATTTCTCCATATCTGTAATCCAATCCATGAGCCCATGAGCATTGAAGCTCCTATTATAATAAGGTGTGCTCATCTTAGGTTTGCTTCCAATATTTTTTATGGTTCTAATGAATTTGGTCTTATTTGCATTAATTTCTTTGGAATCTCTCTCCTTCATCATCACTTAAATTCTCAATATGAAATCCCCTTCTTTGGTCTATCTCCATTGCAATTAACCTTGCTAGGAGCTCTCTCATAATTTGTTTCAAGTCAAAAAATCTAGGTTCTCCTTCTCTTGTATCCCTTATAATTCCACCCCATCTAAATTCCATTGTCACTCAATTAAAATTTTTGGTTTCAAAACTTTCCTATGCCAAAATAATATTCTCAGAATATCTCTCTCTACACTTGCAAAACTTCTCTTTCATAGTTTGTAGCACTTCTCTCTACAATAGCTTCTTCACAATTTTCCAACAAGAAAGGTCCTTAATCCAAAAATACATAAAAAATAAATTTAACACCTACATATTCTAATTTTAGTATCTCTATATGATGTTATTTTTAGTGTGAATTTTTATTCTATTTAATAGTTTTTCCCTACACATGTTGTTTAGTTTTCTTAGGTATCACTTAGGTGTCTTTTAGGTCATTTTGAAACATAATCCCACATTCATGAGGATTTGAGGACACATTTATCTTTCACTTATGTAATTTACCCTCCTAAATATTTTATGATTAATGAACCTTTTACTATTGTGATGCAAATTCTTCTTTTGGATCATGTTTGATTTCAATTATACAAATAGGTGATTTCTTCATGCATTTGATCCTATTTAGACTAATCCTTGATTGTGTCACACTCTATCATGGTATTTGATTTTTTTTTTGATTGAATTCCATTGTTCTTATTGTAAAATATATTTTTTATCTTGTATATCACAAATTTTCCATTCATTAACCTAGCTTATTAAAGGTTCACCCTTTCCTAGTTTTTGCTCTTCCTTTGGGGTCCTTTGTTTATCTAGATTCATAAAAAAAAATAAGAGAAAGGTGTCTCTTAGTGTTCATATTTCATTTGGTAGGTTTTATTGAAAAATAACCTAAACCATTAGATTCAAAAGGTGTCAAAACCTTAGGATCAAGTATAAATATGACCTTAATTTTGTCATAGTTATTTTTTTTATATTTGGGAGGGTTTGAAGGCATTTTCCTTGATTTACACATATTTGTACCACTGAGATCTCTAAGGGAAAATCATTTTCCAATTTTTTAGGTTTTTAGATATCTGTAGTGGTAATTTGGTGTTTTTTATAGAGTCACACCAATTCAATTAGTTTTTATGATAAGCAAGGGTTTTCATCCTTGTTTGCACTTAGTAAAAGTTTTAACTACACCAACAATCCTAAAGCTTGATGGTGGAAATATTAACTACATTTCATCCCAAAACCCAAATGCAAAAAATCTTAGCTACTTCATCTACCCAAAACTGTAACAATAGAAATATTATTTACTTCAACCACCCAAAACCCCTATGGTGAAATTTAGTGTTGCACCTATAGTCCAAAACTGTGGCATCAGATTTTCAAAATGCATTAACATCCTAAAAGTCTAACATAAAAGGGTAGTCAAAATTTCTAACTACCATAACTATCTAATGTGCTCATAGTTAAATATTTCATTTCTAAAACTATCAACTACATCAATGGTCTGAAGTTATGATTGCCAAAACTTTCAATTACTCTAATAGTCCCAAGTTTAACTATCAGACCCCTAATAACCTATAGCTTTGCCATAACCCTTCAAAGTTTTGATAAATATAAGGGATCACTAAAAACTTAAAACCCCTAATTTTAAGGGAGGTATAAAATCTTGATGACTACAAGGTTGCTTCAAAACTCTAATGATAGTCTAGAGGATGTTAAATTTAAGCCTATGCGTGTGGCACTATTCATTATCAAATTGGAGTCATTCTTGAGGTGACATCACTCTCACGTAAATACAATCAATAAATGGGGACATCATCCTATCATTTATCCCCCTAGTCATATGAGAGATTATCCCTTGGTCACAACCAACCCAAGGGGGCTTAACTTTTCCTCACAAAGTTGGGACAAACTATTTTCACACCAAAACTTTATACAAAGTGGAGAATTATTTTTAAGATAAATAAATCATCAAACTTTCATAGCTTTCAGCCAATAGGTCCTTTTCAATCTCTATACATTGGTAACATTCTCATTCCTTGTAAAATTAAACCTCTAAAGATTCAAGAAGTTGCATATAGTTTTATTTATTGCACATATAGTTCAACACATTCTACCTTTTTGTGCCATAGATCATAGGAATGCTCCTCTTATTACACCATTCAACTATCATGAGTGGAAAACCCAAGTTCAAATCTTTTTTAGGAGTACAGGTTTACACTAGATCACTTTGGGTATATAAAAATAACTGACACTTGATGCAAAAAAGATGAAGTGGTTTAATAGAAATGATGAAGCCTACAGTCTATTATGTTTGTCTATTTCTCATGATTTAGTATTTTTTATTAAATTTGCATCTACTCCTAATAAATTCTAGACCACATTGGAAAATATCTGAGAAGTATGACATAATAAGGGGTCATGAGTTGGAGAATTAACTCATTAGTTTGAGTTTAGGAAACTTTTATACCATGCAAGACTTCTTCATAAAATTTAGATCACTTAGGTTATATTTGAAACTCTATAACATTTACAAAAATTATGATCAATTGATTATTTCCATTCTTACCAAATTGGGTTTAGAATATTATGTCTTCATTTCTACTTTTCATGCCACCAAGCATGACCTTAGAGCTACATGGACTATGTCATCCTTAGATAATTTTGTTGTTGACTTGAATTGGGATAAATATAATCTTATTAAAATGGGTACATTAAATTTTTCCAAATTACATGCCTTACTTATGAGTTATGACAAATATAGGGATTTCAGTAACAAGGAGAAGATATAAAACAAGAAGGACCTAGAATAAATAAAGTGTCAAAAATATGATGCTAAGTCCAAAGCATCAAAAGAGTCCCCCTCTTAAGATAGGAAACCCAAGAAAGAGTGAATCAAATGAACCTATTGTAATAAATGTGTGCATGATGAAACCAAGTGTATGAAGATAAAGATTGACCAACTGAAAAAAATGCTTGAGAAGCACAATATCAGTGTCACTAATTTATAAAATTATATTTCATCATCACAAGAGTATTCTAAGGCCAAATATAGTAGAAAGGGAAAAGATAAGGTCAAAGAACTTATTTTAGTTACATCCTAGAATTCCATACAGTTAATTGATTTTGGTGTCTCTTACTACATGGATTCATCATAGGACATGTTATCATCCTTGGAGCCTTGGTCTATACCTTCCATATTATTGGGTGATGATACTTCCATAGAATTTAGTAAGAGAGGATATATTGAAGTGATTTATGGGACATTTAAATATGTTCTATGTGTTCCTTCTTTATTCACCAATATCCTATCTATTTATTAGATCACTCACATCAGTTTAAGTAAATGAGTTAAGTTCACACCTAGTTTAATGGTTTTTAGGAAAGTAGAAAATGACTTCATAGTTTCATTTGGGAAAGTAGATAACCAGTCATGATTGTACAATTTCTCATATTTTTCCTCTTTATCAACCCTCTACTACACTACTCACTCATTTAGATAGGGTGAGTAAATTATGGCATGAGTAATTCATCCCTCTCAACTATCACTAATTGGGGAAACTTAGTCATCATGACATGGTTTCAAGGTTGCAAAATTTTTAATTTTTAGATGATGTTCACTAAGGCTACATACTTGGTAAGAATCTTGAAGATAAGTATGATAAAGGTAAATCATGGAGAGCTACATAGATATTGAATCTAGTTCATAGTGACATTATTACACCATTTCTATCTCCTTCATTTAATAGGACTAAATACATTATTAGATTCATTGGTGAATTTTATAGGTATAATTGGGTGTAATTTATTAAGAAAAAAATTGAGGTCTTTGATCATTTTCAAGACTTAAAATCACTTATATATAAATAGTCAGGTAAAGCCATCAATATTTTATGCACTAATAATGGTGGTGAGTATGCTGGTAACCATTTTGAACAATTTTAAACTTTAAAGGGGATTCAATTATAATATACAATTACATATAATCCTTAGTATAATGGTGTTTTAGAGTGAAATAATAGGTCTTTGAAGTAAATGGTCAACTGTATACTAAACTCTAAGTCTTTAGCACCTCATTATTGGGTTGAGACCATAAACTATGCTTGTTATATCTAGAACCAAGTTCTTCAAAAATCATTGAAGGGAGTCACTCAATTTTAATCTTGGAGTGTTCAAAAACCCATAGTAAATCACTTTTGAGTGTTTGGATCTCCTACTATGGTTTGCATTCCAAAGAAGAAACATAAGGAAATTGAACCTCAAATTTAGCCTTTTATCTTTGTTGGATATCTTAAGGGTGTTAATGGATATAGGTTTCTCCATCCCACCACTCATAAGTTGTTCATTGAGAGAAGTGTTAATTTTTAAGAGGGTATTTTGGAATCCACACTCGACATATCTCATTCTTCCTTACATGCACTAGGATTTGATGACATTTATGATGATTTAAATCCACATAAGTATATTCCTAATGATCCATATTCTTATTTTAATTCTAATGATGAGAGTATTAGTGAGGATTCGCCTCTTCCTTTTCTTATAATATCTTCAAAGGATGATGAATTTCTTCTTGTCTCTGAGAATTGGTCCTCTTTAGGCTAGATAGACACTTAAAAGTGTTGGCCAATGGGTTGGATATCCATTAGACACCAAGTGAACCCATTCACAATTATAAAATACCCCACATGATTTCATTTAATTTACCTTTGATCCATGGTAATTTTTTGAGAATTAGGCCCTCTTGAGTAGGATAATGCTATGGAAGAGAAGTATTGTTCCTTGTTAAGGAAAAAAATTGGGATTCAGTCACTCTCCCCAAGGGAAAAAAAATTAGTGGATGGGTATGTAGACAATTTTAAATCATGTTTGGTAGCAAAGGGTTTTTTTGAGGTACCTAACATTGACTATATCAAGATTTTTTCCTTAGTTTTTAAAATTAACTCAATCCAACTCATTCTTGTTATTATTGTATCACATCAATGATATGATCATCAAATGGATGTGAAGACTGTCTTTCTTCATAGTGACCTCAAATAATAAACATACATGGATCAACCAAAAGGATTTATGGAAGATTATTATTTAGTTTGAAAACTTCAAAAATATATCTATGGCTTCAAATAAGATCCTCAAGTTTGGCATGTTATGATATACTACTTTCTTCTTTTTGTTAGGTTCACCAGATGCCATTTGATTCAAATGTCCATATTTTATGATAGGATGATTCACTATTGCTTTTAGTTAGCAATGTGGATAGCCAATTAATCATAGGGAGTTATTCATCTACCATTATAATAGTGAAAAATTCTTTATTTGGTAGGTTCTCAATGACTGACTTAGGCTTGTTGCATTACTTCCTTGGGAATGACATTTCTCAGTTTGACTTTAGGATCATTATCGCACAATCTAAGTATGATTTTGATCTACTTACAATGTTTAACATGGTTGATTTTAATCCAACTCCAACTCCTTTTTTTATCTAGTTTTAATCTTGAGGATGATTATCCATATCCTTTGGTTGATGTTACCTCACATCAAAAACTTGTTGGCGGTCTCATTTACCTTATGCACACTAGACTTGATATTTCATATGCAGTGGGCATGGTCTCTATATTTATGGATGAACCACATGAGTTACACTATAAATTATCTAAATGGATTATCCACTACATTTGGGTTACTTAGTTTCAATATTCACTATGGAGTAGGCATTGATGTTGATTTAATTGGTTATATAGATTCAGATTGGGTTAGCGATATTCATAATTGTAAGTCTACTTTAGGCTATAGTTTTTATCTTAGTTTAGGTTTGATAGGTGGTCAATAAAGAAGTATAATGTTATTTATTTATATTCTATAGAGATATAATATAGAGTATTTTTTAATTTTGCCACTGAGGCTATTTGGCTTTAGGGAATTCTCACTAAGTTTTCTATTCAATTTTGATGACCAATGGTCATATTTATGAGAACCAAAGCATAATTGAGATTTGTACAAATATAGTCCTCCATTACTAGACCCATCATATTAAAATTCAAATGCATTTCATTTAGGATATCATCCATAAGCAAGTCATTGATTTCCATTACACCCAAATAATAGATAAAATTATTGTTATATTCACTAAACCCTTCACTAAGAGTAAATGTCTTCATTTACAGACTCTTCTTAATGTTTGGGTAGATTTGTCATCTTCCTCTATGGGGAATTACATTGTAATTATGTACTTCATTATGACTTTGTGTTGAGGCCCAATTCCAATACCCTCCTAACTTATGCTTGAGTGGGGTTTAGTGTTGGTTTTTATTCTATTTAATGTTTTTTTTCTACACATGTTGTTTATCTTGATTAGGTGTCACTTAGGTGTATTTTACGTCATTTAGAAAGATAATGTAACATTAATGAGGATGTAAGTACATGTTTATCTTTTACCTATAAAATGTACCTTCCTAAAACTTTTATGGTCAATAAGCATTTTACTATTATGATGAAATTTCTTCTTCTATCTCATATTTGATATAAATTATACAAATAGGTAATTTATTTATGTATTTTATCCCATCTAAACTGATCCTCGATTATGGCCCACTCTAACAAATATTAAAAAAAAAAACTCTTTAATCTATTGATGTTGATGAAAATACAATAGTTTTAATAATCTATTAGAAGATCTGTAATTAATAATCAACATTATGCTTTGCCAAAAAATAATAGAGAGGGATAGAGGTTGATATCAATAGTTGTGCATAAGAAATTATTTTTTAATCCTAAAAGTAAAAAAACCTCATTTTATTCCTCTCTATTTCTTTAATATATGCATACCTCACAAACAATCCCTCAACCTACACTTCTACACTAGTCCCATTTTAAAACTAGAAATATCCTTTGATAAAATCAACCAATACTACTCAAATAGGGTTTTAAAAAATTTATTATTTTAAGGAGAACACACTTCTACAATCTCTCAACTATTTGAATTGAAAAAATATATATCAAGACAAAATAAACAAATAATTTTTTTTGGGGTGATGCGAGATTTCAAAATCCCCTTGGATGCTCCTGCATCAATTTTTAAGCAAATGTGATTGGTAGGAATAAATCCAAACTCATCATCCTTTGCCAACATCCTCCTATCTTGTGTCAAAATTATATATTTACCAAGCTTTGGGCTTTGTAACATGGTATAAAGGTCCATTAAAAACTAGTTGAAATCAACCTTTGTTCAATGTTGTATTCATGACTACCTTGATATACATGTATGAAAAGTTTGTAATCAAACATAATGCAGATAAACTATTTAAAAAAATGCATCATCTAGATAGTCTTGTGGAATGCAATGATTTTAGGTTATTCAATGCATGATTACAACAAGGATACTTTGAAACTATTTGAGCTAATGAATCATTCTAGAACCAATTATGAACACGTAAGATTTGTTGGTGTTTATTTGCAAGAATACATTTAGGTCTAGTGGAAGACAACTATAAAAACTTTAATTTATTAAGTGGCTCTTATTTCATTATGCCTATAATGGATCATTATATATATATTTGGTTGATATCCTTTCCCAATATAATTATTTTGAGGAAATGCTAAACTTTATCATTATAATTCCAATAAAACTTGATGGGTTTGCATAGTAATATTTACTTGGTGGATTTAAATCACATAAGAATATAATATTAGGATAATTTGTAAAAACACTCATTTTTGAGTTGGATCCTAAAATTTTAGAACCTTTTATTATTCTATCAAACTTTTATGCGGAAGTGGGCAGGTAGGTTGTTGTTCAAAACATAAGTAAATCAATTGAAGATAAGATGTATAAAAAAGAAACCTAGTTGTGGTTAGATTGAAGTTCATAAAAATATATGTGAGTCATAAACCCCCTAATGTGGATTGTTTCATGAAATATAAGAGATTTAAGCATCTCAATAAATGTTGGTACCCAAAGAATAAATTTGACACAAAAGGAATAAATGTAATTTGACTTCAAGAAAAATATGAGAGTAAGTTCTAAGTAGAGTCTCTAATAAATAGGTATATGGGACAAAGAACAAACATTCTCTTGTATTTTCATTTTAACCATCATTCAACAAGATCTAGCTAGGCATGAGTACAACTTGCACCAAGCTATTATTTGTGGGATGATTGAAAAATGCAAATTTATTTTCCTAACAATTTCAGTAATATTTAAATCTTAACATATTCATCCCACCCTATGGAAAAATAGTTAATATTTTAGAATAATTAATAGACTAGTATAACAATCCCTTCAAATAAACTCATATTCCTTGGGGACTTAAATGTGGTTAAATCACTTGAGGTTAAAAATGGAGGCATGGGTTTTAATTATAGGATAAAGGAATCTCTTGCTAAATTTGAAATGAATAGCCAATTGTCATATCTAAAATGTACCTAGGACCTATACACATAGAGTAATAGATCTTTTATATAACTAAAAAAATATCTAGAATCTTCATCTATGATCAATAGATCACTTTAAAATCAACACTATTAACCAATGTAATCAAAACTAATTTTTTGTATCTTTAGACTACCAATATTTTAGTTTCACCCATAACCTCCACACATCCAAAAACTCAATTTATACTTGATATAATGTGATTGGGACACACTACCAAAGATTAAATAAAATGGTAGAATAATGATGAGATAATGCACATTAAAATTAGGGACACATAGATTCATGAGTAATATTACAACACTTAAAATTTTGATTGAATACATGGATCTAGAATGTATTTGTAAACATTCACAAACAAAGAAGATCCAAAGATGAAAAATAGGATGAAACTAAAAATAAAATCCATGACACATCTCAGTTAAAAACCCTTCAATCCAAAACATGGCCTTTTAGAATAACTCGCTTAGATTTGTCAAGAGGAGGAATAAAACTAGAGATGAAGATCAAAATATCACTAGGTAAAATAAGGTGATATTAAGAACAAACCAATGGCTCCAAATCATGTAAAAGGCATGTGGAAAGGGCATGAAATCAAGGATTTGAATCTTGAGCTAGTAAACAAAAAATTTACCTAAATCATGGTAGGGTAATTATGAATATTTTTATTCCCAAGCTAGGGATGAGTTTTTATTTTGCATCATCCACCTAGAGAGACTCCATATGGAAACTTGGAAAGTGGAAAACTAAGTATTTTTATTTAATACTAAGTTTACATTATTTTCCCATTAAACACTAAGACACTGACTTATCAATTTTTTTTTTTATATAATTAAACATTCTACATGAAATTATTATTATTATTATTATTTATTTGTGTGAGATTAAAGAGTAATTTTTTTGTCTTTAATTTCGATATAATGAAAACTTGGTGGTATAGTAAAATAAATATATTTAACCAACAAATATTTTGGTTACCTCATGATAATTTTTTTTTTTTTTTAATGAATCAAGATTCCTAAGTTATCCATTTCTTCGATTTTAATTATGTATCTTCTTAGTAGTTGTTGTAGCAATCTTCAACCTATTTAAATTCTATATGGGTATCCCCTTTATCCTTACTATATCCACCATTGAGAGAAATATATAATGGTAAAATTTTATTCAATATCAATCATTATATGTTCAATGAAACATTGTTTCAATATCTTTAAAAGTGACCAAGAATATCCCAATAATAAAATCATGGATCTTGATACAAACACTTTTTATACTCTTAAGAATGGAAAATTTTAAATCCTCAACAACTCTACAAAAGTGGTTATAAAATTAAATAATGTTTCCCCTCTCAACAATATCTCTAGCAATCCTCCTCCTATTAACAACTCTACCCAAAATCCTCTAGTATATAGCACACAAGTTCTTGTCTAAGTGTTGGATCAAATATCCCTTATGCAAGCCATCAATACTAATCACATGGTCTAAATGCAAAACTAATTTTTTCAAATGGAAAATAAACCACAATAATTTATTTTGGGTCAACTTAAAACATGTGCTTCCCACCCACCCCCACCCCCCTACTTATTACCATACATACCACTCCCCCTATAGATGCTAACATGTATTATTTTCCTCAATCTCCTATTTTTAACTGCATGCTTCAAAGAATTCAATGTGAACCTTTATATCCCTATATTACTTTTATGGACATTGGAGGTATCTCTCTAGCCATCACATATGGCAAGCCCACTGACCTACCTTATACCTTAAATTATTTATAAACCTCTATAAGAGTGGATAAACACCAACACTTATATAACAACCAAGTCTATTTCAAAAATCCTAATTGAGGATGCATCAAAATAGTATAATAAACTCATAATCCTTTTAATTACAAATCTAGAAGATTTATTCAACACTCTAGTAAAAGAATTTCAATATCAAGATCTTCTTAAATATATCCTTGGTAATTCATTAATTCCAAGAAATTAGCTCATGAGTATACCCATGAATTCATCAAGATATGGAAGTATTTAAAACATACATCATATCACGACATGAGTGAGGAAAGTCTCTTCAAAATTTTCATTATCACTTTAAACCTCAACTCCAATACAAAGTAAGATCCCTCTCTCCTAAGAGTTTGGAATAATCCTTTGACCTAACAATAAGATTACCTTATGAAAAAATTTAAACATCTCAAAAATATACTAAATATTTTTTGAAAACAAAAACCAATGTTAACAACATTAAAATATTACAAATCAAACCTCTCAAACATCTAAGTTAGTAATGACTTCTTCCTCAAATAATCCTAATACTCCAACCCAACCAACCACCCTTGAGTCTCCAAGAGCTCAAGAAAAGGAAGTCATCATCTTTACCTATGTTTTTTTATCTTTTCAAGTCTAAAAAACCATGGTATTATCTACATAAAAAATTATGGCATGCTAATATAGGCCATTCTCATGAAAAACTATTATGGTATCAAGAAAATCTCTTATGACCTCATATTAGGTGAGAACTTCAACCATGATGTTATCACCAAATATAATTATACAGAGTATCTCAAAGATTCTAAATATCAATCGATATCAATATCAATCACAACATCAACCTTAAAAATCTCAAAATAAACCTCAACAAACTTCTAATCCTACCATCACACCTATGAAAAATTTTGTTAGTGAATTTGAATGAAATTATTATTAACATTCATCAATCCTCAATATGTTGATGTAGCATATTTTAACTACTGGTGTAAGTCTAATCTTGAAGATATCATCACCAAGCCTAAGAAAACCTCAAAAGAAGACATGGCACTCACTGATGCAATAACTATGTATATAACCAATACAGTGTCTAATAATTCATCCACTCTACCAATAAAATATCAAACTAAGTAAAAATATTCTTATATTATCAAAGCTCCCAAAACATATTCCAATTCCCAACCAAAATATCAATATGGTTCTTACTAGAAATCAAATCAATGGAACTCCCTATAAAATCTCAACACTATACCTTTCAAAATTACCCTAATGGAGCTCATGATAACATCACTTTACCATCATAAATTTATCATGTAAAAAATTCAATATATAAATAAATCACAATCATAAAGTGAAAAAGGCCCAACTCCTACTAAAAAACATACCACCAAGACCATCTCTCATCCTCAACCAAATAACAAACTCTTTATAAAGTTTCCTATGGATGACATTATCAATTATGAAGTCCTAATCTAAGCCTATGATGCCACTATCTTCACTAATGTCAATATCAATGATTTTCAAGTGAGGATATTCAAAAAAGTTATCAAACTATAATAAGACAACTATCATGGATTTGATAAGAACAACCAAAAGTCTCTTGGAATTTTACTCTAATTTAGATTAATTTATTAATTTAATTAAGATATAAATTTTTATAATAATTTAGATTATAAAATAAGGTAATCAATCATATATCTAAATATGAAATATTAAAATTGATTTTGCACACAAGATTAAACAATATGGAAAGTATAATAGAAGGTAAGATACTTAATGATTCCTTGTATTATGTAGGACTAAGATAGGTGGAAGGTAGAATATCAAGTTGGAAATAATATTATGAGTCACTCAATGCAGGTTTTAGATCTATTTGCATGCCTAGAAAGTAATGTTAGCCTTAGGTTGATAACTTTTTCCACTATGTTCCAAGCTAGATGGTTCTCTGCCTAGATATTTTAATTATCTATTTGATATAAGAAGGTTCATTTATTTATACTTCATATTTATGTGTGATCCTGAGATCTAATCATGTGTGTAACACCAAAAAATCCATCTCTTTCATTTGAAACCCTAGATCCATTCTTGAAGGGATAAATCCTTAAAAAATTTGAAAAGTGTAATAGACTAAGTTGACCACAATCATCCCCATTAATGATTGATCATTGCCTACATATCCAAACACTAAAGAGGGTAATCAAGCCACACATATTTCTTCCCCTTAGTGTGAATGTGAAATTGTGATCCTTTTTTATATGAATGGACCTAATGATATGGATTTTGATACTTGAAAATGTTTTATCTTGTCTTGGCTTAGTGTGCTTCATACTTGGTGAGTGACTATTCCTAATGACTAATTCACAATTTGGAAAGAATAAGTTAGTTTTGTTCAATGTGTAGTTGTGTATAAATTCTTGATATATATGTTCTAGATAGAATACCAAGTTACATAATAATCTTAGGTTTGACTTGTATTAATATGTATCTATTTGGGTAATTTATCATGATAATAACATGTTAGGAAGATGGGATAGCCCATAAAAATTATTTAATTTTGTAATTTGACCATTGTTGGGTGAAGGATATAACTATCAAATTCAGTCAATAATATTTGGACGGTCATAAATGAATTTAATGTTCCTATCTTAGATGTAATAACATTGATGTAATGATTTAGATATGTCTTAATATGATAATTTACTATTTTGGCACATACTATGAGAATACCTGAGGTGATTGACGATAAGTTGGTGTTTAATGTTCTTTTTTATTTATTAATAAAATGATAAGAATAAATAAATTAATGAAAATTGATTTATATCTAGAGAATATACATATCTACGTATAAAATATGACAATTTATAGAATTAGAAATTATCTATAAATAGTAAATTGACCAATAGAAATGAAAACCTAGATCAAACTATTTTATGTTGATTATGTAGGCTAATTATGGATGAAAACTAACTAAAATTGCCCTTAAACTATGTCTGGGATAAAAATAGGATTTAATTTTATTTTGGGACAAGGTCATGCTAAGAGGATAGGGATATACTATTGTTGTATCCTGATTGATTGTGTGATTGATTTTTTGATCTAGGTGTGTGCACTTGTCTGTGATGACTTTTTGATTGACTATATGTCCTAATTTGCCATGTGGAAGATCTGTAAAATCAAACCTATAGGTCCTACATAATAAACCAAATAGAAATAAAATACAAAGGGGGAATCAGGCAAGGGGAATAGTTGAGTTATCCTTAGAAATCCCCTAATAATCTGTGTCTTGCCCACATAGCCCAAAATGGCCTCAAACTGATGTAATTATTCATCCTAGGTTGAGTGTGTGAATATTTATCTTTGATATATGAATGTGACTAGATATATTGACTTGAATTCTTGGAAATAAATTTCCTTGACCTATAATAAAATTACTTAGGAATTGGCCTATGATTATTATAATAATTCAAAATTATAATTGGAAAGAATAATGCTCTATTATTCAGTGTGCATTAAATTTTCAAAGTGATTTCCAGATGTGTTTAGAGAAGCCTTATTGGGATTATAAAAAGGAATATTTTGGAATATTTACATTAACATAGCTTTCCAAAAGTGTGGGAGGGGTAATGTGCAATGTATCAAATTTAAAAATTTATTGTTGGATCATAGGGGATAGGTTGTAGTGCAACCATATCCAACCTAGTGTGGTCATGTGTTAGAAGGACATAGACTGTTGAAATTGATCTGAAAGGAGTCTAGGATTAGAATTTTTGAATGATGTCCTAAGAAATTTCAAAATATTTTATTTAATAGTGAATGTTGTCATATATATTGTAAGTTAATAGATTGGTAAATAAATCAAGTAGGATAAGGACATCAATATTAAACATTGTCAAGCACTTAATGATTAAAATTGAGTGTCTACATTTGCCCCCACTTTATTATAATGATGTAATGAATTGAAATAACTAGAGTAAAGAATATGTGAATCTAATGTGCATACACATTTCATATTTTTATGTGAATTTTGATTTTACAAGTTGTCTTGATACAAAACTCTCAAAAATGCCACTGAAAGTAGTTATTTCCCATATTTTAAAATTGAAAATCTGAAACTTACAGTTTGAAATTTCAAAATAAAGTAAGGAAAGATACACCTAAAAGAATACCCAATATAGTCTACTTATAACATAAAATTTGAAAAGTGTGTGTGCCCCCTTGTTGTAGCATTTGGAGAAATGTTGAAACCTATGGTGAATTAAAAGTGATTAATTCTCAATTTGAAAGCCAATGAAATCCTTTGCATTTAAAATATTGTATTCTATAACTCTAATTTGAATATTTAGATTAATCTTGTAAAATAATTAAAGGCTGGAACCATAAAATGTGGCTCGATACTTTTTAACTGAAGAAGGGGTAGAACCACCAAACATGGCTCACTTAAGTGTAACCATAAACACTGAGTGTCACTAGACTCCAATGTGGCCCAATCGTAAGATGAATATAGATCACACCACTAAATATGTATCTAGATTCTATTTGTAACTTTGAAAATTTTAAAATTGTACATTTTTAAATTTCCATGTAATAGCTTGAACATTAGTAGATATCATGCCCATGTACTATACTAAATTTATACTAAATGCCAATTGAATTTTTAACTTTTGAAACTTGTAACTATTATTCGCGTGCCCATGCATATGCATTAAGTATATGTGAATGTGTATTGAAGTAATTGTAGGAATGAGTGCACATGCATTCCACATGCCCCCATAATCTAATTTTTTTAATCATATTTATAGTTTTAAAATTATATACTAGCATAAGTCTAAAATTTTTTCCTCGTGAGGCTTGAATTCTCAAGACAAGCCCATTATGATCCCCCTCTTCAAAGATGAGGGGCCTAACCTATAATTCACTTATCTCAAAATAAATCACATGTGAAAAATATAATCATGTAGTATCACTTTGAACATTTGAATTAGATTGAATCATAATATTTAATATAACATTGAATTTTATATGAAAACATGTGTTAAATAGATATAGCATTGAAGTAAATAAATAATGTGTGCATGATATATATCATGGAAAAAAAGTAAGATTAAATCATATAAGTAATGCATGATATGAAACATAAGACCATAGTAAAAATCAATGAACATAAAATAAATGTCCTACAATGTCACACAATTTTTATATAATTTCACACAGAAGGCCCAAAGGCCACATGTAAGGGACATGTAAATGTATCATAAACACATGGGTCAAGGGCCACATGAAAATGGAATGATAATTCCATAAAAATAAGAAATTTTATATGTTTCATATACAAAGACAAGTTCCACACATAATAATCAAGAAAGTCCTAACTTATTATGTAATAAAGTAATAATGTAAATAAAGCATAGAGTAAATGAGACTAGTCTACAATAACCATATGTATCAATGTCATTGTTAGCAGGTAGAATATTCATGTAACACAATGGAAAGTATGAGTGATTAGTAAAACAAAATTATGATATATAGCTAAAAATGGTAGATTTTTATGGATAGATATAACTTGTTAAAGTGTTCGTAGAGAACAATGAGATACCCCCAAATTAGCAAGGTTATTAGGTAATAAGGGAAGATGAAAATCAAAAAATCATTTAATAGTAAATCTTATATCACACTCACATACCTCATGAAAATAATTGTGTATTTAAAATTGAAATATTTTATCTACTTATCATATATTTAAATAAATAAGATAACAATATTTGAAAATGTTTGTAGGTCCTGATTTTGAACTTTTGAAAATATTTTAATTTTTTTGAACTTTTTGATATATGTGAATTTTTTTAAGAATTTTTTCATATTTTATATTTATAATATTTTAAAAAGTGATAAGAATCATGGATTTGAAAATATAATAAATGGGATAGATTCAAATAATCTGCAACAATGTGTCAAGGCATAGTGTGGTAAGAAGGAAGGCAAACATTATGCCCTCAATGCATATAGATAAGAATGCACACACCCCATCAATGAGAAAACATGTATGTGTGCTCATGGAGAATGTAGTATTAGATAAATGTGATCATGTAACTATACTGCAAACCATATCAATATAAATATGTAATAGTAAGCAAGTTGGTTTCCATAAAGAATGTACCTTGAAAGCATTATAAGGTACATGTTTTGGATGGTTTGAATTAGATTTAAAATGTAAGAGGGAAAGTATAAAAAGTGAAAAATAAATCTAAATGGATATAATAATGCTTTGATAAGGGATATAAGAACTAGAAATGAAGTAAAATTAAATAATCTATGTACAAAGGAAAATGTATGATTAATTAGCTAATGAGTTGATTAGAGGAAAGTTCCTATGGAGTTCCTAATATCCACTTGATTAGTTTTGTGATAAGCTACCAATTGAAATATAATGTTATTGTGTAGAACCATTTAATCCATTATCATATATTATAGGTGTTGTATGATGCATGTAAGCTATAATTGTATTAGATGTCATGTTGGAGTATGCCATGTTTTGTGTTATTGTCTTGTAATTATGTTTTATTTTTGAATGGTGATCACTTCAATATATTTCTAGAATGTTATAGAATCATAATTGGTACTAAATGTAGCTTCCATTATTATTTTCCAAGATCTTCCAAGGATTGCGTTATAATGTTACATCTAGTTTTCTCCTATAGATATTTGAAGCATTAAGTAGTGGATTGTACGTTGATTATTGAAAAAATTGATGTTTATTTTGAGTTGGATTTATATATATTGTTTGGTTAACATATATATTAATTTTTATATCTATTTCATTATGCTTATGATCATTATTTTTACAAATTTCTTACATTCAACACTTGTTATGGTTATATGCTAATTATTATCATGATACGGGCTAACTGTTAGTTTGTTTGATGAGTTGTATGTAGGATATTTATGCCCTTATAGATAGTATAGAGGGAGATTATCATTATAGAGGGGGGATAAGATATATATATAATTAGGATTGAGAGATACATTCAAAATGGACCTGTGCACACACCATTATTTTTTTTATTGCAATGAAATATATGATTCTTACATTTAATTCTTTAAACATTTTTTGATTTAATTTCATAACTTGAAAATGTGTGCTAAATTAATGTTTTGATATGATGTTTTTTACTACATTATTCTTTATAGAAACATAAATGTGCCAATATGGTTTATTACTTGTATATTCATTTGTTTGATTGTATTTTACTTATTCATCTAGTTTGTTATTGATATAAATTATCTCAAATCAGGAGATCTAATTAACTCAATGGTTATATATGTATACTTGTCTAAAATTTTGACTTACTTTGGGTTAAAAGGATTGCTTGTCTTATGTTTTATTTCAAATGGTGGTACCATTTTAGTGGCAATGTACATTGTCATATAGAAGTAAAAATACTTAGAAACATGTTTGGAAATAAATTATTTAAAATGTATTAGGGGAAAAATACCCCCTAAGGTATATTATTTAGTTTTTATGTTGAAGTTTTTTATTTGATAGAGGTATTTGTGTTTTTTATGAATTTTTTGGAAGCTTTAAGTTATTTTGATCATTAGATGTTTTAGTCAAAAGGGATTAAAATTAGTGTTCTTTTGGACTCATGTCATGATGAAAATGTAAAAATGTGAATGAAAATTAAGGTTTTTTGGGGGGTTACTATTAAGAATTAGGAGCTAGCCTCATCATGGAAGAAGTAGAACTATGTGGCTGCCATACCTAGAAATAGAATGATGACTATAGGATTAAGTTCACATAGTTGAATTGGAGCATTAAGTAAGGTATTTTCATGTTAGTAGCTTATAAAATTTGTAGTAATTTATGGGAATCATGAAAAAGGTACATGAATAGTGACAAAAGGATAATAATTATTGTGAGGGGGGAAGGAAGGATATGATAAAAGAAAATGAAAAGGGAAGCTCAAGGGGTTAATCAAAGGCAATATCTTTAGATAACTACATGATAAACTTCAATAGCCTAAGTAAATTATTTTTTTATAATTTTTATGTTTTAAAAATAATAAAACATGGGGTTTTCTCTATTATGAGTTTGTGTAGTCATCTAAAATGTCATTTTAGTGAAATGAGTGTCACTTGAGATCACCTTGCCTTAGCTTAACCCTAGCCCTATCTTAGGGCCAATTTTTATCCTATTATATCTTCTGTGTAGGTTTAACCCACTCCCAAATTACCAAAAGAATCATTAAGCTACCTCCTAGGCATCCTGGCCCTCTATTGACTAGATTCTGTTACCTGGATAGTAACACATCCCTTTGGACACTGGTGAACTATGCTAGTGTCCCTTTGTTCCTTACTCCTCCAATGGATATATTTACATTCCTTAATGTAATTTAGGGTTGGCCTAGACCTATTTCACATATTGATAAACAAAAAAAATTTATATATACATCAATTTCACTCATTTATTCACTAAATGGAAATTAGATGTAAATACTTTTAAACAAACTCATAAATAGTTGTGCAAATCAATGTTATTGATCTCTACTTTACCCTACTTCTACATATAATTGCATATAGTATCCCATAGCTTAGAATAATTAGATGTATAGTCTCAAGTCACACTTAAATCATTCAAACTGGCACTCATACTAGCATTCACCTACACTTTCACAAAGCACTTAGGTAGGAGAACTACATCAGGCTTGATCCCTCATAGTATTGGTATGTAGGAAACACTTAGCACATGGGGTGTTGAGTTCAGGTATAGCCTACCCTACTATGCCACTCTTTTATACTTGTATAGCACATGATTATTATTATTGTAATGATGGATATGGTGACCACTATGAGCATGATAATGAAAGTGATAGTGAGATAGATTAGATGCATATTCTTTACCCTTCCCCATTCAATTTGAAAAGGCATGTAGAAATGATATTTCACCTTTCATATATTCACAAACTAAAGTAGATGATATTGTTTTTTTACCTTCTTTTACATTCCAAGATCAACATATGGATTCCATAAAAAATATAGATAATTTGAATATCTCTAACCCTTCTCTTACATGCCATAATGTGCCAACTAAAAATATGTTTGTAATTCCTGCTACCATTAACTCCATTATTAAAAATAATGATAAAATGTGCATTACACTCATATATAGTGAAGATACACATTTAATTTCACCTACACATGATGATATATTGCATAGTAATAAATAATTAAATCTCCATCTACTCCTCTTATTGGGAATGGCAATGACAATTCTTCCTCTTTTACCTCTGCAAGTGAAATTAATTATAATTTTGATGAAACATGAAATAAAAATGATTACTATGATTTTATTTAAGAATAAATTTATTTTATTAGTCTATCTGCTTCAACCATATCTCATGCTGAAATTGATTGCTTCCTAAATGCTAATTCAATAAACAATATGTGTTTAGATAAAAGTGTGTGCACTTATGTTCATAGTTTACATGGTTTACATTCAAATGATAAAAATGTGTATTTTATTCCATTAACATGTGATATTACATTACCAACTAATAATATATGAGATACCAATGAATTACCCTACCCCTCCTTACTACAGTAGAAGCCATTTATTATCCTAACCTCCATGAGGGTGATAGCCAATTTCCCTCTCACCAATTCCAAGCTATCACCCCTCTAAATATTACGATGAGAAAAACCATTATCTCTACCAATGGTCCCCAATTTAGTGTACCAATGGCTAAAATTAACAATAAGATTTAAGGTTTAAAGGAACCTATTGATGATGTTAATATACCTTAACAAGAGATAATCTCCTTGATGCATGTCTTGGGTGATTTACAACAAGTACACCATCTCACCTTTGAAATTAAAGCATACTACTCTTGGGTTGATTCAAATTCTATCCATGGTAATCCTATCCTACACAAAATTTTCAATACAAAATTAACAAAGCAATTTTATATTCCAATATTACCAAAGTTCATTGGACATGGAGATCCATACTTTCACCTCAAATCTTATAGAAAATATATGGTAGATGTCACTTTTAGTTTGATTCTCTTATAGTTATTTTCTACAAACTCTTGAAGGTTAGGCCTTAAATTGGTTCCATCATTCACTCCCTAGTGGTTCACTACATACATATGATGAGTTATAAGTCTTTCCCATGCATTATATTCATAATAAGTATCCTTGAGTCACATATGAGAGGTTGCCTTCACTACACTAGGGTGAGTTAGAAATAGTAAATGATTACATCTTATGATTCAAATCATGTGTGAAATAGTTGATCTATTAGCTAACATATTTAGAGAAAAATACATATTTGTTAGAAGTATCATCTTTTGTCTTAAGTATAAATGGTTATATGAGACATCCAAATCATTCTAGCATCTGTGTTACACAATTATGACACTAGAGAAGAAGTTGGGACTATCTGAGACACATTTCAAGGTAGATTTGAATTTTGATCTCTAACAATCACAATCATATAATATGGTACAAGAACCTAATCCACCCATGATCAACAAAAAATTGGAACAAAAACAACCAATAAAGATACTTAACAAAGGCAAAGAGACATTTCATAGAGCATCTCCCATAGTGAGTAGAGCACAAGACACTAGAAATGGGCCTATATAGTTTTCAAATAGAGATAGGCCTCATGATATATTATTTACATTATTAGATAGGATAATCCTCACACTTCCTCCTACTCATAATCAAATAGCACATAGTTTTCATAGAATAAGAAATAAACCATACAAAAATTATCTTCAAATTAATGGACATTGGGATAATATTTTTTATGCACTTAGAGATCATATTGACTAGTATGTCGATAGAGGCATTATATCATTCACATAGGGGGCATAAATATCTACTTCTTTACATTCACCCAAATCACATTCCTCTATGAGTGATTTATCCCATGATGTTCCTTTCAAGGAACAATTAGTTACTCATCCTATGAGCCATGTGGTTTCGAGGACACCTACTTATGTGATATCTCATGCATCACAGATTTAGTAAAGATGGCAACCAATTCAAATAAATTGACTTACATATAGAAAAATCATTAAAAAAGGGAAAATTATTCAATCACTAGTCTCATTATGATAATAAATTAATATATTATGAAGAGATCATAGAGATCATAACATAGTCTCAATATGACAATTGATTAAGATAACTAGTAAAGATCATAGAGATCAGAGCATAGTATCAGTATGCCAACTAATTAAGATATTTGGAAAAGATCATAGAGATCATATCACAGTATAAGTACAATAACCAATTAATATGTTTGGTAGAGATCATAGAGATTAAAAGATAGTCTCAGTATAACAACTAATTAAGATATTTGTAAGACATAATGCATAAAAAAGCATAGTTTCAACATGAAAACTAACTAAGATATTTACTACAGAGCTTATAAATATAATTACCTACAACACACCATAATAATTATCAATTATAGATGTTATTACTAAACCTACACAACATGAGTAGTTTGGTCACTTGTTTACTCTTTCATTAGGATTCAGATAGTACATGCCACAATCCATAGGGTATTTCAGTCAGCCTTATAGATTCTTAGCCCCACTCTATAGGAAATCTCAATTAGAGATTACTTCATACATTTGATTCATAAATATCAGATACCTCCTCACATAACACATGTTGTCACTCTTAATTTATTTGATATAAGACACTTCAATAGTGAGTCTATTACAAGACTTATCAGTTTCATTTTCAAGTTTGAGTCTCTTACCTTGTTCCTTGTATATAGTTTAATTTTCATGTTTTTTTTACATATATCTTATACTCAAAAAATACAAAAACAATATAATATGTTTGAAAAATACAAAAGCATTAAAATATTTTCTCTATAAATAATTTTTTTTAGATTGTATACATTTCCATGTTTACATTCACTCTATTTCCCAAGTACTACATATGACAACTATGCTAGTATAGTTAATTTTATCATACATACATGTTTCACTTGTTCTCTTCAAGTGTTTCTAGATCATTATAGGACTTAGGTCCTCTACACAAATCTAGATTTACTATTATCTACCCATTGGGGTCACATACATAGATACACATATTTAGCATTGATACATTCTCCCATTGGGGGCATTGTACTATACAGCTTTCAGTTTGACAAGTTATATCTTTCTATACTCCATATCATAGATTCAACATTGATTATATATTGATATTTATCATCCTATACTACATAGATTTTTTTTTGACTTCTACTACTATAGACTCAGCTTATGTACATCTTTGATCTTATATAGATTTATACCACATGTTTATGAATACTTTCTTATCTATATTTACTAGTTTATATATGATTGTATCTCTTTGTTTCTACATATATTTTAGGGAATTTGAATATGACATTATTATATGGCTCTAAACTAATTCCTTTCATTATGTGTATGCTTTGGACATGTGTCCATATCCTTGTGTGTGCCTTCTTGATCATGCATGTGGACATTTGAACATGTCATTCCATGTGGGTTTAATCCAACCTTGATTTCTCTTTGTGTATGTGGACATTTGAACATCCTTGTATGTATTGCTTTCTCAGCCTTAGTGCATGTTCCCATGTCCCTTGTATTATGGCCCCTTGGCATACTTTACATACCTCATGTGTTTATATGTATGCATCATGACCATGACACTTGTCTCTTTATTATTACACTTACACTCAATTTTTGATGCCATGAGGGACCTTATGCATCTTTCTTCCTCTTTGGGTGCCTTGATGGACATTATGCCTCATCCCCCTAGGTAGTTACTCATATTATACTTAGATTAATATTCATATGCATGTTTACATTTTTATATTTATCTTGATAAACTTTATGAATGTTATATCTACCATACATCATACATTACCAACTCATGATCAAACTATTTTACATTGTGTTGTCATGTATACACATTATATTGGTTTTATCATGTAGATATCATACATTTTCAATCTAACACACAAAATGCATAGATTTTATTTTGTAGATAGTTATTACATAGGTTCAAAAACACCCCTCAAAATAGGTTCCAGTCATAGGGTTTTGTCCCTGAGATTAGTCCATTTGAGTGTAGTCAAAACATAGTTGTCACTATGCAAACATAGATTTCAGAGCCCAAAACAAAGAAAACACAATGAAAAATATTCATACATAGATCAGTTTAAATTTTTCATATAAGTAGTATAGTTAGGCACTACCACATCATAGTGGACACTGTAACATTGAGCTACTATCCAAGGGACCTTGCTACATCCATTGTCCCCAGAAATAGAAAATTATGAAATTTCTAAAAAGGTACAGTAGTTACAATTTAGGTTTGCATAGTTTCAATCATACATTATTAGATATACTTAATTTATGCTTAAATTTACACATAATTACATATGTTTAGTTAGATTAGGGGCATCATTCATAGATTGATCACACCCATTTTAATTTTAGATACTCAAACACAAATTGTTATGACTTAGTCCATAATCCATATGCACATATATCAGATTTGGGGGTATGTGCACAACACATTATTCCTATATGTTTAGTTTGACACTAGTACTATCAAATGGAATGGTAGTTACATGTCATTTTCCACATTTTTACTATATACACCATTTTTATTAGGTTTCACACCATATTTATACCTTATTCTTTATTTAGTGGCTGGCATTCCCATGTAGTTCCTGAGCTACATTATTGAGTGTCCCTTAAGCCATTTTACTTTTTAGAGTTTTGAGTGGCCCCATAGCCATCCTATAAAGTTTTAGTTACATCATATAGCTTCTATTACATTACATAATTTTAGTTTTATATGTATATACTACACATGGGTAGGCAATGATAGAGTCATAGTGTACTTGAGTTCTTGAACCACCTACAAGGAGGGTTAGATAAGCCATCAGTCCAATCCAAGTTATTCACATATTATGATCCATTGATCAAGGGTGGGAAATGATGGATTCATATCTTACTTGATTTATTTAGACACCCACACATGATGATTGAGCAATCCATCAACTCAGTCCAATTTATTCACCATTTGATCATCATCTACACACACATAGGATATCACCATGTTCTAGCATTGGTTCACATACCCAATGAGGTCTATTCTTTCATTTCCTCTTTCTCTTATCTATTTACTTAATTTTGTCTTTTTTTTTGATATCTCTTGTATAAGGACTAGTTTGGTCATGCTTCACTTGTAAGGTATGTAATAAAGCACACTTTGTAGACTCAGACCCAAATTCATGGGCTTCAACTCATAGGTATGTTTAGGTACATTTATTTTCCTTCATCTTAATCATTTTTATTTGATACATTTATATAATAAATGAAGGGAAAATATGGTCATATAAAATGTCATTTTGGTGCAAAAAGTGTCACTTGAGACCACCTTCACTTAACTTATCCCTAGACCTATCTTAGGGCCTCTTTTGATCCTATCCTAACTTTTGTATGGGTCTAACCCAATCTTAGACTTACCAAAAGCAACTTAAGCCACCTTTTTATAACTAGATTCCACCAACTAGATAGTAACGTGTCCCTTTGGATCCTAGTACATTATGTTGGTGACCTAAGGATTGTGTTAGTGTCCCTTAGCTCTTTACTCTTCCAAGGGATACCTGTATGTTCCTAAATTCAATTTAGGGTCAACCTAGAACTATTTCACATCTTGAAAAACACCATAATGCTATATATATATATATATATATATATATATATATCATTTTCACTCACTTTTCTAATAGATGGAAATCAGATGTAAATACTCTCAAATAAACTTAGAAATAATTATGAAAATCAAGTTTATTGATCCCTATTATACATATAAACATCTATAGAATTTTAGAGATTAGAAAAACATATATCTATAGTCTCAATTAATACTCAAATAATTCAAACTAGTACTCATGATAGAATTCACCTATACTTGCACCAATCACTTAGGTAGGAAAACTACATCAAGCTTGATCCCTCCTCAGAGTATTGGTAGATAGTAAATGCTCAACATATGGGGTGTTGAGGTCATGTCTAACCTACCATACTAATACCACTCTTTTCTACTTGTTCTTCTCAAATACACTAACAAACATGGAAGCCTAGGGTTTTGCAAATAAATCAATCAAAATAGGTTATAGGCAGTGAACTAACATTCATTTATATAGGCATAGGTATTTAAGATCCATTTGAAGGTATACCCATAAGTTAATTTCCCATATTGCAAGAGGAAACTACCATGTTCCTGAGGACACTATCATGGTGCATTACTTTCTTAAAGACCACATTTCTATTCAAGAGGGTTTTTGACTCTGGATTCCTACTCATGATACTCTGCACAATACTTGTACTAAGTTTTAGCTTGTTACTCATCTATCTTAGTTAATTTCCATTTAAGTACTTCCTTTTCTAGGTGATTTATATTTATAGAATAATTATATAAATAAAATACTTCACAAATTAGTGGTTGTATTTATTTTTATTTTTATTCCTTGATTTAATAGTCTAGAACCTTTAACAACCTAGGGTTCTACATTCCATAATCCCTTGAAAATTTAAATCAATTTTCTATAAATGTATGAAGTGATTGATTTCAATAGAAATACTATTGTAAACCCTAGAAACTTTTTTTTCCATACACCTAAGGATAGAATGTGATTCCATACTCAAGCCTATAGAACTGAGGATCAAACCTTAGTATCAAACCTAGTTTTTTGATATAGTATGAGTTTTCATTTTTCCTTGATTTCTATGTTTTAATGATGAGAAAAGTATTGTTACTTGATATTATGAGACCCTAATAGTTAAGGAATTATTTAAAAT
Source organism: Torreya grandis (assembly GCA_037957365.1). Lineage (NCBI taxonomy): Eukaryota > Viridiplantae > Streptophyta > Pinopsida > Cupressales > Taxaceae > Torreya > Torreya grandis. Next base: position 1,646,898 of record JARHVA010001389.1, read on the forward strand.
TATCTTTACATAAATAAAATTGAAACAATTATTAAATAAGGATTTGTTCTAGGAAATTTTGTGAAAATCCTAGATCTATGTACACCCTTAACAAGCTTATAGAAAGGATATTGTTTTAGGTTATGTAGAATATAATACTTTAGTAATTATTTTATGAATAGATTTTTGTATCTTAATATGGTTTGAGGAAGTTATTAAGTTTAAATTAATAGATGAACATAAAATTTGTGTGTGTGTGTGTGTGTGTGTGTGTGTGTGTGTGTGTGTGTGTGTGTGTGTGTGTGTGTGTGTGTGTGTGTGTGTGTGTGTGTGTGTGTGTGTGTGTGTGTGTGTGTGTGTGTGTGTGTGTGTGTGTGTGTGTGTGTGTGTGTGTGTGACCAATCACTTTGGTAGGACAACTACATTAGGCTTGATTCCTCCTCAGAGTATTAGTATTTAAGAAATGCTCAACACATGGGGTGTTTAGGTCATGTCTAACATACCCTAATAATTCCACTCTTTTCTATTTGTGCTTCTCAAATACACTAAAAAATATGGAAGCCTAGGATTTTGCATATAAATTAGTCAAAATAAATTACAAACAATGAACTAAAATTCATCTACATAGGCATAAGCATCTCAAGTCCAACTAAAGGTATACCCATAAGTTTATTACCCCTACTATAACATGACACTACCATGTTCTTGAGGACACTACCATGGTGCACTAATATCTAGAAGACCATGTGTCTGATCGAGAGGGTTTTTAACTCTAGATTCTTCCTCACAACACTATACATAACTCTTGTACCAAGTTTTAGCCTATTACTCATCTATCTCAGTTAGTTTCTAGCTACGTACATCCTTTTATAGGTCATTGTTATTTATAGAATAATTAGATAAACAAATTAATTCATGAATTATTGGTTGTATTTATAGCTATATTTATTACTTGATTTAATATTCCATGACCTTTAGTAACCTAGGGTTTTACACTTCATAATCTCCTTAAAATTTAAATCAACTTGTTATAAATATATGGAGTGATTGATTTCAATAAAAATCCTATTAGAAACCCTAAGAACTTTTAGTTCTATATACCTAAGGATGGAATGTGATTCCATCCTCAAACCTATAAAACAAAGGATCAAACCTTGGTATCAAACCTATTTTTTTTGATATATTATGAGTTTTCATTTTTACTTGACTGCTATGTTTTAGTGATGAGAAAAGTATCCCTCCTTGATATTCTAAGAACCTAATAGTTAAGGAATTATTTCAAATTATCTTTACATCTATAAAAATTGAACCAATTATTTAATAAGGATTTGTTTTAAGAAATGTTGTGAAAACCCCAGATCTAGGTATGCCTTTAAAAGGCTTATAGAAAGGATATTATTATAGGTTATGAAGAATATAATATTTTTGTAATTTTTTTATGAATATATTTCATTTTATTAATATGGCTCGAGTAAGTTATTAAGTTGAAATTAATATATGAACATAAAATGTGTATGTATGTATGTGTGTGTGTGTGTGTGTGTGTGTGTGTGTGTGTGTGTGTGTGTGTGTGTGTGTGTGTGTGTGTGTGTGTGTGTGTGTGTGTGTGTGTGTGTGTGTGTGTGTGTGTGTGTGTGTACACACACACATATATACATATAAATATATATGTACACATACACATATGTGTATATATATGTATATGTATATATGTATGTATAGATGTGTGTGTGTACACACACACACACACACACACACACACACACACACACACACATGTATATACATGTGTGTGTGTGTATTTTTTTAGTTAAGAAATACATATACACTTATGTATATATGTATGTGTGTGTGTAGTGATATAAATCCTCTATGGATTATGAATGAGGTTAGTAATCTTATGGATGAGCTTTCTTAAAAACATGTGCATGAAAATTTATCTAAAATTTTCCCATGGATATTTAATACATTATTTTCATAATGAAATTTAGTTATACCCCTCCCATATTTTATATGACCTATAACTTGGTAATTGACCTAGTTTTTAAGTCGTGATTAGAATGGCAACTACACTTGGGAACTAGAAGTGAAAATGTAATATAGAAGTAAATTGAAGTTTAGTGAATTTTTATATATTAAAAATGTATATATGTTAAAAAATATGTAAATTGGTAGAATAGTCCATTGACATGATTAAGTTGTAATCATATGGGAAACTTGTACTTGTATACCTGAGGATAATTATAGTAAGCCATTATATGTACATTATGTTCTAATTCAGGAAATACGTATCGATATTTGTGACCACCTTGATTTTGTGGAATACATAATGTATGTGATTGGAGGAAACCTTACTTGGATTTCAATTTGAAAATAAACATAAAATTTAACTCAACCATGATTATTTTTCATTTATAGGCATCATATTTTAGTATCTTCAACTAAGTTTTAGAAAAGGTAACTTTGATTGGAAATTTGTAAACATGATATGAACCCATTGTATTATGAACTTATTTATTTGAATAATATTATGAGATGAGTTTAGGAATTTTACTAATAATTTTATGTATACACCTTGTATGGATTATTTATTATTTCCTATGTATGATTAGTGATATTTAGTTGCATATATGATTTTTGAGACTAGAGTGCTCAATCTGCATTCTGATTTCTTTTAAAATATCTAATAGAATACCATGAAATAGTAGCTTAGAATGTATTATTATAACTAAGAGTAGTGATGTTATTTAGTTTTGTTTAAATTTTCTATCTCTCCATTGATTAAAGGATATTATGAGATTAGGAAAATATTCCTTGGAGAAGTCATTTTATTAGATTTATGTATGCATAGCATGTTGTATGGGAATTTCATGTTGGTTTTAGATTAATAATTATTTTACTTATTGACATTATAATAGGATATGTTGAGATAAAATCATATAATGACTTGATTCTTGTTCTATCTTAATAAACATATATACTATGGAGTTAATTGGAATCTAGATTTGTGATTTCTTATATCTTTCATTATTCCATGGTATATTATTAATTTGATTTTAAATCTATATTTATATATTGTGTTTGGATAATAAGAGGTACATATATGAGTATTATAGTGGGTAACTCATATGCATACCCCCTGATATCATTATGTCATGATTTAGTAAAAAATAGTATTATGTGAGTGAAAATGACTCAAATTATTAAATATGGATATTATAATGAAAACTTTGGCAAAAGTAATGTTATAGCTATGACTTTGTCATTTTACTATACTTATAGTTCACATGTGTTTATTGATATCTTTTATATAGAATAAAATATTCCATTGTCTATTTTATTATTGCATGTAATAGTGTTAGGGTTCTATTTGTTTCTTGATATCTACACTATCCTTATCTACCCCTCTGTGAAGGGTAAGACTACTTATAAAAGGGACGTGTGTGGGAGATCAAGGGTTTGTGGTTGGAGGTAAAGCACTCAAATGATGCTCTCCCTCTTTTATCTAATTAAACTAGATAGAATTACACTCATGTTATGTGATGGATCGTGGAGTTGTTTATGTAGCTCATTTTTTACATTAGTGTGTGTGTGTGTGTATATATATATATATATATATATATATATATATATATATATATATATATATATATATATATATATATATTTGACATTGTACATTATTGTAATTTATTTTAGATGCATATTCAACATAGGAATTGCTATGTATTTGTATAATATTATGAAAAGGTAAACAAAAATGGTTTTAAATTCAATTAATACTAATTTATGGATTATATCAATAGTACAATACTTTTTTCATTATTATTGTACATGATGGATAGTTTTTCAGCTCATAGACTAGTTTAATTGAGTACTAAATGGGATGTTTTCCTAGTGGGATAATGTAACTGTAGCATATAATTCTTGGGAATAATTTAGTTTCAATTTTTAAATGGTTGGTTGTAATTAATATCAATATAAATATTATATTATTAACAAAAAAATAGTGTATTTATTAGTTAAATGAGTGAGTTTAAACAATTGTATTACTCTAAAGTTGGATCAATGTGAAATAATGTTGAACATAATTCAAGACCAAGAATGATTGGTAATGTGATATATTATATACAATGATTTGGTTATGTATCTTTATTAATATTATGTGTATCATACCCAATATATCTAAGCAGATCTAGGCTACATATATTAGCTTATTGTAAGCTAGTAACCATAACATCAATGCATTGTTTTCCATCCATAAATGTTTTAATAATTAGAGTTTATAGATATGAATAATGTTATGTTTCATTTTTTATAACCATATTTATTGGAATAAAATTAGATATTGACACTTGATCTAAATTCCTTATTAAGAAATCCTTTGTTGAAAATTCTTTGGTCTTACTTTGGTAACTTTACCTCTGAATGTGGCTATGTGTGATTCTTTAATTTCTCCTTTTATACATTTTGCTTTGGAGATGTGATGACTGTATTGGAATCAACCAAATGTGATATAGTATTTTAGTTGTTTGAATAATTTTATAGATACACTTGATTTTAAATGGGTTCTTTGACCTTATTTTTTATATAATAAATATATTTATGTTCATCCACTCCAATGAATGTAAATAAGGAATGTGAAAAGTATTCATATTCATCAAAAATATTGAATTTTAACTTAAATAGTTGATCATATATAATTTATTATGTATTCTCATCATCACTACTATAGTAGTCCTCAATCTAGCAAAAGGAATCTTCAAAATTGACCAATAGAGAAAGTTTCATAAGAGACTCTTCTAATTTTATAGGAATTGACATTTTTTGTTTCTCTTATTTAATATGCTCCTCTATTTTCTCAAGAATTTAACTAACCTATGGGATATGATTTACATTACTTGATTTAATTAATTCATAAGTATACATTTATGTCATTGTAATTGGTTGCTCAGGTGGTATGATGGAGACCTTATTGGTTTGTAATTGTGCGACTTTGCAATATCAAAACATTGTGTCATCAACTTAAATTGTATACTCATGTGTATCATGTAAAAATTGATGAATCTATGGAATGTATAAGTTATAACTTATATTTCATGAATCCAAGGTTGACCCAAGAGGATATTATATTATAACTGATTGGGTATGACTTGGAAAATAATAGACACCATTTTAGGGCCCTATAGAAAATCTAATGTGATACTTCACAGTATTCATTTTGGAGTGTTATCAAAGCAATGGATAATTTGATCAAATATATGTTGATTATCCTTATTTAAGCCCAATTTATGTATGAAATCATGGCTATAATTATTTATCTTAGAACTATTATCAGCCAATGCATGTCTGACTAGATTTACATGTATTTTAACATGAAAAAATAATGGAAGATTTTACTTAATGATATGCTTGGGATGTTTATATTCCTTATAAAAATTAATAATATTGTCAATATCCTTGAAGTTATTCATGATAGAATAAAATAAATTTAGTTGTATATTCTTAGGAAGAGTTGTATCTCACAACATTGCATATGATATATCTTTGTAAGTTGGTGCTTTAATTAATAGATATAAAATTGAAATCTTGGCCCAAGTATTACATAATTAGCCAATGAGATCATACCCCTTAGGTTGATAAAATTACCTTGAAAGAGGTGGAGGAGGAGGAATATTTTGATTATTAGGATTAGGTTGAGGAGATAAATGTGACCATCTTATTCTAATAGAATCTATGGCCCTCCTATAGTATCTCATATCACCCAAATGTCATTGATTCAAACTAGTGATAATAGCCCAACCATATGCCATTGGCTCATCCTGATCTCTCTATCATTGTGTCTTGAATATATTATCTAAAACTATTTGTCCTCATGCCTAAACTTATAGTAGATTCAAATCATCAATACTCCTCCCATATTTGTAGGCCATTATTTGTGAATCCCTATACAAATATTCTAGTACACATGGGACCTATACAAACATAGTAGCCTCCTTCATCATGTCTATGATGACATATGCCAAATACATGTATAAGTACCATTTGGTCTTGTCAATAAATAATATGCCACTAATGATGGCCATAAAAACTAGGGGAAACCACTCCATCAATCCCCCAACTAAGTATGCATCCAGGTCTATACCCAACCACCACAATAGAATGTCATCTTAGTTCATCAATATCCTCATAGACACTTTTTATGATATGTCTCTCAAGTATACCATATGCCCTTGTATTAGGATCTATAATTTAACCATGTGGATATGTGTTGATGCTCCCTAACTTTCTCCCTCAGGTACTCATGTGTAGGAATAAAGTCCATTTTATCATAGTCTTGCATGAATTTAGAGCCCAATTCTCTCAAAAGGCTAATGTAAAAATGATTTATTTTTTCCCATCTCCCATTTATTCACCCCTACCCTTCCATTTTAACCTAATATACTCCATTTTTACCCTTTTTCTTTAGTTTTCCATATTTTTTTTATCATTTCAAGAGCCCATTTATGTCTTTTATCATTATATAACCTCTCAGTGGGGATTCACATCATCTATTTGACTTCATCACACATCACCAAGGTAATACTATTGCACTTATATTTCTTATTTTACATCCTTTGAAACACCGCAACTCCTTTTAGTCATAATGCCCTTTCAAATAAGGGAAAATGTTGACATCCTAATTTTTCCATTCTAGTGTTGTTAATAATTCATCACCATCCAGTTCACTAATCAACACTAATCCTATCAGTAACATGTTCCTAACTAAGTTATCATCCAATTAATAAATAATTAATCCACCATTATAAATGTTCAATCAAGGAATCTAACCCACTCCAACACAACCACCTATAGATGATATTTATGAACTATATAGTATCTCAATCTTATACACTTGGTAAACTCAGAACTTAGTTGTTCATCTCAGTTATAGACTTTTCCTACTTATACAAGTCTCACATTTTATCTCTTGTGACCCTTGGACTATCTCTTAGTCTAACCAATCTTATGTTGATGACTCAAGCCTTCTATCTTACACATGATGCTTAAATCCTACTTATCTTATACTTCTAAAAATTTTGAGCCTCTACCTATTTTCTTATTCTTTAAACACTTGTGTCCTAAATAGACACCTTATATACACCCTAAATTGGTCAAGTAACCACACATATGTATTTTCACATTCCTTTCACAAGAGACTCTGATTGGAGAATATGAGCTTTGTTCACATTTAGCCATGTCTTTTGTTTTACTCATATTGGTCTTGTTTCATGCTTGAGTCACCTTTTTCCATGCTTGTTCCATCCCCTGGGTCCCAAGCTTATAGGATAGGAGCCCTGGGATTGGACTATAGCACTGGACCCTAGGGTGTCCATTTCCAATGCTCTTTTCCAAGTTCAATTTGAGCTCCAATAGTTAGTTTCCCTTGCTTAATGAGTCCCAACCCTTTCTTGTCTTTATCCTTAAGTTTTAAAATGTTAGACAAATGTGAATAAAGTTCCAAAATTCAATATAAATATCGTCTTATATAAATTACTTCACAAGGCATTTTATATCTACTACTTACTACTTTGGCATAGTATAAAATGAAAATCAATCAATAGTATATCTCAACATTATGCATCACACATAGACTTGCATGATTGATCAAGGAAGGGCCTAGGAAAAAATTTCTTTTTTCATCTACTATGCACAATGATTATGCATGTTCCCTAAGGGATAACTACATTTGATCTAAGACCCTAACTTGAGGGTTAATATAGGTAGTGATCAAGATAGTATGGGTTCTAGATCATACGATCATGCTTCCCCTAACCTAGTTTTACCCCCTTATGCTTTTGATGTATTTTTGTTTTGTGTGTGTAGATAGACTTAGGTTTTAGAGATTGAAATGAACCTAAAATGAGATCTTTTGACATTCAACCTCTAAATTTTCATAAATAGGCTCACACTGAGATAGTAGACAAAACTTAAAAAGATTGGGCCTTTAAGACAATAGCAGGAGAAAATGAATATAGAACCAAACACTAGGGTGTCCTACTTCAGTGCTCCTATCCTTTCACAAAATGAAAGCCATATCTAGATTTGCAAGACTACCTTAGTCCTTTGTAGCATGTTTCAACCCCTGAATCATCTATTTTAGCCTATTTTTATAGATAATTTTATTTCTCTCCTTATGTAATTGAAGTAAATAATTTTGATAAAAATATTTATTTTATTGTATTTGATTGGGTTTTCCCCTTACTTCAGATGCTTTATTATTTAAAACACTAGTTTCCCAAAAATAATAAAACATTTGGTGAACCCAACTTACTTTGAACAAATCTAAAACCATAGGTACACTTAGGGTTTTTCCTTCAAATTTTATGCACAAATTTAATTTTTGGATTTTTGTATAATTTTTTTTGCATTAATTATATTCAAATATTGTTTTAAAATTTAAATTATTGTCATAATTTTCAAAAATTATAAAACCCTAGCCCAAAACCCTAGATTTTTAAACTGGGTCATCAAACCCTAAGCCTCCCTCCCTTACAATTATTAGAAAAATATTTTGGAATTTTTACAAATTATTTGGAGTGTCAAAAATATTTTCAAACTCGCAATATTAGTAGTTATTTTGTGTAAAATTAAAGTTTAAATTTTTTTATTTTTTATAAATTCTTATGCATTTATCCCATTCAAAATTATTTTCAGAATATAAATTATTGTCATAATTTAAAAAAATTCTAAAACCCTAACTAAAACCGTAGATTACCAAACTAGGGACTAAAACCTCATGCCTTCCTTGAAATTTTTAGAAAAATATTTTAGAATTTTTGAAAATTGTTGAGTATCAAAAATATTTTCAAAATATGTATGTTAGTAGTTATTTTTGCATTTATTTTCTTAATATTAATTTTACATATTCCCTTTGGTGAAATAAATTAAATGGCCACTAAATCACTTCTTCACTCTCATCCCATAGGTCAATTTCTAAATTTATCTCATAATTATGACAATGAATGGACAAATTTGCAAAATTGCACATTAGCTAAAAATGTTGAAAATGATTTCATTTACAATGAAGATAATTACTATTGTTGTAATGAGGAATATTATGATACATGTGAAAGTGATAGTGAATAAAATTTAGATGCATCTTCTTCTCTCAGACCTATATCTTGTATTACCTCTTCTAAAGAAAATAATTTTGATAAATTGGAAAGATACTTTTCACCTCATTTTCTTATGGATAATTCACCAAATGAATAAATTAGTCATGAACTTCCAAGTGAACCTCTTATTGGTGATAATTTTCTTCTATGTTAAAATAATCTCTTTCTCTCTTTTGCTACTTCTATGTTCAAAATACAACAATATAAATGCAATAAAATAAAATTTCTAATGCATAGTTCAAATGATGAATCTCATGCTCTCAACTCTACTTTGTCTAAATGATAACTTTCTTACTCTTACTTCTCATGTTAGAAATGAAAATAATGCATACACTTCATCCATGGATAACATAGAAGCACATAATATTCCAAATTTACATGATAATTTATTGTCTATCTGAAAAGAATTAAATTCTTCTCTTACACCTCTCCCTAGTGAAAATAGAAGTGATAATGAATACGATAGTGAACATGCAAATGAATATGAAAATGAAAGTGATTATGAACAATTTTTCAAATATGATAATGCATGGAATAATGATGATTATTATGCACATAGTGAAGAAGAAAATGCATCTCATGTTTCTAACTCTTCTCTCACTCCTCTCAAACATAATGCACTACCAAATGTTGTTTCTACCTCTACGCATGATTCTATTTTTAAAAATGCACATATTAATGATAACATCATATCTTCTAATAAATTATAATGTAATTCACTAAAACTTAAAGATACCAATGATCTCCCAAGCCACCCCTCACTACAGTAGAACCCAATTCTCACTCTTCACCTAAAAATAATGGTATTCCACATTCCTCTAGTAAGGTCCAAGTTACCATTACTCCCAAGGTTCAAGTGAGTACACCCTCTCTCTATGATCCAATTGCTAAATGTAGAATTCCCATGGCTCAAATTAATGATCAAATTCAATTATTAAATGAACCACTTCAAGATGCTAATATACCATCCCAAGAGATTATTTATTTGATTCATGTAGTAGGTGAATTACAACACTAAGTAAATCTCCTTAACTTGGGAAAAATGGATTATAAGTCTTGGATGGATGCCAAGGATTTACATGGTAACCCTCATCTGAAGACATTCATAAAAGCTTCATTGCATAATTATTTCTAGATATCATCATTGCCTCACTTTGATGGAACTATAAATCCATTCATACACCTTCAAGAATTTCAAAAGGCTTTTCAATCTCATGTGAGTCCTTCAATTCTACTAAAATTACTCCAATAGAAATTAGTGGGGGAAGCAGAGAATTGGTTCTTTCATCTACTCCCCATTGGCTCCTTTCATACATATGATGACTTATAGGAGGCATTTCTTAGACATTACATAGCAAACATAGGCCCTCATGTTACATATGAGAAACTTGCCACATTACATCAAAATATTTCAGAGCTAATTAGTGATTATATGTTATGATGCAAGATGTACATGTTAAGATAGATCTATAAAATAGAAAATTTAGAGATTCAACATGTCTTTATTAAATGGATTCATCAACCTCTCCTTGAGAATTTATTATATCAAATAGAGTCCTCTTTCAGACACTTATGCTATACAGTTCTAGCTCTATAAAATAAATTGGGATTGATTGAGGTATATTTAGTTGATCTCATTTCTCTATATTTCATAATAGTACCTATATCTATATCTCCTAACACAACATCCATCATACCCTAAACAACATAGGAGACGACAACCAAAAAAACAACTAGTTAACAATAGAGAACCAATCTCCAGAGTACAACCTATAGTATGCACTATAGATAAAAATAACAAGGCACCACTATAATTTGATTTAAATTGGGATAGCCTATGTGTTATCCTATCATCACTACTCAATAGGATGTTAATCACATTACCTTCTACTCATCGATGAGATCCTCATCTCCTACAGAAATAGCCACATTAGCCCTTTTGTAACTATCATCATATCTATGGACATAGAGATAATGATTATCATGGAATTAGAAATTTCATTAATAGATGTGTTGATAATGTCACTATAGCATTTACATAGGGGACATTAAGATCTCCTTCATGACTAAGTCATCCTAGGACATTCCTTTACAAAAATCATTGATCACTCATTGTGAGAGTAATGCAAGTTCTATGATAGAGCCTCACAAGATATCTCTTATTCTACCTACTCAAAAAAATTAGAAACTAGTACAGTGAAAGTAGCCTACATATAGTAGTGTAGTCCAAGGAGTACATAGTGCAGTTCCATATACATATTCAGCATAGTCATAGGCACCATAGTAGAGTACCACTCCAAAGAGATATTCACTATGATTAGAATTTTAGGGTCTTATCTCACATAGCAACCCATTATGGTTAATATTAAATGAACCCACATCATAGAGTATTTCTTCAAATAGATATTCACTATGGCCAAATTTTTAGGGACCTATTTCACATAGTAACCTCCTACAATTGAGATTAGACAATCCCCCATCATAGGTTTTAGCTCCATTTCAATCTATTGTTTAGTCATATGAATCACATTAGAGGCTATAGTGTGTTATTTAATGTATTAATCCCCTATGATTATGGATATATGAGCCTTCTCCATAACACATAGTTTGAGTTATACATGAAGTCAGGTTACATTTTGTAGAGTCTCCATATATAGCTAAAATTAATGCATCATAGATAGTATCAAATACAAAGCATATTCCTAAATAGAATGAGCAATATGGGCACTTTTTCAATTGGCCATCAAGGTTTAGATAGTGATTTGACATGCATTCATATTGGTATCAATTTATAGCTTCACTTAGCAGGGCAACGATGGAACCAAAGGGTCAGCCTTTGTATTCTCAAGCCAATTTCAAGGAATTGAGCATAAAATTATTTCTTACATGCCCTCCTACTAATAATTAACATTCCTAGTTCCAAATATCCATCCCCAGTGAAACCAAATTATCCATCTCTAGACCTTACCAATATCCTTTTTTTTTTTTAAAAACCAATTCACTTTACCAAATCATAAAAAAATAAAGTTCTTTACTTACATATGAGTAAAAATCAAACCTAAAAATCACACTTAAACATATCTTGAAAAATCAAATCACATCCCAAATAAAATTTTACCAAAACATATGCAACCTTGAAATCAATACCAAATTAACTATTTTTAATCAACCATTTGTAATAAATATAATAATATATTTCAAATCCCATAATATAGTACCCATGAATCAAAATATAAACAATATCCATATATATAATGAATCTTTCAAAACATATACATCATATCAAGATACAATCAATCATGAATGGGCATCATTTCCTCACTCTCAGTCTTGCTCTCCCCACCATTACTAGTCTCATAATCCACTCTAACACTCGATGACCCCACACCTCATTAAACTCTTGAATGCATCTTATGACAACTCTCTCACTCCAATAGCCAACCATACTCCTCACACAATTTTACATATCACCTTTGAAGCTCTGTATACTCATCCATAATCCTTGTACTCATCAATCAATAATCAGGTGGGGGCATCCTATGCCTATCTAGCTCTTCTCTCTCTCTCCTACTACCCTAACATATAATGATAGATATAATATCTATATCAAATAAATAAGCATAAACACCATCTATAATTATCACTCACTTTATCAAACCCTCCTCCATAGTATCATCAGGTACATATCATGTGATCTCTTAGAATGTCAACTCAATGATGGTCTCTTAGAACCCATCATCTCCACTTCTTCTCCCAACTTATGATTCATCCTCCACACCTCCCACTCTACCTACACACAAATTACAACACTACATTAGATATGTACTTTCAAATCAAACTAAATAAGAACAAACTTGTACATAATTTAATTATAATTTCTACTTACCTCCCATCATCTAGATTGGTGTAGGATCCTCATACTCAAGAGCATCCCCTCCATTAATAGGATATAGTACAGCCCACTAATGCCTAGCCCACCATGTGGTATATGCCTATGTACATCCAACATCATCTACATCAACAATATCTATAGCCACATCCCATACATCCAAAAGTAATGGTGCTAACTTAGCCTTAGTAGGTCTCACATGCAATCCGGCCCTTACTGGTGCCTGAGCACTCCTCACCCATTCCCATATTATAGGGGCACATCTTGTGGTACCCCAAACTATTTAGTCACATGATCATACTAAAATCACTCATACACTCTAACCCAATAGTCATGTAACCAATAGCTAACCCTCATATACCAAAACTATACTCCATCCTCAACGCACTCAAAAAATCCTCTATAGGGCCTCCATATGTTATCACAACCCACCAATCTATCTAAAATTTGTCTATAGTCATATATCCTAAGAAAATAGATAGCCAATGTAATCATCCACCACTCCTTAAATGGTCATGGGTGTGCCCACTCTAGCCTAGGCAATCCAATAGGTTGCATAACTATTATGTGTTCATAAGCCCAATAATGCAATAAAGTAGTTATGCTCACACCACCACTAAATACCTCCTACATAAACCTATATAAATCCATATATAAGTGGGAAATCATATTGCTACCCCATGAGAACATAGTGCCATATACCTCTATACTATGAACGATCCTATGCATCCTATATGCAATTGACTCCCCACTCCCATCCATAGAAACAAATAAAGCCAACAACATAGCCAACTACTTCTATAGATGTGGAACACTAGACTATAATATAACTAATAGAAACACATCACCATCACTCCATCTTAGATGTATACCTATAGGTATGCCAACAAAATACAAAGACACATGATCAATAGCATCAATACCCATATCATCTTGTAATGTCACATGTCATCCACTAACCAAAAAATATAAAATGAAAGACACATGATCAGTAGCATCAATACCCTAAGGTAAAACTTACATGTATCTACATTCCACCTCTCACATAAGGTAGTAATCAGATACCTATCCCACTACACGGTGCTTAAGGCACACACATGACACAACCCTACCCTATCCATCATAACTCTCTCATCAGTAGACAATGGCAATGGCCTCAATGTCTTCATCACTTGACCTCTATATAACTCCCTCATCTGTACCTCACCCTATAAAACACCAAAAACTAGAATATATATTAGTCAACCATGATAGGTAAATATCAGAACTATACAACAATAAGAAATAAATCAAAATCTTAGAAAATCAAGCCCATTGGATAATAATGCTATAAAAATGAAACCCATGTTTGATAGGAGCACTAGAACCTAGACAATAGTATTAAACCCTAGATAAGAGTGATGAAAATAGTGAAAATTTTCTTAAGACTCTTAAAACAACTAAAAAATATCAAAAATAGGGTTTTAAATAGGCCAAAATCATTCATTTTAGCTACTTAGTAGGCTAACATCACCAACATCAATCTAGGCTACCAACTACTCAAACTAGGACATGGTGAGTACTTATCTCCTCAACATATCTCTCACTCTAGAGCTCCAAATCTCAAACTAGTCAATGTGCAAATGAATCAAGAATCAATCCAATTTTCCTATATCAAAAAAAAATTTCATCCAAAGTAAAATACCATTTTTCCCATAACTAGAACCTTGTAGCTTTGTTTTGCAAACCATTTTTTTTCATAGAATCATGACAATGATACCTTTGACATTATAATAGCTTCAATCTCTTACTACTTCAATTGCTTATTATGGCATGAACATATTCATATTTCTATTATACCCACACCATGCCTTGATCATCACCAATTAAAAATTCTTCCAATTTCAACAACTCAATCTAATTAATGAGACAACTTCTCAATAAATTCATCACAAACCAAACTTACATCTATTTCTATGCCACTAGTCATAAATTTTGGCTCAAACTTCTCTATCACATGATCTCATCCCTATCCCCAAAAGGGGGGCATCATTCCTACTATTCATATTCCTATACTTACCCTACATGCCCATCCACCCTCATAGGTAGATATACCATGACTCATACACATTAAGCTATTAGATTATTAGATTCATCTTAGATTGGTCAAAATATATAGTGATTCAAATTACATGGGTTACTCAAAATTATTCAATATATTCAGAGGGATACACCTTTAGTTTACATAAACACAAGCTATTCAAATATAGTGGTTTAGATTACATAGATTCATAGTGACTTTGATATAGATTCAAACTTAGATACTATATTTGGAGGTATGTACATTACTACATGTCTCACACATACAGATTCATACAACATAACATGGTTATAGGACCAGATAGTAGATTATAGGCATAATATAGAACACAATTTTTTGATCTCCAATTTTGCACATGGGACATGACAAGATAGGTCATATTACATGTGGTTATATAGATTACCAAATTATACATACATATCACTCACATACCAAATTTGGGAGCATGATATAGATGTTCATGTTCATCATCATATAAGATTATATAGATAAAATGGCAAGACATGCCATTCTCTTCTTACACATTGACTAGAGTTTTAGATTACACCCAATATTACCTAGGTCATCACCAGATTAGACTGCATATTCATTTGTAGTGGTTGGTTCACTATATTACCTAGAACAGACAACATGATTTTGTGTATGATATAGGACAAATATTGGTTTTTAGCCTTTGAGTATTTATTAGTTTTGGTTTAGATATTTAGAATGGGGGCATTAAATTTTTCTCTTCATAACATACAGATTCTATACACACATTCTAGATTACATGAGTTTATATGGGATAGAGGGTAGACATTGGTTTTGGGCCTATGATCATTTCTCATTCTTGTTATATTTAACACATGGGGGAAAGAATTACCCTCCTTCTCCATGAAACATGAATTCCACTTCTATATTCAGTATAGTGGCATCCATTTTAGGGATTCCTTCTTTTTCTAGGCACTATTCAACTCTCCATCCTCCTCTATATTACATGAATTCCACTTCTAGATTTAGTACAGGGCGAATCCATTTTAGGGATTCCTTCTTTTTATAGGCATTATTTGACTCTCCATCCACTTCCTTGGCTAGGAAGTGAGTTGGACACTTTTACAGCACATTCATCTTCATGTAGGTAGGTTTAGGTACGCATTTTCTTTTCTTTCTTTTACTCCAGTACTTCATTTTACTACATCACTAGAATAAAAGGGGGGAAATTTATACACCCTAAATTGGTCAATAAACCACACATATCATGTATTTTTATAGTCTTTTCACAGTAAACTCTGACTAGAGAATATGAACTTTGTTCACATTTAGCCTGCTACACCCTTAACCTTTGGCATGTCTAGGGATGTGTGGCTGAATTATGGCTTACATACCCATTTTATATTCTCATTACATTTATCTATGTTCTTAATTAGGTTATCATATAGAATAACCATGACTAAGTAGACTATATATATGAGGTAGTGGTTATTTCCCCCTCGAAGTGGCTTTGCTATATTACCCAGTATTCTATTTTGTTGTTAATTATTATTATGTGATCTCTCATATTTACTTATTTTGTATGATATATAATAATTTTATGTAAACATATAAGTAATTTCATTACAAGTGGTATCATATCTTTGATTTGGGCAAGATTACTATGACATTATTTTTCTAGATCTAGTGAGGCATGACTTCTGAGAGAGGGAGAGATAAAACATAACTTGCAATCTAGAAAGAATTAATTTTTTCTATTAGTGCAGTATTATTCAAAACACTTTTTTGAAAAAAATGTCTATTTTTTTTTAATTTGTACAATTACAGTCATTGGATTCATCTCAATGAGATAATCACAAAGGTATATCCTACTGGTACACTTTTTTGGTGCCAAATTTTTTTACCCCAGTGTACAAAGGCAGTCATTGGATTCATCTTGGTGAGGTGATCATAATGGTACCATCTCTTGGTACACTTTTTTAGGGTAAAAACCCTCCTAGGGTTTGTATATGGTTATTCCTTATACACAAAGAAGAAAAGATGGGAAATAAACTCCTAAGACTCCTATTGGTGATATGGAAACTAGAACTTCAAATCCATTAATTTCTCAATTTTAGGTTGACATAAAGGGCTTGATATGACACGATGAATTTTTTTTAGTTAAAAATAATGTTTTAGGGATGCACAAAGAGATTAATGAGGTTCACACTCAATTGAATAAGATCACTATTTAATTGGCTACCCTTTCATCTTATTTATAGTCAAACAACCCTCCACTTCATCATTCAGGTCCTCCTCCTCTCAACACTAACAACTCTAATTCTAGTGTGAAATCAATGTTTCCAAAAGTGGACATGCATAATTTTTATGGTAAGGATCCCCTCAATTGGACTACCCAAATTGAGAATTTATTTTATCTGCATCAAACTCCTAGTTCTTAGAAGGTGATAGTGATGTCTCTGTATTTAGAACCTGAGCAGTTCATTTGGTATCATTGATTGTGTGCTCAAAATAAAAAGAATGGTGCTCCTGCTACATGGTCTATTTTCACTGATGAGTTGTTAGATCATTATCAAAATATTTTTTTGATAACTAATTTATCTAGTTAGCCAAACTATGGAAATAATAATTATGAAGGATTATATTCATTAAGTTTAGAATCTATCCTTACGAGTGGAAGACATCACTGAAGAAAAATTTGACTAATATATTTTTGGGTGGTCTCAAAGATAGCATCCAATTAAAGGTTTGGAATTTTAACCCAACATCTGTATAATAAGCTATCCCACATGCATGCATGGTAGAGAAAAAAGAGATAGTCAAATGGAAAATCTTCACTACTAGTCATGATCACACCTTTCCAGATTCATCATATCCTCAACTCACTAGATTGAAACCTTGAAAAATTGAGGAGAAGTGAGCCAAAGGGTTGTGTTGTGGTTGTAAAAAAAAATGTAGCAAAGACCACCATTATGTTGAAAAGATGTTTTTTTACATCAAAGGTGACAATGAGGATGATGAGGATGAGGAGGCAATTAGTGAGAATGAATAAGGTCCTGAGGAGGAATCTGAAGACTCTCAGCCTACTATTTCCTATCATACCCTTTCAAGTATTAGTACTCCTCAAACTCTTAAGGTGGTGGGTTTCTTAAGTAAATAAAAGGTCACTGTATTGATTAATTTTGGAAGCGCACATAACTTCATCAATAGTAAGTTAATTACTTGTTTGAATTATTTCATTTATCTTGCTCCAAAATTTTAGATCATGATTGTGAATGGTGGTACTATTAGTTACTTGGTAAAATGCCATAGTATTAAGCTAGCCATGGGAGACTACTTTTTAGATTCTCCTATGTTTTTTATTCCCATGGAGGGAGCTAACATTATTCTAAGAATATAATGGCTCACCACTTTGGGCCCTATTGAGATGAATTTCCAAGAATTATTCATGTGTTTTTATTCTGAGGGAAGGACAATTAAGATAAGGGGATTAAGGGCTAAATCTTCACAACTTATTATCTCCTATAAAATGATAAAGATTCTTTAAAAGGGTGTTGAATGATTTGTAGCTCACTTATTTTCCATAGAAGTTCAACTAACTCAACCATCTACATCACTTGATCTGCAATAAGTGATTAATGCCCATTTGGTTATTTTTGATGACATGTCGAAAGTACTTCCACCTAGTTGCACACATGATCATGCTATCACACTTATTACTATTAGTACACCACCCAACATCAAGCCATACAAGTATCCCCATGCCCCAAAAAGTGAAATTAAAAAGATGGTACAAGAGATGTTGGATGTAGGAATCATTCACCATAGTTAAAGTGAATATTCTTCACCAATTTTCATGGTGAGAAAGAAAGATGACACTTGAAGGATGTGCCCTAATTACATAGAAATCAACAAGTAAACTATCAAAGATAAGTTTCCTATTCCTATCATTGATGATTTTCTAGATGAATTATATGGTGCTCTTTATTTTACCAAGTTAGATTTGCATTTTGGGTATCATCAAATCCAGATCCATGATGAAGACATACCCAAAACTAATTTCAGGACTCATGAGGTCCATTATGAGTTTTTGGTTATTCCTTTTGGGCTAACAAATGCACCATCCATCTTTCAAAGTTTGATGAATACTATTTTTAGGCCATTTTTGAAGAAATTTATTTTCATATTTTTTGATGATATCCTCATTTATAGTAAAAATTAGGAAGACCATTTGCACCATGTGAAATAAGTACTCTCAATTTTGGAACAACATCAGTTGTATGCCAAACCTTCCAAATGTACATTTAGAGCTTGTGAAGTTGAGTATTTGGGTCATCTATTTTCACATATAGGAGTGAAATTGGATCCTAAAAAAATCCAAGAAATGGTAGACTGGCTGATTCCTAAGACACTCAAGTAACTAAGGGGATTTCTGAGGTTAGCTAGTTACTATCATAGGTTTATCAAAAATTATGTTAATTGTAGCCCCATTCACCTCTTTGTTGGAAAAATACTCCTTTTAGTGGACTAATATAGCTACTAGGGCATTTGAACAATTGAAATTGGTTATGTACCACTCCAGTATTAGCCACTCCTAATTTTTCCAAAAATTTTGTGGTTGAATGTGATGCATTTGGGTATGTTATGGGTGTTGTAATCATGAAATAAGGAAAACCACTTGAATTTTAAAGTCATCAACTAAAAAGTAAAAATCAGCATAAGCCCATTTATGAGAAAGAAATGATGGCCATTTTGTATGTAGACAAACAATGGAGGCCTTATTTGATGGATCATCATTTTTATGTAAAGACCGATCATGATAGTCTCAAATATTTTTTGGAACAAGGGTTGTCATTTGAAGAACAATGTAAATGGGTAACTAAGATGTTATTCTATGATTTTGAAATAGTTTACAAGAAAGGCAAGGACAATGTAGTGGTAGATGCACTATCTAGGAAGCATGAATCATTTGAGGCATTGATATGTGCTATGACCATTTTCTACATAGATTGACTAAAAGAAGCATGATTATAATGGGACAATGATAATTCTACCCATGATTTGATTCAGAATCTTCAACAAGGTTTGGGTGGATTTGAAAAATTCACATGGAAGGGTAATGCATTATGGTATAAAGACAAATTATACCTATGTAAGAATTCTCTTCTTAAACAAAAAATCCTTTAGGAACTTCATGCAACTCCAATTGAGTGTCATTAAAGATTTTTAAAAACCTATCATAGAATTAAGTAGGATTTTTTTTGGGAAGGACTCAAGGGCAATGTCTAGAAATATGTGGCTAAATGTATGATTTGTCAACAAAATAAATGAGAAACCATCAAAACCCCAGGTCTTTTGCAACCTTTATCCATCCCTAGCCAATGTTGGGAAGAGGTCTCTATGGATTTCATTATAGAGTTATCGAGATCTGATGGTCAAAATGTTATCACGGTTGTGGTAGATCATCTCAGTAAGTATGCTCATTTTTGTTCTTTATCATAGCCATTTGTTGCTAGTATAGTAGCTTCTACTTTTCTCAATACAATTCAAAATTTGCATGGTACCCCTAAGATCATTATCAATGATAGAGATCACATTTTCACTAGTAATTTTTTCACTGAGTTATTTGCATGTTTGGTCACCTAGTTGGCTCATAGTTCATTTTATCATCCTCAATAAAATAGACAAACTGAGGTAGTCAACAAATGTCTAGAAGGATATCTCCATTGTTTTGTTTCTGATAAATAGGATAAATGGGTTCATTGATTACCACTTGTTGAATGGTGGTATAATACTTATGCTCATAGTTATTTTAAAATGTCTCCTTTTCTATCATCATATGGATACCACCCTTCATCCATCACTTCAACCTTGAAGGTCCATCATAAGGTTTATGAAGTTGAAGAACATATTCACCATCAGCAAAAGGTCCTTACAAGTTTAGATGAAAATTTAGCCATGGATTAGAATCACATGAAGTAGAAGGTAGATCAACATAGGAATGAGAGGAATTTTGACCTTGGTGATTGGGTCTTTGTTATATTAAAACCATATAAGTAGATGTCCTTAAATCAATATAAAAAGGATAACAAGTTATTCCCTAAGTATTATGGGCCTTATCAAATCTTAAAGAAAATTGGTAGTGTGGCCTACAAGTTAGAGTTTCTTTAATCCACTCACATAAATCACATATTTCATGTATCATGCCTAAAGAAAGCCATTGGACATAGAGTTTCTACTCAAACTAAGTTACCAGAATTGGATGAAGAAGGAAGAGTTATTCTTGATCCTGAGGTGATCCTTCAAATGCACACTAAGTAGATGTGGTCTAGAGAGATTAAGGAGTACCTAATCAAATGGAAGAATTTTCCTTATGAAGATGCCACTTGGGAGGATTAATCCTTTGTGTAATAACATCTAGAGTTGACTCAATGTTGAGGACAATGTTGTTTTGAAGGGGAGGGACATGTTACACCCTTAACCTTTAACATGTCTAGGGATATGTGTACCTCTTTTATATTCTTGTTACATTTCTCTATTTTCTTAGTTAGGTCAGCCTATGGAATAACCATGGCTAAGTAGACTATATATTGGAGGTAGTGGTTATTTTTTGATCATCATGTTAAGTATTCTATTCTTAGTACATTTTGTGAAGGTTGACCCCTCGAAGTGGCTTTGCTATATTACCCAATATTTTTCTCTATTATCAATTATTGTTATGTGATCTCTCATATTTGCTTATTCTATGTGATATATAATTATTCTATGTGAACATCTAAGTAATTTAATTACATATCCATGTCTTTCATTTTACTCATTATAGTCTTGTTTCATGCTTAAGTCACCTATTTGCCTATTCCTAATCATCCTAAGCCTTTCAAATAGACATTCCACCATAGTCAAGTCAGATTTCCCATGCTTATTCCATCCCTCAGGTCCTAAGCCTATAGGATAGGAGCATTGGGATTGGACTACAACACTAGACCCTAGGGTGTCCATTTCTAATGCTCTTATCCAAGGTTATTTTGAGTTTTAATGGCTAATTTCCCTTGCTTAATGAGTCCCAACCCATTTATTAGCTTCATCCTTAAGTTTTCCAATGTCAACCAAATGTGAATAAAGTTCCTAAATTCAAAACAAAGAGTCTCCTATATAAAGGGCTTCACAAGTTATTTTATATGTAGCACTTACTACTTTGGCATAATACATAATAAAAATTAGTTAATAATATAGCTCATCATTATGAATCACACATAGACTTGCATGTTTCATCAAGGAAGGGCCTAGGTAAAATTTCATTCTTGTATCTACCATGCATGTTGACTACACACATTCCCTAAGAGAGAACTACATTTGATTTGAGACCCTATCTTTAAGGTTAATGTAGGTAGTGATTAGGACAACATGAGTTCTAGATCATGTGATCATATTTTCCCTAACCCATTTTCCCCCCTTATACTATTGATGTATTTTTTATTTTATATGCATAGATAGACTCAGGTTTTAGATATTTACATGGACCTATAGTGAGTTCTATTGACATTCAACCTCAAAAATTTCATACATAGGCTTACACTAAGACAACAAACAAAACCCAAAAAGCTCAAGCCCTTAAGACAATAGTGGAAGAAAAGGACTATAGTACTGAAAACTAGGGTGTCCTATTCTGGTGCTCCTATCCTTTCACAAAATGAAATCTAGATCTAGATTTGTGACACTACCTCAGTGTTTTGCAATAGGTTTCAACCCCTAAATCATTTGTTTCAAATTATTTTTCTAGATAAATTTATTTCTCTCCCTATGCAATTGATGTCATTAATTTTGATAACAATCTATATTTTACTTTATTTGATTGGATTTTTTCCCTTACTTTAGACCCTTTATTATTTAGAAACTAAACACTAGTTTCTCAAAAATAATAAAACACACCTACATCAACATAGGTGTCCTATTTTGATGCAAGTTTATATTTCCCTAAAGTCATATATTTTGAAAATGAAATGTACCTTAATGTTCAGCCTAAGTGTTATTATGCGAGACTTTCTCCAAATGGATTTCTATAAATATAAGACCAACCCACATTCATTATTCACCTAACATAGACCTAAATTCATACCAAATAACATTTAATTAATCAAATCTTCCCTATTTTATCATATTTCCACATCATTCATAGCGACAACACATATACAAGTATGAAGTATTGAAGGAGAAGCCCAAGATCTATATTTTCCAAGTGACAAGCTAGGTCAATATTGTCCTTACTTATCACATATTACATGATTCACACACAAACTAACACATAGTAGAGAACTCCATAATTCTAAGGCCCTATTTAATTTATTGGATATGTAAGTAGCATTCATTAATAGAGGGTATTTGGGGAAGCTCAACATCATGTGCTCACTAACCCATTTTTATTGCATCCACTATGAAGATGAAGAACTAGAGTTTGATCATTTAACAAGGAGTGATAGTCCATGAACCAAATCTAAATCCACCAGAGTGAAGGCAACAATGAACCCAAAATCATCCAGGTGGTCAAATCCTATTTCAATATTTTTTTTATACTAGACACCTATGTTTGATCCAGACACTAGCATCTACATAACCATCCTAGGATGACGTAAGTGTCCATGTCTATAGAAGCACTTAATCTATAATTTGGTGATTATTCTATAACATTTTTTCACTTTGCTTCCTACCTATTCTATATCCATATATATATTAGCATCATAAATATATAAGTATATTGTTTTCATTATCATTATAATATCTAGCATAGTTGTATTGTCTATTTTTAGTATATATCAACATAATAAATTCAATATATGTTCTATCTAAGTTTTATAATTAATTGGCTTGCTATAAATCTATTTATCACCCTTATGCTTATTCATTTCTATATCCTTAACCCTATTTATCCATAATAGGATCCTTATCTAATTTTGTGAACTTTATCTTTGATCTTAAAACCCTCGCTATGTTAGGATTTTATATTTTTTAGAAAAAAATGATTTCTGATTTTCTATGAAGAAAAAATTAAAAAAAAAATAGATTTATTTTTCTATCAATATGTGCAATATGAATGCATATATCACCCATTTCAAGTCCCAATTTATAATTTTTATGGTAATTTTCTATGTAAGTTTCTTTGTAAAATATATTATTTAAAAAAATAATCATATATGTCAATATAAGGAAAGGGTTTTAAAACAACATTAAGATTTAATACATATTTTAAATTCTATTTGTAATATAATAAATCAAGTGCATATCTATCAATATAAGGAAAGGGTTTTAAAACAATATTAAGCTTTAATACATATTTCAATTTCTATTTTTAATATAATAAATCAAGTGTCTTCCAAACATAAACTCATGAAAAATGGTTTTGTTGATAAATCAAGCAGCATGTATCCTAAATTTTCATCCTCAAACTTCTAAAGAACACTAGTCTCTATATGGATATACTATATGAGGCATTGCACGATACCCAAGTAATAACTTCTATAACATTGGTTATTTTGTAAATACTATGCAAAATTTAAGACACAACACAAACATTATTATCTTTCATTATAAAGAGGTGTTCTCAAATAATATCATTTATCAAGACTTAACATCATCAACACAAATTACTTATCACAATCAAGAAAACCAACATGATCATATGCCATAAATATTAAAGGCATATTATATACAAATAAAATTAGATAGTTTTATAAATTATCCTACTCAATAATATTCAATTTCATAGAAGTTAATCAGCTAACAAGTATGCTTGGTAATATATTTAAATTAGGTTCATGACCAATAATAGATCTTCTAAACCTACACTAATGGATCACTTATCACACTATGGCAAAGGAGAGGTTTTCAAGGCCTCTATTCAAATGCCATATTGTTATAACTCTATCTATCTCTTATGACTGTAAATGATATTAAGAAAATTAATCTAATAAACAACTATGAAAGTTAATCTAGTAAACTCATATGCAAGCAAATCTAGTGCTCACCAAATCTTGTGACACAAATGGAAAGATAATAAAAATGCAAATATAAATATATCTATAACATAGAAATGATCTAATCAATGAGAGATACAATTCAATATATATTAACTCTAAAATATCTACTTATCAAAATATGAAGGGCGAAGAATATGCTTAATTTTTTTAAGTGAACCTGTCGTGTCTCAATCTCTCATTTGGCTAATGGTGCTTTCCTATAGGTTGTTGTGGGCTTGTAAGGATCATGAGGATAAATCAACTCTAGTCTACAAGACTTCTCTTATGCATCCAAGACTTACACAAGACAAGTGTTACTTCTCCAAGGTGAAAACCAAAGCAATGAAACCTCATATTGATTGTTTAAGCACATTTTTTAGTAGTAATGGTTCAAAATTGATTGATCCTATATTAAAAATGAAATGAAAGGGGGTATATATATGCATGGATTGACCCTAAACCCTCTTAGTAACTTAGCCAATGCAGTTGGCCTGAACGACCTTGTTAGGTAAGAAATAGATCCATCAAGTCTTAAACTATGTCAAATTAAGTTGACATAATTCTATAACATACACTACACCCAACATAGGGTTGACCTAGTTGACATAGTAGGAAACATGGTATAAGGATTTTTTTACTTATGGGTTGTTTTGGGTGGTGGGTTTCTTAGGTAAATGTACAAGTAGGGTTTTAAAGATTAGGGAAATGGAAAGGAGTAGTTTGTATTGGTTTTAAGTGGTGGCATAGGGGCCAAAAATATTTAAAAATCACCAAAGGTATACCAGCCCCTTTCCTAGTGCACCCTTTAAGGTGTGTACTCAGAGGGATTGAGATTCAATGGGTTCTTAGAAGAGAGAAAACATCATTAACTGATAAAGTTTTAAAATATTATGTGTATACATATGGATCACTCAAATTTCATCACATGTCACATAATTGTAACATGTAATGGTGCTTTGGGAAAATAACATAGTGTATCTTAGGAGTTTGAAGAGTACATAAAACATAGACTAGTCCTTTATTAGTCCAAATGACAAAAATAAAGCATAATAATACACTAAGACTAAACACTCTTAGAACTAGGGAGAGAATAACAAAGTAAACAAGATAATAAAATATACATAAAAATAATATAAGTAATTTACCTCTTTTATCAAATTCAATGCTTACTTGTTAGCATAAGGATATTCATATTCAATCTATGATAATTAGAGTCTTCTAGCAATGTTTCTCCATGGTGGTACCACTTATAAAATGGTAACTTGTGGCTTGGTGTGAAGCTTGGCATAAAATGGGCATTATAACACTATACTCAATGGCTTCTTGAAGTTATTCCATCAAAATAACCTTACACACAAAATAATGTTGACATATGGTGTGGGCACTTGTATTTATACCTCTAAGAACTAGTTTTAACCCTATGGAGGTTAGGTTAAATTCTAACTTTGGTTGAGTGTAAAATAACCTAGGTTGAGTCAATCTAACCCTAGGTTAGGTCAAAGCACTCATGAAATCTTGGCACCTCAGTTCTAGATATTTGTGAGGCATGACAACTTACTTTAGATATTTGTGAGGTTGTGACTCATAATTTTGGAATATTTAGGAAATAATAAATCACTTTATTAGATTCTTTGACCTTTGACTTCATATTTAGCTAAAAATTCCATTTTTGATAAATGAAATTCACTAATTTGATTTGAATTTTTTTTTTAGGCAAGTTAATTAAGATTTATAATGTAACTAGTCTTGCTTAGTGCTTTTTGGATTTTGTCAATTATTTAAAATTTTATGAATTAATAGCTTGATAGGCTACAAGTGTCAAATTACTAGATCATAATTTGACTGAACTAGGTTTTTGGTGCATATATAGTAATACCAAATAAAATAGACTCATCACATCACTAGGAGATTAAATCCATTACAAAGATGAATTTAGACAATTCAAGTGATTTATAGGCTTAAATTGTGTTGTTTTCAAGAAACTAAATTGAATCCCAATTTAGGCATGAAAGTGGCCAAGACCAATTGTCTATAGTTTACCCCTATTTAAGAAGGTATTTCAAAACATAAGCACAATATTATATTTTTAAAGAATGTAAAAGTTGTTAATCTGAATGATTCATGTCCCAAAGGGTGGTTGATAAACCCTTGGTACCCCCTTGAGGGAATGGGAAAAAAATATAACCATCAAACATTCCCTTAAAATGAAGAAAATAACATGATATAATGGTAATGGGGGTCAAATTACTAAATTAACCAAAGGCCATTGTAAATAGTAATGGTGGCAGAGTCACTGATTTACCCAAAAGAAATTATAATCAATAACAAAGGGTATGACACTAGTTTGCCCAAAGGTGGTTATAAGTAGTGGCATGGCTAGTTGCCCTAGTAGGGCAATGGGATGAATACTAATTTACCAAAGATGGTTATATTTAGTAATAAAATTCAAGACAATAATTTACCTAAAGGAGGTTATAAGCAGTGACACGGGCATTTGCCCTAATAGGGCGAGTGGAACAGTAAAAATAATGATTTTCCCAAAGGTGGTTATAATCATTAGCATGGGATGTAAAAATAATGATTTACCCATAGGTGGTTATAATCATTAAATTGGTATAAAATAAAATTATTTTCCCAAAGTCATTTATAATCATTCACACATTTAAATTGTGTGATTTAAAATTATTTTGCCCTAAAAAGGTAGAATACATTATTGATCAATCAAAAAAGAATTTTATGCAATAGGAAAAATTGATAAGGGTAGATCATGTAAAAAAAACTATAAAATAGATTTATGATGATGTGATAAAGGATAATAACACTTTTCTATCCTAAATATGAGTTTGAATATGCACATTTGAATAACATAGGGTATAGGTAAAGAAATAGTATTATTGAACAGGTCTCAAGGGAAGCCAAAAATTATGGTTTGGTTATAGTATGGATAAAAAATAAGGCATGTAGGATTAAATGGCATGTAAATTAGATCAAAGATGTGAAAAATACACGTTTTAGAGCATGTGTAATAAACAATAGGCCCTAGGGGTAAAAATTCAAAATTTTAGCTATATATGCACCCTTGGGGTGAAAAACACTTCATTTTCACCCTAGCCTATTAAGAATTATAAGCTATAGTTTCTTGAGTATTGAGCTGAGAAAAATGGCTAGTGGAGGAGCTCATCATCACATTTCAAAGTGAGTGAGGGAGCACATATAGCCACCACATGATGGACCACTGGTAAGTAACTTCAACTTTATCATTAATGTCAAATTTATAGCACTTATTACATGTTGTATGTCAAAAATGATAGTCACTATTTGCATTTTAGGGTAAATGGTGTCTTCTCCAAGGAAAATGGTGACTTCATGTGAAGTCACCATTCTTATAAATGGTAATAATGCCAAAAATGGATAAAAATCATCGAAATGGTGATTTCACCCATTTTAAAGTGAAGTCACCCTTTTTATGAAAATCAAAATAGTGATATCATCAAAATTGTGAAATATCACCTAAACGGTAGATTTACCCTTTGGGAAATAGTATTTTTACCCTAGAAGTAAAAAATAGTTGATTTGAGAACACAAAAGGGGTCCAACCTTAGGAAGAGGTTCAAGTAGGTTGAGTAGGCTAAGCTTAGGCTCAGGTAGTTTCACATATTTAGGCTTATGCTAACTCATTTTTTATTGTAGGACTGACTGGTTTTCCTTATGTGTTAAGAGAAACAGTTAAACTATGTTTGGAACCCATAGATTTGGACCAAGGACATGGTTAGTTTCTTACAGATGTTAGATCTTCATGATGTGGTATAGATGCCATTCATCTAAGATAATTGGGCATATTTGAGTGTGTTGGTTGAGCATTGGCATAATGAGACATCCACATTTCACTTGCGTACTAGGGAAGATATTGTTACACTTGAGGATACCTAATGTATCCTCAAGTTTCATATACACATATGATAAATATTATATACACCATTGGCACAATAGTAGGTGATTTTTGATGATTTGTGTAGTTATCAAGGTATCCCCATATTTCATGGGAAGGTCAATATAGACCTCATGGAGACCTATAAAGATATTTAGATAGATGGTTTACATGTTAAGGATCTATCACAACTATATCTCATTGACAGGGAGGTTATTTTCCTCATGACCCTTGTCAATGGCATCTTATTGCCTGATAAGAGTGGTCAGTATTTGATATGGACTTGGAGGCATAGTAAGGATCATGCTTGAGGATTATATACATTTTTCCTAGGGGATATCTTTTCTATCACATATCTAGAGAGACCTTCATATGATAGCATACCAAGGTGGATTGAGCATCGGGGCTTGCGCTCTTATGATGTTTTGGGGGTAGAAGAACATCTCAATTGAGAGACTAGTGGGGATGTGTAGAGTATAGGATCTAGAGGACCTAGTAGTATATGTTTGGGCTTAGAAAGTATTATGTAGGCATGGATACATGGGGAACATCCCATTCTATTATTGGATGTTTGATGATCTGACACCATAATTTTTCATTTTGAGGTCATACCTTGCATACTAGTTTTAGTGGTTCAAGGACAGTTGGAATATGGATTTTATGAATACAAAATGATTTTTTAATGGGACATAATCCCACATTATTAAGGAGTAATTACCTAATTGGGTATTCTGATAGTTTGTCTATATGAAAGATGTACCTAATGGGCCAAGATGGTTTTCCCATGTTACATGAAAGATCATCTAGGATAATCCTATGATTCCAAAGAATGAGGCCACCATGATCTATATTAGTGTAACATGAGTTTCTTGTAATTATGCAAGAGGAGATAAAAATGCAAGGGTCACTCTAACTTACATACATTGATGGGTACATGTATTCCCTCTCAGACTAATAGTCTCATTACTAAAAGGGGATAGGTGTCCATGGATATTAAGGAGATGGAGGATGAGACATTGAATGGTAGTGACATCACTTATCAAGATAGTGATGGTGAGGCTATGGATGGATGATGATGATGATGATGATGATGATGATGATGATGATGATGATGTTTTAGATGGAGGAGATGGTGGGGGATATGGGTATGGAGATAGATATGATGGGGATAGAGATGGTGGTCTAAATTTGATGGTATTAGATCCTAGCTTGGTAATTATTATAGTGGCATAGGTTAGTTTAGGCCAATAAGGCCTTTAGTGACATAGGTAGATTTAGGCTAGGTAGGGCCTTCTATCATAACTATAGTGGACCAAGATATAGCTATGTTAGAGTAGGAGATCA
This sequence comes from Torreya grandis, assembly GCA_037957365.1. Classification (NCBI taxonomy): domain Eukaryota; kingdom Viridiplantae; phylum Streptophyta; class Pinopsida; order Cupressales; family Taxaceae; genus Torreya; species Torreya grandis. The sequence continues at coordinate 1,677,256 of JARHVA010001389.1, forward strand.
TTAACTAGGTGTGAGAGGTTTTAAGTTTATAGTGGTAGGTGATTGATTTATAGATCACCTTAGATATGCAAGATGATGATATGACACTAATTCAGTTAGAGATCTCCAAGTTGAATTCCAAGATATACATGTTGGTTCAGGTTCAAGGCCAACTCACTATAATGAGAGATCAGGCCATTAGTGAGTAATATTAGTCACTAGCCACTATTGGTAGGTTTAGACAAGAGTGAGATATAGCTTGGCGGGTCGTTACATATGTTGGGTTATTATATATGGATAGGGATTACATTTATGTAAAGTATGAGGCATCATTTTATTAGTGAGCCTATGAGTCTGCCATGCCCATAGATCATCAGGTTGTTACGTTTGATATCTAGGTTACATAAAGGGCAATTAATAGATTTATTTAGTATCAAACTAGGACACATGACAAGTGCCTCAAGTCAGTCTATCCATCAGCCACAACCACCACCACTAAGACCATCAGGGCCACTAAGGCCTCCTCTAGCTATAGGTTTCATGGATACATAAATCTTGATTTGAGCATCGGGACCTTGGCATTTTTGGCATTTTGGCATAGTTTTGACATATGGAATTGTAATTATTATATTGACATATTGATGTATTTTTGAGACACCATTATGATATGTGTTTATCCTCTATGTAAATGATATTTGAGATACATTGACATTCATTTTTGGGTCCTTTGAGGTTTATATATATATATATATATATATATATATATATATATATATATATATATATATATATGGATAAACCTCAAAGGACCCAAAAATGAAGGTCAGTGTATCTCAAATATCATTTACATAGAGGATATATACATATCATAAATATATATATATATATATATGATATGTATATATCCTCTATGTAAATGATATTTGAGATACACTGACATTCATTTTTAGGTCCTTTGAGGTTTATCCATACATATATATATATATATATATATATATATATATATATATATATATATATATATCAAATATCATTTACATAAAGGATATATACATATTATATATATATATATATATGATATGTATATATCCTCTATGTAAATGATATTTGAGATACATTGACATTCATTTTTGGGTCCTTTGAGGTTTATCCATGTGTGTGTGTGTGTGTGTGTGTGTGTGTGTGTGTATGTATATATGTGTGTGTGTGTGTGTGTGTGTGTGTGTGTGTGTGTGTGTGTGTGTGTGTGTGTGTGTGTGTGTGTGTGTGTGTGTGTGTGTGTGTGTGTGTGTGTGTGTGTGTGTGTGTGTGTGTGTGTATATACATACATACATACATACATACATACATACATACATACATATATATATATATATGTGTGTGTGTGTGTGTGTGTGTGTGTGTGTGATTCCATGCTTGTTATGTTATTTATCTCATGTTTTATCATTGATTAACATTATGGATATTTAACATTGTCGATGTTTATGCTCATGTATACTCTAATTACTTATTATTTATGCCACGTTTATGATATGTTGTTTTGTTTATTATCATATGATTATGTTGTATGACTCATATGTATGTTTTTTTTATAGATGCATGTCTATATAATCACATAATAAATCATTTTTACTCTTGTTTATTACTCATAGATTCAAGCCTATGTTTGGGTAGTTGGTTGATTTGATATATCAAAGAAGTACTGACATAGCATTGATTTGATAGTCTCTGTGCACTTGATTTTTTTCTATAGCTTGTGATATTATGCATTATAGTTATGACCAACTAAAATGACAATATATAACCTAATAATGAGAAAACTTAGTTTAAATGTAAATATAAATAGCCTAAGAATAAGATATGAACAATCAAATCTTAGATATAAATATTAAAAATAAATCAAGTGTAAGAGCAAATACAAACATTCACAACCTAAGTACATGATATCGATAATCAAGACTTAAGTGTAAACAAAATGTAATAATCTTATGAAAACCAAAAGGCAAAAAGGGTAAATAAAAAAAATAAACAAACAAACAAAAAAAAAGAAAACAATTGAATAAAACAAAAACAAACAAGGCTATAGAAACAAAAAAATAAATAAATATACACAAATAAAAAAACACAAACAAACTATACACACAAACAAAGCCAATAAAATAAAAGAACTGTACAAACAAAAAAATAAAGAACAAGGCTATAAAAAAATAAGAAGACCACAAATAAATACAAACACCTATAAAAAAAATCACAAACAAAAATGATCAATGAAACACTATAAAAGAAAACACTGACAAACAAATAAACAAACAACACACAAATAAACAACTAAACAAACATAAACAATCAATAACAAAACAATAATAAACAAAAAAAACACTAATAAACCAAAAAAAATAGACAAATAACTATAGACTAAAAAATAATATAAACAAGATAAAATAAAGAGAACAAACAAAGACATAAAATAAACAAACAAACAAACAAATACAATAAATAAACAAAGAAATGAAAAAAATAAAATAAGATAAACAAAACAACTAAACAATCCAAAGAAGAATAACTTTAAGAATCAGAGGGACTTGAGAGTCGGATGGAGGATGGGAGGGACGTGTGCAAGGGTTCCAAGGGCCTGCAACAGGCCGAAACTTCCAAGGCTAGACGGTCCATGTCTGGTGAAAGTGCACAGGAGAAGCTCAAGAAAGCATTCTATGTGGGAGAGAGGGCAAAGATTAGCAAAGTTAATGGCTATTTTCCACACTACTAGGACATACCAATTTTAGTTATCCCCTCAGAAGCTGTTCAGGATGATGTTGAGTATCTGGCTTCACATGCATTAATTTATAAGTTTCTTGGAATTCGCATATCCCAGTCGGCTTTGGAAGTCTGGATTCATCGATCATGGTAGATTGAGGGAGATTTTGATATCATGCTAGCTGGTAATAGCTATTTTATGGTAAATTTCACTTGCATTTATGATAGGAATAGAGTCTTTGAGGGAGGTCCATATTTTTATGACCGTATTGGCCTATTTTTAAAACCCTGGCATGTGGGGTTTAACTCTACTGAAGACCTCCCTTCTAGAGTTCTAGTCTGGGTCTGCCTACCGCGACTGCCTTTGGAATTCTGGAAGGAAGATATCTTATGACCAATTGGAGCCATGATTAGAACACTAGCAACAATCGCTCACCAATCTTTGGACAAGAAGATTATCACTTATGCCTACATATGTGTTGACATTGACATAAACAACCCTTTGCCAGATTCGATAGAGATTTGCTTGGGCTTTTCATCCTAGATTTAACAAATTTATTATGAGTCCAACCCCTTCCTGTGTTGTATCTGCCATGTGTATGGACATCTCCGAAGCCAATGTCCTCATGTTCCCAAAGGTCTTGGCAACATCGAGGGATCAACTGGCCCACGGCCAGCCAATGCAAGTATGAGGAATGGACAACCTGACCCTGCTAGTAATAAAAATGGACAGGAGGAGAGTGTTGTAAAAGGGAAATCTCACCAAAATCCATCCAATTTGGAGCCAGGTCAACCTGACCCCACTATACTTGATAGAGATGGTTTTACTCCAGTTCGATGTTGTACTAGAGGGTGAGGGTAGAAGTGCTCACATCTAGATCAGCAAGGTGATGTAGGATTCAACAAGTTTGAAGTTCTTGATAACATGGTCATAGAAGAGGGTATTCCTAAAATGGCATAGGGTGGAATGATGGAGCTAGAAGGCAAGAGATATATTTATTATGATCTCTAGGACATTACCACCCAAAAAATTTTGTAACCTATGTTAGACTCAGAATCCAATGCCCTCGGGGTTTCACCTACTCCACAAGACAAAGATATTCGCTGGGTAGATTTAGTGAAAGAAGTAGAAGCTCCCAGCAAAGAAAAGGGACCTTCTTCAGGTCTTGGTTTATTACAGTAACCTTTTAAGAAGGTCTCCTTCTCCACCCCTTCCAGAGTTAGACGCAAGAAGGATCAAGATAGAATTAAACTCACAGGAGATCTTTTAGTTGAATCAGGAGCCGTGAAGACATTAGATGAACACTTCCCATACTCCACTCAATGATTATTCTATCATGGAATGTGAGGGGGTTGAATAGCATCCCCAGACAAAAGGATATTCACAAGCTGGTGAAAGACCACTCTCTGGATATTCTTTGTATGCAGGAGACCAAACTTTCTATGGACCCTTTGTTCACTTGCTATCCTAAGATTTGGTGCATGGGCTAATGTCAATGTATTGGTGCTTTGGGGTCCTCAGGTGGTCTTGCTACATGCTGGGATCCAAGGAAAATTTTTCCAGTTCATTGGTTGTCCTCTACCTCGGCCCTCTCAATGGTTTTGGAGACTGGTGAGTTGATTTTGGTCACCAATGTGTACACCCCTATTGATCTCCCAAACCAGATCAAACTCTAGGAACACATTCGGTATGTCCGTAGCTGCCACCCTTACTTGCCCTAGATTGTTGATGGGGATTTCAACTCCATTCTCAGCTTGGAGGAGAAGAGAGGTGGTTTAGATCGGTTGGGACCTCCCTCGAAGCTTTTTTGACAAAATATTGACTTGCTTCATCTCTCAGATGTTAAGCTGCTTAATGGAATTTTCACATGGAATAACCAGAGGGTGGGGGACGCAGCCATTTTGAAATGCTTAGATAGGTTCCTAGTTTCTTTCTACTGGAATTCTAGCGCCATCTCTCTCTCTTCGAATATTCTTGACTGGTGGGGGTCTGACCATTGGCCTATCAAGTTATCTGTGAAGCTTATTACTGCCCCCAAGCAGCCCCCTTTCAAGTTCTAGTTGATGTGGCTTTGGGAAGCCTCTCTCCATGATTTAATGAAACACTGGTGGATGCAAGGTCACTCAAATTATGGCATGGCTATGTTTGTTTTCTCCAAGAAGCTTTAGTATGTGAAAATGAAATTAAAGTACTGTAACAACCACTGCTTTGGTAACCTCCACATCAGGAAGAGGAGCACTCAAGAATAACTGGACATCATAACCAGGCAGATCCAGGATCAGGGATTATCAGAAGATCTTCCCTTGGCTGAGATTCATGCTTCTACAGATTTTGTTGAGTGGGAACTGCGAGAAGAAATCTACTAGAAACAGAAGGCTCGTGTTGACTGGCTCTAGGAGGGGGACAAGAATACAACTTTCTTCCATAATTCTATCCAAGATAGACATAATAAGAGCTTCATTTCTTCCCTAATTACTTCAGATGGCATTCGCCTGACCTCCTCTTAGGATATATCCAAGGAAAATATTCAGTATTACTCTACTCTTTTTTCAAATGATACTCCTCCTGATGAGCTGGCTGAAGGCACAATCTTATCTTGTATTCCCTCTGTTGTGACTTTAGTAATGAATGACTCTCTTATGTGACCTATCAGTATTTTTGAATTGGAGGGAGTGGTCTTTGGCATGAAGAAAGGTAAGGCACTGGGACTAGATGGGTTCTCGGTGGAATTCTTCCAGGAATTTTGGGATGTTATTAACCAAGATCTTTTGGAGGTAGTGCAGGAGTCCTACTCCAACAAAGAAATGCTCTGAGCTTTGAATGCTAATTTTTTGGCACTTATCTCGAAGCACAAATAGGCTAATCATCTAGAATGCTTTCAACCCATTGCTCTCTGTAATGTGGTTTACAAAATTTTAACCAAGCTCATTGCGGAGAGGCTTAAAATTTGCTTACCCATGCTTATCTCCGAGGAGCAAGGGGGATTTGTTTCCAGCAAGTAGATTTTAGATGGCGTGGTTATAACGTCAGAAGCGATTCACTCCATGAGCTCCTCTCAAGAATGAGCTATGTTTATTAAGCTTGATATGGCTAAGGCTTACGACAGGGTAAGCTAGAGCTTCCTTCACAAAGTTCTTCTGGCTTTTGGCTTCAATCAAGATTGGATCCATTGGGTGCTCAGTTGTGTCATGACGCCCTCTTTCTTGGTCCTTATTAACAGGGCACCCTCTAAGCTTTTTGGTGCTTCTAGAGGACTTCGTCAGGGAGACCCTCTCTCCCCATATTTTTTTATTATTTTGGTAGAAGGTCTTGGGTGTCTCATCAAGTTTTGGGTCTCCCAGCATGCGCTGCAGGGTTGGCACTAGGGGGATGGATTACCCACTCTATCCCATCTCTAATTTGTGGATGGTACTTCTCTGGCAGGGAGAGCTTAGATTTGGGAAGCTGAAGATTTTTGGTGCACCCTAGACACTTACCTGGTGGCTTCTGGGTAGAAAATTAATGATCACAAGTCCTCCATTGTGTTTTCTAACACCCCTGAGCCTATCCAGTGGAGGATTAGTGCTATCTTGAGATTCTAGATACAGTTTCTCCCCCTTACCTAATTTGGTGTTCTGACTATGGTGGGAAGGTAGCCAAGGCTCTTTTGGAAAAAGGTGATGGATAAACTAAGACAAAAGGTTAACCACTAGACTCATAGGTGGCTCTCCACTGCTGGCAGGGTGACTCTCCTCCAATCGGTGATTCAAGCTCTCCCTATCTACCGTAGTATGGTTCAGGCTGCCCCAAGGTACTTCCTAAAGGAATTCGATGCTATGTCTCACCAATTTCTTTAGAGTGGTAACCTACTTAACTCCAAATGGAGCCTACTTAACTGGAACACAGTTTGTCACTCGAAGAAGGAAGGCAGCCTTGGACTTTGCTCTGCAATCCTGTGCAATCAAGCTCTTACGGCCAAACTGTATTAGTGCTGGTATTTCAGTCAAGCTCATCTCTGGGCCCACATTTTGGCTTTCAAATACTACCCTAGGATGGAGCCAGTGGATATTTCAAGACTCCCCCTTAAGGGCAGAGGCTCGATGGTGTGGGACACACTCAAACGAGGAGCTCAACTGGTGAAGAGTGGCCTCTTCTAGATCTACAATAGGGGGATGGATGCTCTCTTTTGGAGTGACTCCTGGGACAAGTTTCCTCCCATTTTATTCTCTCATCCACACCTATGGTGACTTGGAGATTCTCTAGTAGCTTTTGGGTGGAGCACGGTGGATCATTATAAGGAAGCTTTCAGGCTGGGCATGGCAATAGGTTTTCGATGGAAGAATTCATCGAATTGGCCCCCAGGTGGGTCTATGGAGGATCAGTTGGAGTTATCTCTACTATTGGCCTCTAGGGAGTGCAGATCCTTATAGGGATGGGATGTTTTGGCTTGGGGTGGAGATCCCTCAGGGTAGTACTCTGTGTCTTTCGGGTACCTTGCTTTGACAAAACAACTCCTAGGTGAAGCGGTGGTTCCTTGGGGGAACAAGGTTTGGAACAGCTATTCTTGGCCTAAATGTAATTTTTTTCTTTGGGTGATGGTTCATAATAGGTGCCTTACCTAGAAAAATCTTTGCAAATGGGGCTTTTAAGGGCCCTCCATGTGTGTTTTATGCCACTACAGTGAGGAAACCATCTCCCATCTCTTCTTCCAATGCCAGTTTACCAAATAGATATGGCACTTGTGGTGGGAAGTATGGGAACATCCTTGTTGGCATGTGTTTTATCTATCTAAATTTTGGGATTGACTAAGACAGCCTCCCTCTCAATATTCATTCCTATAGGTTGCCTAGTGCCTTGGACCATCGCTTGTTTTGTGGTATGTCTAGTTGGAAAGGAACAGACAAATCTTTAAGGAGGTGAGTATTGAGATCAGAGTTTTGTGGGGGAAAATCATGAACTCCATCCTTGAGACCCTTCACACCAAGTGTGATGTGGCAGTCAATTTGAATGTGGCTAATGCTAAGAATTATGCGTGCCTCACCTTTGTGCTCCCCAAAGTTCTCCCCACTGCTCCTCACACACCTGCACGTGACTGCTGGTAGCCAATGCACCCTATCAATTAGGTAGGTCATTGGTCTCCCCTCAAGGTTGGCATTCTCAAAATTAACTCAGATGGTTCATCTCATGAAAATCCCAGACCAGCTGGGATTAGAGGGTTGGGTCGTGATAGCTCTGGCAAGGTGTGATTTTTCTTCTCAATTCACAAAGGTAGATACACTAACAATTTCATGGAAGCTCTGGCACTTTTGGTTGCTATTCAACAGTGTTTCTCTCTTAGCTGGAATAGAATTGTCTGCGAATCAGACTCACAAATTGTTGTCAATATGATGAATAAACGAGATGCAAGAACGGTTGATTGGCATCTGGCTGGAGTGGTGCAGTAGATACTCTAGCTTTGTACTTCCTTAGAATCTATGTCCTTTATGTATATTCCCCATGAGTGGAATGGGGTGGTTTATTGCTTGGCCAAATGGGCCTTTGAGCATGAGCTGCCTTGGAACATCTCAGACCATAGTATGTTGCCTTTGGAACTATCCTAGAAGCTGGATCAATTGGTTGATCTCGACAAAATGATGTAACTCTTTTATTTCCTTGGTGTTTAATAAAAAATTTACCCCTCTTTCAGTAAAAAAACTAAATAATCCAAAGCAAATAAAAGTGAAATAAACAAACTAAGCAAAACAAATAGAAACACACAAATAATGGTTAATCACAGTATTAGTAAAAATATAATATAAATTGTCTGTGCATGTGTAATAGTGTTGTTACACTTGGAAACAAGGTGAACCCTAAGCTAGGTAGTAATGACAGAAATAAAATAACACATGAACAAAAGACTAATATTTTTCCTTATGCTATAAGGAAACAATGACACAAACAAGATGACAAACATTTCCCCTAGGCCATAAGAAGTAATGACATAAATAAGATGATAAAAAGAACATTTCCCCTAGACTATAAGAGACAACAAAACAAAACAAAAAAAATATGGGGAATAGGATAAAAGAAATGGGTATTCAGTCTAAATCTAAATGTACTAAGTGGACATTGCCTACATACTTCCATGGACACAAGATCTAATGTGAACTTTAGGCCAAATGTAGTTCTCCTAAGATATGAGATAGAATAAAATGAATGATAAAAAAACATAATTAATTTTTAGAGTAAAATCAGAATGGTCTCGTAAAATAGTGAGTGCATAATAAAAGAGGGGGCTGGTGTTCAAAATCATGAAAACATAAAAGAAACACATCATACAAGTGTGAGAGTATGGTTTAGAATAAAACCACACTAAAATTCAAGAGTTGAGTATTGACAAATGAACTAAATTGATAATTTATAATGTCTGTTACATGTAAGGCTTGGGATGAGAATGAGCTCATAAAATGGTGAGAGTGTAGGTAATAGTTACTCACAAAATTATGAGAGCATTAAAATAGAAAATTCTCATAAAATGGTGAGAACATAAGAAAATCCAAGAGGTCATTAGTGAATCACATTCAAATACACAGTGTTCAAAAAATCATCTCATAAAATAGTGAGAGTGTATGACTAAGGCCAATGAGGATGGGTAAATTAAATTACAAGTGGTTAATCATGAAATAGTTAGGAGTCCTAGGATCCTTAAGGAAAATAAGTGGTTGAAAAAGAAAGAAAGGTGAAGTGATGGTGGCAAGCTAACTTGAGATACCCCATGTATCCAAGTGCTACCTACATAGTCCATGTAGACCTTAGGCCAATGTATTTCTCCCATAAATGGGAGGAAAAAGACCAAGGTGGTCTATAAATGAAACTAAACAAATAATATGGCCCATCCCAAAAAATTATGATGACATTATATATCACATGGAAATTCTTAGCCAATTTTCACGATTTTGTGATTTTTAGGATTTTTAAGTCCTTTCAAATGTTTAAGGTTTTCATATATTTAAAATGTTTATATAATTTTCGAGGCATCTCAACTTTATTGAGAATCATGAGATATAGAATTATCCAACTCAAAAAATGGTGAGAGTGTGGCTTAGGTTTCTTGTAAAACAATGAGAGTGTATCTTAAACATGCTCATAAAATGGTGAGAGCATTCAAATAGAAATTGCTCACAACTTGATCAAAGTGTTCACACTTAAATTTATTACAAAATGGTAAGAGTGTGGTAAAGGGGTAACTGATATAACCTTAACATGAATCTAACACTACCTACATAGTCTCAATGAACATCAAGTCACTGTAGTTTTGCCTATACAAAAGGTGTTTGATTAAGTACTAGAAAGATCAGGTATACGTAAATGGCAAGGTGTGGAAACAATAATGGAAAGGTGATGTAGCAATGTATGGTAAAGGTGTTGTTCTTAATTCTATGGTAGGCATTTATAATTAGGAAACAATGATAAAGCGTCAATGGTACTAATTTTCCCACATGTGGTTATAATTAATAACATAAGATGGGAACATAACAACAAATGAAGGATGTAATTGCTAGGACCACTATCATATTGATTTCATATACTGCCATTCAAATTTTTAATTCTAAAATAACTATTGGAACTAAATATATCATCAACCACTAAATTTTCCTAAAGTATAAATGAATTAGAACCAAGACCAAACATGATAGGTAGAGTTTGGAAAAAATAACTAGTTGGTGAAGGGTTAATGGCATGGTAGAACAATAAAATGGGATACTAAAAAGAATGGGTATAATGTGGCATAACTTAATGATCCTTGTAGATAATAATTTGATTCCTTCAAGTGTAAAAATGTTTGAGGTTCATTATGTTCATTGGTTCATCAAGTTCATCTCCTTCTGGCATGGTGAACATGTATGCTCTAGAACCATAGTTATCAACAACTACATAGGGCCCTAACTAGTTTGGTTGGAACTTTCCTTTTTTTATTGGTTTTAGCATTTACATTCTTTTGATTCTATTTTAAAACTAGGACACCAACCTAAAATTCACAATGCCTAACACATCTATTGTATTGGCCCTTTAATCAGTTTTGATATGCCCAGAGATTATTCAATGTGGCCAAGCATTTTCCATCAAGTAAGTCTAGCTATTATAGGTGAGCTACTATGTAGTCTTCATCATCAATGATCTGTTGCAATGAAATTTGGAGATAAGGCAACTCAACCTTGACATTAAGAATGTACTCAATTTCATAAACAAATGAATAGGGTGTAGCTCTATTGGAGTAGGGAATGTGGTATGGTATGCCTAAAGGGTGTTAAATATATGAAAGTGATAATTATGACCAATGTCATTGAAATCTTCTTCAAAATAATGAAAATGTTTTTATTAGAAGCCTTAGCTTGGTCATTGCCTTGTGGTAAGTAAATGGTAGAGAAATGTTAGTTGATGTGGTATTGGGTACAAATTGATTTCACAACTTTGTTTTTAAATTATCTAACATTATTAGATATAATTTTAGAGGGGATACCATAATGACAGATGAGATGATTGAATATGAACTTGGAGATCTACTTATCAGTGATGTAAGTGAGGTGAATGGCTTCCACCCATTTAGTGAAGTATTTGGTAATAGTCAGGACATTCTTATGGCCATCAAAAGATGTAGAATTGATCCTCCCTACAAGGTTGAGTCCCCACATTGAGAATATCCATGGTGTTATCAATGGTCTGAGTGTCTTTACTAGAGCATGAATTAGATTGGCATGCTTTTAACACTTTACATACCTATTCACATATGCATTTGCATCTAATTCCATATTTGGCTAGTAATAACAAGTATGCATTAATTTTTTGCCTAATATTTACCCATTGGTGTTTCTTCCACACACTCATTCTTAGACTTTCCTCAATGCTAATCCAGATTATTGAAGGTAAATAACAAATCAGAGTTCTATCATAGCTTATACAATACAAAGTTGGTCCAAGTAAGGTATAACAAGAGGATTTGTGGGTGAAGGATTTTTTTAATGTGATAATTTTGGAGGCATATTTTGGTCTTGAATATAGGTATATATGTATTAGTACTAGGGAGACATGGGATAAATAATGTCACAAACCATCTTGGTGGTTGATTGATCATGTGTCAGTGCTAGGATATGTTCAACAAGAAATTGGTAATCCCTTCTTATGTTTGTGATCTGGATTATGGATCTAATAGTGGCCATAAAATTAGTTATTCTATTATTAGATAAATTTATTCTTTAAAATTGAATGTTGGCAAACTATTACTTGAGAGTATCAACCATATTTTTATAAGGTACCAACTTCTCATCCTTGGTCTAATATTGGTCTATGACTTGATTGATGAGTAGTTATGAATTACCATGCACCAATAAATGTTGAATGTTATATTTTACTACTTGATGAATCCCTATAATGAGTGTTTAGTACTTAGCCATGTTATTTGTACTAGTAAATCCAATGCAAAAGGAATTGGGAATGAGATCCCCTTATGGCATAACAAATAATATTTTGGTTTATGATCCATGAGTGATAAATGATCCATCATAGTAAAAATTCCACTATTAAACCTCAAGAGGTGTTTATTATTATTCAAAAGTCATAATGGCCTTATTTAGAAATTCAAATCTAAAAGGTTGAGATCTTGAAGAGGAGCTTCTTCAAGTTGATCTACAAGTACTTAACCCTTGATGGCCTTCTAATTGGCATATTCAATTTCAAACTCACTCAATAGCATGATATATTTCTCCATGTGACCCTTTAGAATTGATTTGGAAAGTAGATTATTAAATGGATCTACTTTGGAAATAACAATGGTCTTGTCATTCAACATATAATAATGCAACTTTTAGGCTACAAACACAATTGTTAAACAAGCTTTTGAAATCAGTGTTTAATTATGTTCATACATGACAAATGTTTGGCTCAGATTATATATGACATGCTCTTTTCCCTATTCATCATGTTGTGCCAAAAGTACCTTAGGGAATTTTTAGTTACTAATAGGTAAATAAATAATGGCTTGGTTGGCATACATGGAAGTAAAATAGGTGGGTTGGTAAGATATTCTTTAAGTTGATCAAATGCTTTTTGACACTCTTCATTCTAGGAGAATGTAACACCCTTATTTAGTAAGTATGTAAACAAATGGTATTTTTTGGCTAATTATGAAATGAAGCATTTAATGGATTAAATATTTCCCTACAAACTATGGATCTACTTCAATGAAGATGGCGATGACATTTCTATAATTACACAAACTTTAGTTAGTCAACTTCAATACCCCTACAAGAGATAATGAAGCCTAACAGTTTGCCAAATGTTATGCCAAATACACACTCGTTTATATTAAGCCTAACATTGTACTCATGAAGTCTCTAAAATATTATTTTTAGTATATATGATCAACATGGGTCTTTGAATTACCTAAAATGTCATCGACATAGTCTGTAATAATGTCATACATCATGTTATAAAAAATCATTATCATGGATCTTTGGTAAGTGGATCTAACATTCTTAAGTCTGAATGGTATCACTTGATAACAAAATGTTCCCCATGGAATCATGAATGCTTTTTTGTGCTAGTCTTCTAGGGTTATTTTGATCTGGTTATCACCTTAAAATCCATTCATAAGATAAATTATTGCATATCCAGTCATTGAGTCAATTATCATGTCAATATTAACCAAATGAAAGTTAGCTTTTAGGTAGAATTTATGGATATCTCTAAAATTAGTGAAAATTTTTATACCTTTTTGTTTCTTACTCATTGGCATAATGTTTGAAATTTATTTTAAATAGTCAATCATCATAATGCATTTCATGTCTAAGAGTTTCACCAATTCTTTCTTGACTAGAATAATAATATTAGGATGAATCTTATGTATTTTCTACTTAATTGGCATGGCATTGGGATTCATAATGAAATGGTGTATAATTAAGGTGGGGTCCAAACCTAACATGTTTGAATAGTCCCATGCAAATATATCAACAAACTCCTTCAAAAGCACTATAAAAACTTCACGTTCCTCCTTGATGAAGGATGTACGTAGTTTAATCCACTTTGGGTCCTCTATAGTCCCAATGTTTACCTCTAAATTTTCCTCCACAAGAAGTGTAGAAACATCATCTAAAATATTCGTCAAGGAGGTAAACTAGTTGACAATCATAAATTCCTCTAGACGAACTGGCTTGTCTAATTCTCCTAAATAAGACAAATTGAGATCTCTTAATACTTTCAACGACCATGAAATAAATACCTCGGGGAACTCTTAAACACTCTATGCAAAATCTTTCCATTCCATAGTACTAATCTGATGTAGAGATATAAACAACTTTCACTTCTCCTTACACTTTTCTTGCAAACTTACCAATCCTTCTTGACAAACATTAGGACTATCTTGTATAAATGGACCAAAACTCAAATTCCTACTTATCAAAAGTTCCAAAAAACACATAAAACACTCAAACACCTTATTTCAACCATCTCAATAATTTATCAACTCTTTCCATAGCATTTCCCTTATCACATCCAACTCCTACCATGTTCCACAAAGTGTCTAGTAGCCTTTTGTTAGGTAATTCTTACATGTACAAAAGTGTATAGATGTTAATCAAATAACTATACTCGACTCTAGATACCCTTTTTCTTATAATATTTGTTCTCCAAGTTACTTCCACCAACTCATTCACTAGATCACTTTTCTAAGTGCTTTTAGGTCACTATTAGGTCTTTTAGGGTCTAATTTATGCATAGTTATTTCTAACAGTATGAAATCATACATTTTCACCAAATAAAATTAAAATATCTTGATCAAATGTAATACCTAGATGATGGCTAATTTTTAATAAAATATACTAGTAGAATCACATTTCATAAGCATTTTCCTTTTGAAACCCTAAAAATAGGGTTATGCAAGATTGTCAAGTCTGAGAAGGGTATAAATTCATTTCTAAATGTTTTAGACACTTTCATGACCTTGTGTACACTGTTTAGGGTCTGTATAATAGTTAGGCTCCTTATCCAATCATTATAAATCCATTTTCCATCCACTGTTCATAGTTTCTAATAAGATCTTTGTATCATTAGGGACATACAATCACAATTACAGGGTTTTAAGAGTAAGTTGTTATTTTTTAACCTCCAATTTGAGAACTTTCTAGCTAATATAACCCTGGATATAGATTGTCACATCCTTATAAAAATTTTACACATGGTAAGTTTCTATTTGTAGGTTGTTTTTCTAGTTCAGTAACCTCTTCTTTCTCCAAACTATGTGCAATCATATTCTAATACAAAATACATATAACTTCACCTTTGATTATAAAAGATACATGTGAAAAATACACTACCACCTGGAAGGAACTTAAAGACATTCAAAGACCCATATTTTCAATCATAATCTCATTTCACACAAACTTACTTACCCTCAAAAGGTTCTCTATCTCACTTTCTTACACACCACCTATATGTGTATACTCCTACAGGTCTGTCTTATTCTCTAAGCCAAAAAAAAATGGAACTTGATAAAAGAATCATCACCAACACATTCAAAATATGGAAGGAAACCTACTAAAACCAATCCAAGTATCAAAATCTCAACATAGTGAATCCATTTTCATTTATCAATACACCACAATCCTCACCTATAACTATCACCTATAGAATTCACAATCACTTTATATTAAAACATAGAAATCACTAGTCTTGTTAATATTGTCTATATGCATGAATCATAAATAGTCAAAAAACATTCTTACAAGCCAAAACACCATTATTATTCATATCCTTTGCTCAACACATACAATTCATGATAGACCATGAATCTACCTATTACATCCTTTCATATATATCTCCTTTGTTCACTATGCTCTCTTTCTAACACTATATTTTTCCTACATACAATCTAAACTTCTTAAAACATGAATTTATAATTATTTCTTGATTCAAGAAACTTCCACATTCCTTTCACCTATATAGGGTGGTGGACTCCCTAACTACCACCTCACACCTTCACTTGACATATTAACTCATAACCACCTTAAGGAAATTTCATGAGACCTTAAACATCTATTACAACATTAATCATTATTAAATTTCATCACCACTCACTTAGACCACCTAAAACATCTTGAAATTTTGAAAATCCCTATTGGTGGGAAAACTAGTTTTGTCTTCTAATTTAAATTTCACTCATAATCATGACTCTCAGACACATCCTAGACCAACCTTAAGCATTCCTAAGATGCCCCTACAGCATAATCCTAAGGGGAGAAAAGAAACTAACACCCATATTCTTCTGCATTCAAATGTTCATATAAATCTATATGCTCTTTGCTTCCACACCTATGCCTTTGCTTCCTTATCCATGTTATCCTTTGCTCTTTTACATTCTACTTCTAATATTGTTGCTTGTACTTGTAGTTATCCCTCTTTCTTTGTTTTATTTCATAATCCTCTTCAATCATCATAGCATGTAGAATGAATTGCCATTATATATCTATTGCTTCCTCTAACAGTGTTGTTTATGTCTCTTCATCAGCATACATGTCCCATGCTATACTATTTTATTTCTATGGTGACCATTTCAAGGCTTCATGCTTGCTCATACTCCTTTTTTGACTTTCAAATTAGTCAACTCATCACTTTTCATCTTCTCTTCATGGATTGGCAAATCAGTGACCTTTTCCTTTACCTGTTCATTACATTTCTCATGCACTTCATGTGTTTCTTGATTTTACAGTACTCCACTATACTCTTAAAAAAAATTATTGTATATTTATAAAAAAAATATCTTCATAATATTCATCAAAAATTGCATTCAATGCATTACCTATTATTCCCTTACTTTTTTGGTCTAGCTTTATTGCATTTATGTGGCATGTTGTGTCTTCTTTTTCACCTGCTCTTTGATTTTCATATTTCCACTCTTTTTCATCAAATAGTTCACCATATTCCAAGTATAAAAATACCTCATCTTCAGTTTTACCTTCACTCTTCCATTAATTAACTTCTTCCTTATGGGCAATTGTCCAATCAATTTCTTCATCCCAATCATGTTCTTCTTTTTCTACTTCTTGACCTAAACTCAACCATGAAAAATCAATGTTAATCTCAAAATTTTGAGGCCCATCTGCCTCTCTCTACTCTTTCACGCCAAGTTTTGTTTCCATCTTCTTCAATTATCTCTCCATATATTCCATTACTTATAGGTTTTCCCTCTCTTATATTCTTTCTCTAAAGCTGCACTTAACCTTTTTTTTATTTTGATTCTACATTTCAGACTATACTCTTTCCACATCTGCATTAACTCTCTTTCCATCCTTACCAATGAATCCTTAATTTATTTTATCTCTATTTCCATCATTATCTCACTGTGGTAATCAGATTTGACCCTATTTCTTATTTTTCTTTCTACCTTTCCTTTCATTTTCATCTTGAGTACCTCATTTGGGTACATACTCCTTTTTCTGTTGGCCTCACTTGGACCACCTTATTTTGGTTACACTTGGAACACCTCTCATTATCTATCTTAAACCTCACTAGGGCCTTTCCACTTCTTATCCTTCACACTAGGACTATCTTCTCTTTCCTAATCTTTGTTTATGAGCTTCTCTATTTTGAGCTTGTTAATAGGTCTCTTGATTCAAGGCTTGCCACCATAATACTTATTACTTCTTTCCTCACCTATCACATACCATAATCAGTTCATCCAAACCAATAAATAAATTGAAAATTAACTCATACCTTTCTTTATTTACCCTCTTACTTTGTCTTTCAACAAGACTCCTTGCAAACTGACTTCTTGTTTGCTTACCTACAAATTCTTGATTAACATGAAACATGCATTATGAACAATGTAAGTACCAAATTTATACTTGTGTGTGTGTGTGTGTGTGTGTGTGTGTGTGTGTGTGTGTGTGTGTGTGTGTGTGTGTGTGTGTGTGTGTGTGTGTGTGTGTGTGTGTGTGTGTGTGTGTGTGTGTGTGTGTGTGTGCGTGTGTGTGTGCGTGTGTGTGTGTGTGTGTGTGTGTGTGTGTGTGTGTGTGTGTGTGTGTGTGTGTGTGTGTGTGTGTGTGTGTGTATTACCAAAGCATCTAGATGGCTATGATACCAAATATGATGCACAGCTGCAAACGAATTTCACTTCTCCTTACACTTTTCTTGTAAACTTACCAATCCTTCTTAACCAACATTTGAAATATCTTGTAAAAATGGAACAAAACTCAAATTCTTTCTTATCAAAAGTTACAAAACACATGAAAACATTTAAACACATTATTTCAACCATCTTAGTCCTTTATCAACTCTTTCCATAGCATTTCCCTTATCACATCTAACTCCTACCATGCTCCACAAAGTGTTTATTAGCCTCTTTTAGGGAATTCTTGCATGTATGGAAGTGTACGGATGCCAATCAATAAACTATACTCAACTTCAAATACCCTTTTTCTTATACTATCTATTCACTAAGCTACATCCACCAATTGATTCACTAGATCACTTTTCTAAGTGATTTTAGGTTACTATTAGGTCTTTTAGGGTCTTGTTTATACATAGTCCTTTCTAACAGTACAAAATCATACATTTTCACCAAACTTTAAAATCTCTTGAGCAACTCTATTACCTACCTAATGGCCAAGTTTGAACAAAATCTACCAATGGAATCACATTTCACAAGCATTTTTCTTTCAAAACCTTAGAAATAAGGTTGTGTAAGATTTTCAAGTCTAAGAAGGGTATAAATTCATTTCTAAATGTTTTAGACACTTTCATGACCCTGTGCATATTTTTTAGGGTCTGTATAATAGTTAGGCTCCTTTTATGATGTAGAGCTGGAAACAACTTTCACTTTTCCTTACACTTTTCTTGCAAACTTACTAAACATTCTTGACCAACCTTAGGACTATCTTGTACAAATAGACAAAAACTCAAAGTCATACTTATCAAAAGTTCCAAAACATACGTAAAACATTCAAACACCTTATTTTAACCATCTTAGTCTTTTATTAACTCTTTCCATAGCATTTCCCTTATAACATCCAATCTTACCTTGTTCCACAAAGTGTCTAGTAACCTTTTCTTAGGGAATTCTTCCATGTATAAAAGTGTACAAATGCCAATCAAGAAAATATAATCAACTCTAGATAGCCTTTTTATTACACTATCTATTCACTAAGTTACATCCACCAAATCATTCACTAGATTACTTTTATAAGTGCTTTTAGGTCACTATTAGGTCTCTTTAGGTCTTTTAGGGTCTTATTTATGCATAGTCCTTCTAACAGTATGAAATCATATGTTTTCACCAAACAAACTTTAAGATATCTTGAAAAACTATAATACCTAGATAATGGCCAAGTTTTAAAAAAATATACTAGTGGAATCACATTTCATAAGCATTTTTATTTCAAAACCCTAGAAACATGGTTGTGTAGGACTGTCAAGTCCAAAAAGGGTATAAATTCATTTTAAAATGTTTTAGACACTTTTATAACCCTCTCCATGTTGTTTAGGGTCTGTATAATAGTTATGATCTTGATCTAATCATTGGAAATCCATTTCCCATCCACTTTTCACATTTTCCAACAAGATCTTTGTATCACTAAGGCCATACAATCATAATTACAAGGTTTTAAGAGTAAGTTGTTAGTTTTTAACCTCTAGTTTGAGGAATTTCTAGCTATTATAACCCTGGATATATATTTTCACATCCTTAGAAAATTTAATAGGTGGTAAATTTCTATTTGGAGGTTGTTGTTCCATTTTAGTAACCTCTTCTTACTCCAAACTATGTACAATCATAGTCTAATATAAAATACATAAAACTTCACTTTTGATTAGAAAAGATACATGTGAAACACATGTTACCACCTAGAATGAACTTAAAGACAGTTGAAGACCCATATTTGCAATCATAATTTCATTTCATACAAACTCACTTACCCTTAAAAGGTTCTCTATCTCACTTTCTTATTTACCACCTATATGTGTAGACTCCTACAGGTCTAGCTTGTTCTCTAAGCCAAACAAAATGGAACTTGATAAAAGAATCATCACATTCAAAATATGGAAGGAAACCTCCTAAAAACAATCCACATATCAAAATCTCAACACAGTGAATACATTTTGATTTAGAAATACAACACAGTCCTCACCTATAACTATCACCTATAGAATTCACATTCACTTTATACTAAAACATAGAAATCACTAGTCTTGTTAATCTTGTCTATATGTGTGAATCATAAATAGTCAAAAAACATTATTACAAGCTAAAACATCATTTTTATTCATTATCCTTTTCTCAACATATATAATTCATGATAGGCCATGACTATGCCTATTACATCCTTTCATATATCTCTCCTTTGTTCACTGTGCTCTCTTTCTAACACTATATTTTTCCTACATACAATATAGAATTATTAAAACATGAATTTACAACTATTTCTTGATTCAAGAAACTTCCACATTCCTTTCACCCACATAGGGTGGTGGACTCCTTAACTTCCACCTTGCACCTTCACTTGACATATTAACTCATAACCACCCTAAGGACCTTTCATGAGACCTTAAAGGCCTATTACAACATTAATCATTATTATATATCATCACCACTCACTTAGACCATCTAAAACATCTTGAAATTTTGAAAATCCCTTTTGGCTATAAAAATGATTTTTTACTTCTAATTTAAATTTCACTTGTAATCATGACTCTCAGACACATCCTAAACCAAACTTGAGCATTCTTAAGATGCCCCTACATCATAATATTTGATCCCTAAATAGACTTTGGACTATAGGTCTCTTGTGTTTCATAAGAGGAGGGGTGAACCTCCCCGTCTAATGGTGTCAATAACTAGTTTTTACCAAGAGACTTGCCTTTATATTTACTTTTTCCTAGGTCAAAAAGTGCCTCAAAGAGGTTTTCACCTTCAGACATTAATGTTTGATTTTTTTTTTGTTTTTGACTAATGAAATTTACCTGCTCTCCAAAATAGGTAGAAGGATTTAGTCTAATATAAAATCCTTACTTATGGTCTCCAAGAGGAATGTGATTCCTTAATCCTAAAAAGTTGCATATGGCGTCATCATTTTCAAACTCATTTAATGGTAGTGTTGACTCTTGTTGGTCCATTATATCAATTGTGTATGGTAAAAGGGTTAAATGTGAAGGTTGATAAATATGTTAATGGTGAAAATGGCATGGGTGTTAAAAAAATTTGTAGTGGTAAGGTCATCATAGATGTTATAATCAGTCCCTACATCATCTTCACTATTTGATGGTGTTGGAATATAAATAAGGTATATGGGGTCACCCCTAGGTAGTTTAAAACTAATACCATGTGTTACTTTTTACTTGGTCATTGAGACTAGTCCAATCATTCCTTGTTGATGTCTCCCCTAGCCTCTACCTTCATAAACTAGGTGATCCATAATTTGGTTAGGAATATGATAATTTGCACTTTGGTAATAGATCAGTGCAAATCCATGAATCATCTTCTACCAAGGGGTCCTATTTTAAGTTAGAAGCCAATTTGAAAATAACGGGCTCATTCAAATATGATTTTCCCTTGGTTTCCTACTTTAGATGAGTGGTTTTGGCCTTTAGTCTTCCATAAGCTTTTGGATTTTTTAGAAATTTGGATATATGGAATGCATTATGGGTAATGTATTCTCTGAGACCTTTGTCAATTATATATAATTGGTTGGAAATATCTAATGGAGGCATGGTTGAGGTAGAGGTTAAGCTGATTAGGTCAATGTAATTAGCTTCTAGGCTTAATTTAATGGCTTTTCCTTTTTCATCTCTTTCTCCATCTAATTTGTGTATAAGATTCATGCCAAATTGATAGTTATATATTTTATACTTGGACTCGAGACATTTACAATACTAATATAGATGAAGATTAGTAGGTATAGTCACTTCCATTCTTGAATGTGGAAATTTTATACACTAATGCAATGTAGAAGGTATAGCCCTAATTTCATAGATCCAAGGTCATCCCAATAAAAAATTATAAGATAGTTCTAGATCTAAAACATAGCAGAGTATAATTGGTTAAAGGCCCAATGACAAGTGGCAAGCTAATAGTACCTTGAGATTCCCATTTTTTATTATCATATACCTTGATAAAGATGGTATCTAGACACAAGTCATCTATTGTTAATCCAAGATGTTTGACCAACTTTAGAGACATAATGTTTAGGCCCAAATCATTATCTACAAGGATGTATTTAAATATGTGGTTCATTAAATCGACCTCAATATACAATGGGTTATTATGTAGAGGGTATAGAGATAAAATGTCACTTTAGTCAAAGGTAAGACATTGGATAGGGGCCAAATGTCCTATCATGGCTTGTAATTTGTTTGGAGTGATGTCATTTAGCATAAAGGATTGGTTCAAGCACTCATTCAATATGTCTTTATGGATGATTTATGTATGAAGTAAATCCATGATGGATATATGTGAAGGTGAATTCTTTATTTATTCCACATTATCATGGGTCTTCACCTAAATTTTTTTAGTGGGTTTGTTTTAGATAGGCATGGAAGGTTGAACGGGCTCACTTATAGTATTTAGATGTGATCTTTTGATAGTGACTTTGGCTCATCAAGTTGCAATTATGAAATATTGATCTAGAAATTGGATTTAGTAGTCAGTTGGGTAGGTAATGATACTTGGAATGATAATTATAGGATAGTGTTGAGCTTGGTATTAACATGATATGTAGAATAATGACTAGCATAATGAGGTTAGTAAGCATTTCTTGATAGATAGGAATTATTGGATGAAGGTCTAGGTCTATTGATAGTTGGTCAAGGATTAATGGTGATAATAGTAACATGATCACCTAAAATGTATTCTAGAACATTATTTTAGGTATATGTGATGACGTGATAGCCTCCTTGGTTAGTCTGGTCATTTTTCCTTTGGTTTTGACCATTTTGTTGTTGTTATTATGGTTGATGTTGTTGTTGTTGATTTTGAAATGGAGTTATCTATTGTTTTTGGTATTATTCTTTGTTACTATTTTATTTATGTTAGGGAAATAGATTCTGGTAGATACCCAAGTTATGATTGGTCATAGGAGCATGGGTTTCTCTTTTTATCTCTCCATTTTCCACCATATTCTCAATAAAATGTATGAGTTAGATACACCATCATATGGAATGTCCTATAATGCAATGGTACTCAAAAAATTCATGTTCTTTGTACCAATGAGTAAAATGAATCCCTTAAGGAAATATATTTAGTATTAGTTAAATGATCATATTTTATTGAACCAATCTTTAGAACATAAATTTAATAGGCTAACCAAGGTCACTAAATTATCTAGAAATTAAAGGTCTTCTCTTTAGAGGAGGGGCTTGTAGCTATTTTTGATTCTATGTCGATTGGTTTTTTGATGGTCTTGGTTAATCTTATAGAAGAGGTGGTTACTAGATAGGTGGAGATAAATGGATAGCTGGTGATTGCACAATCTAAGCATAGCATGATTTAGTGACTCTATTTCCAAAAACATTCTTATTATGGTTATAGGGCTTAGGTCTCTCATTGTTGTTAGATTGAGCTAGCATTAAAGATGGTATTTGAATTGGGTTTTAATTATGGTTCTAACCTTGGTTTTGGTTTTGGTTTTTCTAGCTTGGATGTTCATTTTGGCTTTAGTTAGAAGAAGATAACTTTATTATCCCTTTGTTGATATGGACATTCTCAATCTATATTCCTTTCTCTATAAACTTTTAGAATGTATGAGCATATTTCATCTCGAGATGGTAAGATATATCACTATGTAATCTCCTATTAAATATCACAACCAACTATTTATTTGGTAAATTATGATTAAATTGACTCACTAATGATCTCTAATGTTAAAATTATGTAGCAAAGCTTTTACCCGTCTTCTAATTAGCTTGGACCAAACTCAAAATAGTAATCTTAAGCTTGAGATTACATTAAAAGTGTTGTAAAAAATTCTCTAAGAGATCATCAAATTTAGGTATAAAATTCTTCAGTAATTTCAATAGCCATTCCAAGGCTTGTCTAACTAGACTCCTTGAAAAGAGAAGAAGCAAGTATATGTCACTATATGCCACTGGATAGCATGTAATAAATAATTATTTGATATTATTTAGGGTCACCTTTGCCCTTATATTTTTCAAAATTAGGTGGCTCATAACCTGGTAGAAATGGTATTTATAGATATTCCATGTTAAATGGATAAGAGCATATTTCATCTAGTTTGAATTTATTTGTTTTTTTTCCAATCTATATAGCTTGAATTGCATCCTTTATCTGTTTCAACTCTTGGGCAAGTAAATTGGATGGAATGGCCTATTTTTGTTGAGATCATCGAATCAAAAGTGGATTACCTTGATTGGGGTAGGCATATTATGGAATATTAGATGAATTAGTTAAATGACTAGGTATAAGTATTTATGAATTGGGATTATATTATGGATATAAAATATGTTTCTATTGAAACACTTTCTAGTTTGGATTGGATATATAACCCTGACTAGTAATTTATTTTATGGTAATGGCATTTGGTTTTGTGGGATGTATTGGTATTATTGGGTTTGGGAGGCAACTTGATGCCTACTCATCAAACCTTGATATATATAGGGAACACATTGTTGACTAGAACCTTATTGTTGGTGGTGTTAAAAGTTGGACCCTTATTGCACGTAGAATACCCATTAGGTGAAAGGAAACTATTGTTGAACACTTAGTACTATGGTACATAACAACCTTATTATTGGTTGAACACATGTTGTTGGATCAGGACTTGTTGAATAAGCAATTATTGTTGGTTAGGTAACTATTGGGGGTTTGGTACTTATTTTTGTTGAATAAGTGTTACTTTTTTACCAATATAAACATGTTGTTGGTTAGGCAACATTTGTGATTGTTGAGGTATATTGGTCTATGTTTATTATGGTAGAACATTTATTATCACTTTTTGAGGTGACATAGTGTTATGCACTTATTATGATGGTAGGTTTGTATGTTATTGGTTCATTTCTCCCTATTACACACTCAAAGAAGTAGGTGGTTGAGGAATGGAGGTTGCTTGTTAATTTTGGGAAATAGGCATACCTATCCCCTATTGTTATAATCCACTCATGGCATTATTTGAAGGAATATGTTGTGTATTACTCAATGGTAAATTAGACCCCCTTTGGTTTAAATTAGGATGCACTTGTATGCTATCCACAATGTTTTGATTAAGGTATTATGTTTGAGAGCTAGTCTCTTTAATCAAAATAAATACCCAACCAACATGTTTTTACTAAATGGGTCTATGTTTTGGTTTTCATAGCCTAAAGCATCTATTCTTTGTTTCTTTGATGAAGTTATCCCAAAAAATGGCATGTTAAAAATAGCCTTGCATTAAGATTACAATCTAGGTTGAGATAGTTTTGGTACGCTTGTTGTACATGTTCCATTGTTCATCCATAGGGCCTTTCCATTTAGTAAGCATATTTTTATAATGCTATGACATTTATACTAAGTTCTGACTATAACTAGTTGATGCTTGTTTAATCTGTTAGATTCAAGGCACATTACTAGGAGTTCTAATCAAACTACTTAGACTTTCATAGGAAAGTCTGGCAAAAATTTGGTTCCTACTTTGATATCTTTGATGAAAACTTTGTCTTTATTCTTTAATAAATGATACTCAAACAATTATAAATTGTAGTTTATCTACATTGGTATCATAACATAGTAGGGATATTGTCATTGGCTTTGTTCAATGTTAGGCATCATTTGAGTAAGGTATTATGTTGTTTACTCTTATTCTTGACCTAGATAATAAGGTTTAATCACCAAATATTATGTTAATGGGTCATTCCTTTGATCAACATATGGAATGTTATAATATAGATAGGTATCTATCTCATAAACTACATTGTCATATGACTTGAATAAAAGGGTTATTGGTCACAAAGTTCTCATAGTCTAAATTATACATAGTCCTGCTATGTGTGTAATGAGGTATGTTTAGATATATAACTAAGTCTTGTGAAAATTAAAGGGTCCAAAGGTTACAAACAATTGAGGTCTAAAAATAAATAACCTTTGACTCTATTAAAGAGGATGAAAGGGTAAAACAACTTAAATAGGTAAAGAAAGATCAAAACAAACACAAAACTAGTCTAACTAATGATACTGATTTACCTAAAGGTAGTTATAATAAGTGGTAAAGGTAACACAAAATGTCAAAGCTCATTAATGGTTAAGGTACTCATTTTCCTAAAGGAATTTATAATCAATGGAAATAAGTATCTAGACAAAGTAGAACAATTACAAACTATGATCAACGAATAACAATGTTTTGCCAAAAGGTAGATATAATAATTTAACATGAAATATAAGGATAAACTCAAAAACAAATAAATCTAAATTAAACTAAACTAAGGCAACTATCTTGGATGACACTCGGTAATTAGCTCACTAATACTTGATACTTGATTCACAAGAGATTATTAGAACAATGGAACTAGGACACTTGGAATTCAATATAAAAAACTTTAAATATAAGGTATGTGGTAAAAACTTCACTCAAATGATGCTTAAACAAGGTACAAGATAAACAACAATCACTAGGTCTAGGCAAGGGGTCTTTTAGATCAAATAGGAAATCAACCCAAGTAACACAATCCAAACACAAAAGGTAGACAAGTGTTTTAACATTTTAGGGTTTAGCTATGTAAATCCTAAGCTTTTTTAAAGAGCTAAGTTGTATAAATTAGTGAAATAATATGAAATAAATAACCATTGATTTGTTACAAAATTTGACCTGCTTTGATTTTCTAAAATTAGTAATAAATATGTGCAAATAGAGACTTATCTAAAAAACACCTAACATGGTAGATTTGAATGATAAAAACTAGGTTATGGATATATCTAAGTATCATATATAGGATCCTTGAATCAAATATCCCCTTGGATAGTATCACCACACTAGGACAATAGTGCCATGTGGTTCTAGTGTCTTGAAATGGCACTAGTGTCATTTGTGCAGGACTATTCCTAAATAATGGGTACACATGTGCCTGTGTTTTTGGGTTTTATTCATATGTGCACAATTTTAAACTCTATATTGTGCTTGTAATAGATGATTTATGATGCATAACCTAATCCTCCTTGCAAGTATGGCATGAGTTAAAAATGTGTGTTTTCTAGTAGGATATGCTAAACATCCTCAACACCCCATTATGAAGAAAGGTCCCTACATACCAATTCTCTAAGGAGGGATAAAGCTCGATGTAGTTCTCCCACCTAAGTACTGGTGCAAGTTCAAGTGAATTCTAGAATGATAGTGGTCTTGAATGCCTTGAGTGCATTTGAGATTAAAAATCTTTGAAATATGGGCTTACGGAAGTTGTAGATGTTGGTAAGCAAAAGTAGGGTAGAATAAGGATTAATGACCTTGATTTTTCTCAACTTATTTATTATTTTAATAGGTTTTTTACATATATTTCACATCTAGTGGATATAAGTCTAAGATTCTTGATCCTGTAATGTTTCATAGCTTGTGAAGATAATAAAATGTGCTTAGGCTAACCTTAAGAGGGTTACACATTTGAAAATATGTCTATTTTAGAGATTTAGGGAAAGGGAAACTATCATCATGTGGCTCTGATGTCCTTAATATGGCACTAATGTCCAACTATCAAGTTCTTGAGCATGAAGGGCCAAGATCTAAGATTGAAGGTATGGGACTATGTTTTAGCTGACTAGGGATGATTGTGATCAGCATAAAGGCTATAAAAGTGTGATATAAGGATATAGGATAGGGTTAGGGCTAAGCTAAGAATAAGGTGTCTCAAGTGGCACTCTCATCCAAATACCACTTTTAGGTGATTAAATTCCCCCCCACCTTTATGCTAGAAATACAATAAAGCTAATTGAGTAAAGTTGAGTAAACAAAAAAGAAAGAGGAAAATAATGAATACACCTCATTGGGTACGTGAACCAATACATGATCTTGATGACAACCTATGTATGTGCATGTACATAGTGATCAAATCATTGAATAACTTGGACTAAGTTGATAGCTTGCTCAATCCTTATATATGGGTGGATCAAAAATTTAATCTGATTTTGACACCATCATTGCCCACCCTTGTTTGGTGGATCATGATCTATAAATAACTTGGATTAGACTGTAAGTGTGTCTAACCCTTTCATGTGGGTGGATCAAGAACTCAAGTAGACTATGATTCCATCATTTCCCACCTATGTGTAATAAATGCATCTAAAATTGAATTGTACAAAGTACTAGAAATATCTAACTGAGAATATTTAATCATGTATGTTAGCTTCACAACCACTTGGGTATATTAGGTGGCTCTAGGCCACTCAATAATGCCAACCACTGTATATGGAGTAAGGCATGAAATTGGTGACAAAATAAAATATGATTTCAAGTATATATAGCATAGATAATGACATGGAATTTGTTATTCCATCTGATCAACCTGTGTGTAACTAATCATATGGAAATATTGTACCATGCACATGCCCCTAATCTGATATCTGAGTATAGTAATTCTAGATTGAGTTGTAATAATTGTATTTGTGTATTTAAACTAAATGTGGGAATGATCATGCCACACATAATTCCCCTAATATGATAAATTAATATGAATCTAAGTTAAACTAGTGTGAACATGAGTAAAACCTAAGCATAACTATCAAAACTATAGTTGTATATGTGCAAAATTATGTTGTACCTAGTGGATTGTTCTGGCCAATCTGAACTATGTTAAAATTAAGGATACTAGATAGTAGTACCATTTCTTGGATAGTAGCATCATGTTTCTAGTGTCTTAGTCTGGGCACTAATATCTATTTAGTCTAAAATCTGAGTGATTAAACTACTTTATGAGTCCCTATTTTTACTATGTATTACCTATGTTTGATTTCCTAAAACTAAGCTTGTGTGTTAAAAATGTTTTATGAATGCAATGTAGGATCCTGATCTCTATGACAAACCCCTGTGAATTCCCCATATTTTGAGGGTAGTTTTTGACCTATGTAATAACCATCCTTAAAATAAATATCTCTTCAAAATGTGTTTGTTAGAGTGTATATGATAAATGCATGATAATCCAATACAATGTGCAAACATAACATCATAATGTAAAATAATCTAAGCATAAGTATTTAGTGTAATATGTATGTTATACCTAGAATTGCACAAGGGTATCAATATATATGTAATCAATGTGTATAATTGCAAATCTAAATAGCTACATAGGGGGGATAGGGATTGATGTCTATCACAACACCCAAGTAGGAAGGGTAGATGCATGAGGTCTCTCATGACATCAAAAACTTATGTGTGTAATAATCAAAGACCAGTGTCATGTCCATGATGCATATAATAAATCATATATACAAAACACAAGAGGTATGCAAAATAGGCCAAGGGGGCACAATACAAGGGACATGGGTAGATGTCACTAAATCTAAGAGTAGAAGACATTCAAGGACATGTTCAGATGTCCACATATGTTTTTGGATGGTGGATCATAATATTATTATAATGCCTAGTTCTTGAAAGGGTGGGTGTGGAGGGGAATGCCCCCCACTATGGTCATCATGGGTGTCTAGGGGGATTTATTAAAAATTTATTATAAATTATTGTAATTTCATAGTAAATCTGGACCATTCACTAAGGTTTCAGATCTAACAGTATAAATTATGTTTGTGCATTTTTCCCCTAATATGTAATACTCCTTTTATATGAGGGCATTGTAATCACAACATATTATATGTGAATGAAGAGTAGATTGTAGTGTATATATTGCAGGTTTTATTCTTTCATTTTGTTGGATTGGATAAAAAAAATAACTAGTTGTTTTTATGTGTATGTAACCCATATTAGGTGAACCACATTAAATTTAGATCTATCTTGTGTTGTGTTTTCTACTTTTTAATTTTGTCTTTATTTCATTACTATTTCTCTATGTTTGTATTCCTAACATATGTAAGCGAAAAGCAAGTTGTCATAGAGACACATAAAAGGACATGTTCAAATATTTACATACATAGTTAGAAAATCACACACAAGTGACCATGGTCACATGTCTAAGGCATACATGAATATAAGTGGTGTAGATATAAATAACAATGGCATATTAAAATTCCCTCGAATATAAGAAACATAGGAAACACAATCAAGTCTAAACAAGGAAATATAGATATCAAAGTATGTATGAATTAAGTATAAATATATGTAAATTATAGGATATACATATGTTGAGTCTAACTAGTGATTGTCGACAAAAATTTTGAGTATGAGTATCAATGATCAATATCAAGATATAACAATGCTAAAACTAGAATGTATGGATAGAACTTGGTAATATAAATTGTGTATAAGATGCCCCTAAGTGGATGAATGTGTTAAATAAATAAGCATGGATCACTATATATTCCCCTAGTGGGTAGATGATAACAAGTTTAAATCAGTGTAGTTCACCTAAGTCCTATATGTAAAATACAAGCACTCAAAAAGAAAAAGTGAAGCATGTTTATATGATAAAAATGACTGTACTAAGATAGCTATCATATGTAATGTCTGGAAAGTATAAGAAATGTAAACATATCAATGCATACAATCTATAATTTTTTTGTTTTCTAAGTAATTTTGAATTTTTTTGTGTTTTGGCATGTTATATTGTTTTTGTATTTTATGGATATAAGTTATGTACAAGCAAATGAAAATAAAATATGTATAAGGATCAAGAGAGAAGATAGTATGTATAAGATGGTAGGAATCATACTAACTGATGAGTCTCATGGGAGACTCACTATCATTATGACCAATGTCAAATAAAGGAACTATGATCATGCATGTTATGTAAAAGGGTATTTATGATCACATAATCTATTGTAGTGAGTAATCTATATCTATATTTGCATGTGTAGTAGTGTTATGAATCTGTGGTAGTGACTATGATGCCTTGTGAATTATAAGGGTCTTTGGAAGCCATCTACTAGAAAAAATTTAGGTGACATATTTGTAGACACCAAAATTGTGTCGACTCCCCTTGGTCCCTTACACATCTTATTAATTTAAAATAAACAACTTATTTTAAATTATGACATCACCTCAACACCTCACCTAGGAAACCTCGCCTTAGACACCTCACCCTAAGACCATTTCCTACCCTATGACTCACCCTATGACTAAGTCCTTCATATCATAACCACCTAAGACCTATTCTCACTCCTTTCCAACTGCCTAACCAATACTCGTGCATAATAACCCCATCTTTTGACCATTTTCCAACAACAAATGCACATGGCAGATGGAGAATGGGCAAAAGGCTAAAAATAGACCTTCTACCCATTCTCTAGCCACCAATGTCAGTCAAATGTTAGCCAACGCTGGTGGAATCACTAACGCTAGTTTCTTAAATAGAATTCTACCTGAATGTCTAATCTCGAATCCGAATCCCAAATCTCTCTCTCACTCTCTCCCTCAGACCCTTAGATGTGGATGTGCACACTCTAAGACCAAGCATCAAACTTTGACTAATGCTCACCTGGCTACAAAAACTCTGCATAAGTCACTCCAGATTGGATTGGAACATTGCACAAGGGCTTCGACATCAGCCACAATAGGAATACGCATTCTAACACCCTTGGTTCTTCTAACAGAGCTAAGTATTCTTCTATTTCATTTCAATAATTTAGAATACATTAGTAATTAGTTTCTATTTACTATTTCTAAATACTATCAACCAGACCCGACTTCCTACATAGAAAGGCTGAAAAGCCTTCCTTCTATTCTTATCCTCTTTTTACACCTATCCCTAACCTTTGCCCTCTCTCAGACCCTATTCACTATCGTGCAACCCTGCATAGACCCTTAAACTCCTAGAGTCCTCTATCGACCATAGACATAACCTGAAACCCATCCAAGGCCCCACTGCCCCTACTGACATTGGTAACATAACCAACATTAGCATATTGACCAACTGATGCTGGCAGGACTACCGACATTGGCGACTGTGACAGACTAATTACAGAGAATAGGTACACATTGTCTACTTTCTCTTTATTAGTCTTTCACCATTTATTTTTATACAACACTCTTTTTCATAAATAGTGGACTGTCATTCCTCACGGAGCTCTATGCTTCCAGGACTGAGCATTGCTTGGCAGTCCACCATATCTTTATCTAACACTCTCTTTGTTTGAGTTTCTTTCTTATCTACAGGCGTCTTCCTCCATAGCCAAAAAGGAGCTCCTACAATGTCTGAATATGGTGTGCAACTTAATCTGGGTAACGTACAAACCCCTGACCATTAACCTTAGTTTCTTTCTTCTTCTGAATGTAATTAGCAAAAATGAAGAGAAATATTCTAGCACGCCCGGTGGGACCCTGGAGTTTTCCTTGGGTTCATATTTTTCTTCTAAAAAGCAAACTTTCATATAGATGCATTAGGGAAAATATTTTCTTCTTGCATCCTTCTTCTATCTCTTTATTTTGAAAATAAACCATTAACACAAGTTTAAAAGAACATCTTTCTTTTTCTTCTTGTCACTTTTTCCTTGCATCTTAGAGTAGTGAAAATTCATACTCTTAACCTCTTCCCCCATTGTTTCCATCTGAACAACACATTTCAATTTGGGTTAAAAATTATTGCATTTCACTCTTGCTTGAATGCATATTTAGCCTTCTCACTTAGTAATTAAAAATGCATTATGAATAAATCATAGTGCACATATGTTACATAACCAGACCACATTCACATCAAATTAAACACCTAAACATACCTGAGACAAGGCTCGTCTAGGATTTCATCACCTAGTGGATACCTTACCCTTCTTGGCAATCTTACTTAGACTTCATTACCAAGGGGAGGATCCACTCTGTTCTCTGGTAGAGTATAAACTATAGGAAAAGTATATATTGGCTAAGTGGCCCAGCTCGGCTCTGGGTTCATGAAGTGAAGGGAGCAAGCCTCAGTACTAGGCCACATACTGAACCTAACAAAGATTTTTGAGCACCAAAACATAACCCAAAACCAGCTATAGACTTCCTCTTTAGGACCCATTCTAAAAGTCCAATTCCCAAACACATTCTTCTAAGGCATAAGCCACCACGACTCTAAAATTTATTCTTAGGAATTTAACATTTAGAGGTTGCTTGCTGTCATCTATTTTGCTATTCTTATCTAGTTTTTTGAGCAGGTAAGGTCGCATTCTGAGGTCCAAAAACAACTCAAAATTTCTCTTTATTCCAAAAACTTTTAGTTTTTTGAGTTTTTGGAAATACACAGACACTGACATCAATTTTTCCATCGATGTCAGCAACTTATCTTCACTGACATTAGTTTTTCCACTGACGTCATTAACATATCTTCACCGACATCAATTTTTCCACCGATGTCGATCACTGTCAACAAATTTTCTTTCAAAACAACAACCTTAAAACCTGACTTTTTGCTATTAAACATAACTTTTGGTCTCCTAAAACTGAAACATATAATTTTTAGAACTTGAACACATTTTACCTTGGATGGTTTTGACACGTAGTCAAGCTAAAACTCTTGTTGACCATGCAAGGCAACAACCACTTCCACCTTCACCCTTTACACCAAGCAACCAAATGGAGTATACTTCAGACACTGAGCGTACTCCTATCCAACCAACCCCCAATCAACCTTTAATTGTTCCTAAAGGGGATTAAAATTTTGAGATATTCCTTGACCACAATGTCAAGGCTCTCCAACACTATCTCGCTAGAACCCAAATGCGAGATCCTTCAGGTAACACAATTTATGGGATGCCAACTTCTCTTACTGAAGCGGCAATGATATTGATAGTGTCTGCTACCCAACCTATGACCATTCAAGCCACTACTTCAACCAATAACCCAACCATGTCTAATGTTCAAGATTTGGCCTCCCCTTTTATCTCTAGACCTACCTCCATTGGGGTTTTCATACCCCCTCAACCACAAACAATTCAACCAAGTTCGACACATTTCCAAAACTTAATTGTCTCTATCCCACCCACTCTTGTGCCTATAAATACAAGAGTGACTACCTATCCTCTAACTAGTGTTGCCACCATCCAACCACCTTTGGCGGCATCCAGTCAAGTTGTGCCCTTCAACTTCATGGCACAACCTCCCTTGGCCTCAACATCAGTCCCTATGATGAACTACCAATATTTTGCACCTATACAAATGAAACCAAGTACATCATACGCCCCTCCCAACACCTTCCAGGTACCCTACAACTTACAGGGTTCCCCTCATGCCAATCCATCTATCGATCTAATCAAGATGTTGATGGATAAGATATCCAACCTTGAGACATCCATTTTTGGTGCAAGCAATATCCTTTCATACAAAAAAATATGCAACTAACCCATTCACCCTTTGGTGCCTATTAGACCATACCCTAGCCAGTGGGAACTCCCAAAATTTACTCACTTTCAGAGTAAATAGGACCCACAACAACATCTACGAGTGTTTAGTCACGCTTGCTACCTTATAGCACACGACGATGCGTTATTACTTCGTACATTTCCCATGTCACTTTTTGGTGTCACCCTTGATTGGTATAGTTCTATTACTAGTCACTCTCTCTTTACTTTCACTCAATTAGCTCAACTATTCCTTGATCACTTTTTAATTAACATCACTAAAAAGGTCTCCATTACAGACCTATATTCTATTAGACAATTCGATGATGAATCAATAGCTGACTTCGTTGCCCGTTGGAGAGGTTTAATCAACCAACTCTCCTTTTCATTACCTCAACGTGAGCTCATTTATCTCTTTTCAAGAGCATGTACCAATCACATCTCATCTACTTTGTGGGTTCAAACTTTCCACACATTTGACGAAGCTTTCACCATGGCCCAAAAGTTTGAACTCCGTGTAATAGAAGAAGATAAGGTCAAATTGTGTAACACAAATATCAACACAAAATCCAATAACCCTTCTTCTAAACCCTCTTCCTCCCATTCCAAGTCCAAGGGATTGGCAAATGTTGTGGTACTTAGATCATCATCTTCTACCACAACTAACAAATCTAAACCCTCCACATCACAAAGCATCACAAAACAATTCCAACAATGTTATATACAGCGTCAATACACTCCAATAGGAGAATCATACGCTTCTGGGTTAGATAAACTAGTAAAGCAGGGGGTCCTCAATCTCCCTCAAATCTGACCACCCCAATTTGACCCCTCAAAATCCATCCCTACATGGTATAGGGAAAATGACTTTTGTAATTATCATTATGTCAAAGGTCATGACACTGACAATTGCAAAACCTTCGAAAACATTGTCCAAGACATGCTAGACAAGGGGGATCTTGCTTTGGATAACCCAAATGTGCTGGCTAACCAAAACATAGACATATCTAGGTAACTATTCCCTAACCATCCCCCAAGTCAAAATAACGTTCAGACCATGGTCGATAATCTTCAAGAGCGCAATATACGCATGGTCAACATGGTCTTTCATGTCATTCCTAACCAACCTCTTCCACAGTCTGAAGAGGTTAGTCAACCTATTTCTCCACCATAGGTAGAAGAGCCTATTTTACCCATATCACCCCCACAACATCAAACACCTACTCTACCCATTCTTTTACCTCATGAGGAACCTGTATTACCTATTCCTCTTGCCCCCACCTTTCCTCTTCTTCTACCATTAGAAGAAGTTACCATTCATGCCTCACGCCCTCATGAAGAAGGGGCCATAATCCCTCTACTTCACCCTTTAGAAGAATCTTCTTCTCTTATTTATCCTCCACCAATGGGGGATAGTCCTCCATCCACCAACCTTTCACACGAAGGAGAGTCTACTTTGACCTCTCCAATATTGGAAGATGCTTTGACGATACCAATGCCACTAGCCCCGCCCTCATCCTTCCTATGACCAATGGAGGATCATACTTTCCATGCCCCTAGACCACAAGTGGAATCCATGATCATCCCTATGCTCTATCCTCTCGAAGAGCCACATTCTCCAATCCCTTCTGCACCAAGAGAAGAACTTGTCACTTCACCCACTTTGGCTGAGGAAGATCTGGTGAAATTTTTCTCTTGCCTTTGGCCTCAGATCACTGCATCTACCACTTTTATACTCTCACAATCACCTAACTCCTCCAAAAGACCAACTGTAAGACCTCACACAACATCACCTAAACCCTTCTCACGATTGGCAAAAAACTTAATATTTATCCATTCTAGGAACTTAAAACATGAGGTGTTATGGGAGCGACTTAAGGCTCCTTATTTTATACATCCCACTTCAACTGCCAACCCTTTCATGACAAATCATCTCAAAGTCAAAATCAGGCTTCTACTTCTAAATCTTCAGAAGCTCAACCATCCACATCTGAACCTAAACCCTCACAGGCATCTACCATGTTGAAATAGGTTAAATCTCTCAGTGTTTGCCTCGTATCGAACCTCACTCACCCACAGTGAAGGTAGTCTTGAACCTTGCCCCACATATAAGTAGTCTTTGCACCATGTTAAAGAAGGTTGCTAAACCATGTTGGAGAACTCCTCCCCCACCTTCACCATTGCCCTCTATTTTGGGCCCACATCCTTCTACTTGAATAAGAGTGCTCCCTACTCCAACACCTCACAAAAACAAATCACCTCCATTACTCCCTCTACCCATCAAACATATATTTCCTCCAAAAAATTTGACACCTCTCACCATGAACATCCCATCTACGCATGTGGCCACACTACCAAACAAAAAGATGGTACAAAAAACTCCTCCAACAACTCCTAAAAAGAAGTTATCAACCTCTATTGCAACAAAATGTGGAAATCCATTAGTGGGTTCATATGCTTTGATGTTATGTCAATTATTGTAGTCTTCTAGCATCATTCTCCCACCCATTAAGCCATACCAACCTCTCAAACCAAAACCATCTTGGTTCGATGACACTAAAATCTGTGCATATCATCATACACCTAGGCATGACACTAAGTGTTTCTGTGCTCTTAAAGTTGTCATTCATCAACACTTGAAAAAGGAGACCCCTTTCATCAAGAATCCTCTTGACCACCCTTTCAACAAACCACTGACACCATCCCATGTCTTCCAAACATCCTCACCTAAATCGGGATCTCAACACAAGAATATGGTCCCTTTACCACCTTCTCCCCCTTTATTCAAAATTAACACTATCAATGTGGCCACTAGGTCACAAACCATGAAGGATAAATGAAAAGAGAAGGTTTCTATTCCTTGGACATATCCATTTGTCAAGCCTTCTCAACTACCAAAACCCAAGATTTCAATCTTGGATACATCCCATCCAACATCTTTGAAGCCACTTCATGAACCCATGGTGAAACAACTTCACCAAACCCCTGTGAAGGTATCTTTGTATGACCTAATACAAAACTCTTCAATACATCACCAGGGCTTGATTAAAGCTTTAAAGGTAGTGAAGGTCCAACCCAAAGACCCCCAACCACTGGCTGCTTTAGTCAAAACATTACCCACCATTGCCTCCGTCACCATCAGTAATTCTGAGATTCCAGACTACAACCTGGAAGATCAATATTTTGCCCTCTTAAACTAATCCTATCAACCAAGCTTCGTAGGAGGCATCCTCGCATCACACTCCTTATTAAAAATAAGCTTCAACATCTTCTCTCTGTCTCATTTATCCAACTCATTGATTATCTGCAATAGGTGTCAAACATTATCCCTGTCACAAATGCAACTGGGGGAATTCAACTTTATACTGACTACCACAACATCGACCAAGCATCAACCAACTTCTTAATCATCCTTAACACGTGAACAATATGG
Source organism: Torreya grandis (assembly GCA_037957365.1). Taxonomy (NCBI): domain Eukaryota; kingdom Viridiplantae; phylum Streptophyta; class Pinopsida; order Cupressales; family Taxaceae; genus Torreya; species Torreya grandis. The sequence continues at coordinate 1,714,813 of JARHVA010001389.1, forward strand.
AAAGAAGCAAATGAGGCAAGTTTGCTCCTAATTGGCTTGTACCTTACATCATAATGCACAAGTGTGTATTAGGGACTTATTGTCTGTCTTCTCTCGAAGACCGGCGAAAACTTGAGCCCCTTAATGCCTTACATCTGTTACCATTCTACTTTTAATCAAGTAATCATTCACTTGATGTTTAACTTGAGCTCGTCCCTTGAGCAACCCCCGTCATCCTCATCCCTATTCCATTAACCCTTTTTCCCTACAAACATTAGTCAACCCTTTTATAAAGTAGTAAATGCTTTGTCCTACTAAAAGGGAAACCTCTAAACCTCTATAGTCTAGTCCATGACTAAAATTTCAGTCAACAAATATACATAAAATTGGGATGCCTACCAAAAGGTCATAAACTATAAATGTAGACTGCTCCCTCGAAGGATAGCTACATAATTGTTGTAATTGATAGACGGCTCCCTTGAAGGACAGCTATTCAAAGACATTTGAACATACAAAGCAGAATATAGACCACTCCCTCGAAGGATGGCTATGAATAAATTTTGCTACATACACAGCACCACATGACCATAAAACAAAACAACATCCCTAAGTAGACTTCCCGCATTGATCAGTCTACCATAAAATAAAATAAAATAAAATAAAATAATTGACTGACAAACTATTAAGTCATGGATTTGTCTATAGTCGTTCTCAGGGACACCTATAAAAGGGGCAAAGCTATCCCTACTAAAAAGGGTTACGTTATCCTGAAATATCACATAATCAAACCTATTACCCCAACATACTCAAGGGATTTTGAGCTCACTTAATGTCAAGTGATTCGAATACTTCTCTAACATAAACTAATGGTCAACGACGCAATGCATGAACGGGGATTTTGTTTGCAAAAACTCCTATCTATGCTATCATTATGGTCCTTGTCAATGAAAGAGAAACATGCCTTTCACTTCTTATACACCTTCATCACATATGACCAAACCAAACCTAACCAAACCAAAACATTTTCTAACCTAACCAAAACAAACCAAACCAATAACAACCAAACCAAAACATTTTCTAACCAAACCAAACCAAACCAATTCAACACATTTTTAACATAACCTCATGATTTATTTAATACCAATACTAATTTATGTTATATGAATTATCATAGCCCATTCTCACTCATTTATATGGAAAACAATACACATGGAAACTATCAACCAAACATCACCAATGTTATAGAATACACCATCACACAATATGGAAAAGGCTATAACATCATTACTCATTTCATTTTTAGCATACACCATCACTAATATGGAAAATTACTAAGGATGAAAAACTACATCACCAATGTTATAGAATACACCATCACATAATATGGAAAAGGTTGTAACATCATCATATACTTATCATTTCAAGCATGTACCATCACATATATGAGAAATGCTAAAAACCCTAACCTAACCAAACCAACTATCAACCTCTTTGAATCTTCCTCCCTTTTAGGCAGAACTACATTGGCATGAGGCCCTCACATGGGCTATATAGGTAGCACTCAATTGACATGACATCTTCTGAGGTTAGCTCGGCCATTCGTTCATTCATCTACTTGATGGATGAACCATATAACCTTTAACCATGACTTAACCTAGTCAAACCCAATCCATAACCTATCCTCTTCTTCCCTTTTGGGGAGAACTACATTGGCCTAAGCCCCTCGCATGGGCTATGTAGGCAACACTCAGTTTACATAGAGTCTTTTGAGGTTAGCTCGGCCATTCATTCATTTATCTACCTGATGGACGAACCATATAACCTTTAACCATTACTTAACATAGTCAAACCCAATCCATAACCTATCCTCTTCTTCCCTTTTGGGAAGAACTACATTGGCCTAAGGCCCTTAAAATAGGGGCTATGTAGGCCACACTCAGTTGATATGGAGTCTTCTAGGGTTAGCTCAGCCATTCATTCGTTCATCTACCTGATGGACAAACTATCTATACTAACTCAAAATCATGACCAAATAATCAGCCCTGACAATGTAGAAGTCACCTTAGACTTCTCATGGGGCACATTGGAGATCACATACATCTCCCATAACACAAAAAACAACACTTAATATTACTTATATCTCAACCCAACTTGACCAATGACCTTGGAGATTGCAACTATCTCCTCAGACCACGACCACTTTCGAGACAACTTTGCCTTGGTTGATTGCATATATGCTACCTCACGAATAGTTAGCAAATTGTACGCACCCCAAATTACGATTCTCACACCTATTTTCAAATTGAAACCAAGTTGATCCCCAATATTTATGACATTTTTGTGTTTTCCAGGAGCACTTACTAGCCTAGGATACTTGGAATATGATGACCATTGGAGCTACAGCTTTGATCATTTAACCCAATTAGCTATGACTAAAAAGTTGGGGCCTGATTACTTCGATTTTAGCACTCCTCGACCTTGCCTGTGACAATTTGACCTACCTATCATGCGAAGTGGTATACGTGTAATCTCAACTATTGTAGCATTCACACTCCAACTTCACCATATTCATTCACTATCTATCAAATCAGCAACTAATTTCAGATTGCCCTCTCTCGATTCCTGCTTTGAGGGGGAATACCTCATCCAATACTTGGGGCAACTAACACCTTATTTTTGTCTTGCATTTCATCAAGAACAACCACCAAGACAAAAAGGGCAAATGTAGACACCAAAATTGTGTCAACTCCCCTTGGTCCCTTACACATCTTATTAATTTAAAATAAACAACTTATTTTAAATTATGACATCACCTCGACACCTCACCTAGGACACCTTGCCTTGGACACCTCACCCTAAGACCATTTCCTACCCTATGACTGACCCTATGACTAAGTCCTTCATATCATAACCACCTAAGACCTATTCTCACTCCTTTCCAACCACCTAACCAATACTCATACATAATAACCCCGTCTTTTGACTATTTTCCAACAGCAAATGCACATGGCGGATGGAGAACGGGTGAAAGGCTAAAAATAGACCTTTTACCCATTCTCTAGCCACCAACATTGGTCAAATGTTAGCTGATGCTAGCAAAATCACCGACGTTAGTTTCTTAAATAGAATTCTACCTGAATGTCTAATCTCAAATTTGAATCCAAAATCTCTCTCTCACTATCTCCCTTGGACCCTTGGACGTGGACACGCACACTCTGAGACCAAGCATCAGAATTTGACTAATGCTCACCTAGCTATAGAAACTCTGCATAAGTCACTCTAGATTGGATTGGAACATTGCATAAGGGCTTCAACATTAGCCACAATAGGAATACGCGTTCTAACACCCTTGGTTCTTCTAACAGAGCTAAGTATTCTTCTATTTCATTTCAATAATTTAGAATACATTAGTAATTAGTTTCTATTTACTATTTCTAAATACTATCAACCAGACCTAACTTCCTACGTAGAAAGGCTGAAAATCCTTCCTTCTATTCTTATCCTCTTTTTACACCTATCCCTAACCTTTGCCCTCTCTCGGACCCTATTCACTATCGTGAAACCCTACACAAACCCTTAAACTCCTAGAGTCCTCTATCGACCATAGACATAACCTGAAACCCATCCAAGGCCCCACTGCCCCTACCAACATCAGTAACATAACTGACATCGGCATATTGACCAACTGACATTGGTAGGACTACTGATGTCAGTGACTGTGATAGACTGATTGTAGAGAATAGGTATGTGTTATCTACTTTCTCTTTATTAGTCTTTCACCATTTCTTTTTATACAACACTCTTTTGCATAAATAGTGGACTGTCATCCCTCATGGAGCTCTACACTTCTGAGACCGAGCATTGCTTGGCAGTCCACCATATCTTTATCTAACACTCTCTTTGTTTGAGTTCCTTTCTTATCTACAGGTGTCTTCCTCTACAGCCAAAGAGGAGCTCCTACAACATCTGCATACGGTGCGCAACTTAATCCAAGTAACATACAAACCCCTGACCATTAACCTTAGTTTCTTTCTTCTTTTGAATGTAATTAGCAAAAACGCAGAGAAACAATAGGTCCCCTATTTTGATAATATTAAAAACCCAATAATAATAATCTTGTCATAAATTGAGTGGTGGAAAGTCCTATAGAATCTATGACATATCTCTGATGCAAGGGTCTCTCTAATAATGGTCTTCATGGGAGAGTATGTGTACATGTTGATACCATAGGAGTAGACCTTACATGCACTATGGTTCTACTAAATGTTATGATGTATGCATAGGAACTATAATCTAAGGTATAAATTATAACCATGCAATATCTGGTAACAATGTTGGAATTGTAACTAGTGACTGTGCTAGAACTCCCTATGGGATGAGTAGAGGATACTTATATGGGAGAACCTAAAATTTGACCACATAATTTGTGTGTATATAGATGATACATATGGATTAGAACTAATATAACCATGTCCTACATAATACCATATCAAACACACCTACACTAGGTACTATTAGGAATTAAGTGGCTATATGTGATGGTCTAACCTATAATGGAAGCACAATCTCCCTGATGGAGATCTAAATATGACCACTAAAACCATTAATGATTGTATCTATGGGAATATATCCTAATATAAGTACCCAAAATGTTACAAAAGTGTCATAGTGCACATGCTAATGCTTAACCCATTGTCAGCCATAACACTCTAGATAGGAGGATGATCTATGTATGATCATATAAAGAGTGCATGTAAATTTATATCATCATCAAAAACATCCTAATTTGAGAATGTGATGAGTGGTACAGGTGTAAATTTAGTATGATACATGCCAATAATATTGTACAATGGATGTGACTCTTTTGTAAAAGTATGATATGATGTTGGTGGTGGATATGCCTGATATGTGTAGTGAACACCTAATGTGCTCCTTGACTCATTCATTGTGTGCTTTGGAAATGGATCTAATAATATCATTAGTGCCTTATTTTATATTTTTTTGTTCCTTCATTGCCTTTATGGGTGTGCGCATATCAATAATATTAGCCTCAATCAAATCTTGTATATTATGTTTTAGGCTTATCTATTTGTTTGTTGTATGGCCTAGTGCCCTATGGTACTTGCAAAATGTGTTATAATTGTAGTTATTTGGAATAGATGATGTCATATCAACTTATTTAATAGGAGGGAGAGATATTACATTGCATTCTAAGACCTACTATAAAACCCATTATGGTGACTCTAGAAGGTTGGCGAGGATTTGGTATTGAGTGGATAAAATCAATCTAGGAGATGGCTCTGAAGTTGTGTTGATTGTGGCCTTTTGATCAATCTTATTCTTAGTGGACCTTACCTTGTATGGAGTCTTATTTAAACTTTTAATAATTGATTACGATCTATTGGTATACTTGATTTTTCCCATTAATAGGAGTTTAACCTATCTTTCTTTGACTGTGTGGCATAAATCTGTGAATGCAAGAAATTTCTTGAACAAGATAGCTTCATGTAATAGTGGTAAAAGACTTTGTTTAAATATGTCTTGAAGATCTTGGTCTACCATGGGCATAGCTAATTTGGTTAATATAGTCTTTTATCAAAAGACGTAATCTACAATAGGATTATTTGACTTTTGTTTTAGTTGTGCCACTTGTGTATATGATATCTTATCACTGATGTTGCTAGAGAAATGTGTTAAAAACATGTCATCTAAAGGACTGAATGTTTTTGATAGATTGATTTGGTAAATCATAAAACCATTTTAGGGCATAATCCTTTAAACTACATAGAAATAACTTTGTGATCAACCAATTTTTGGCACGTAGTCTAAACATGATGCTTTCAAATATCTAAGATGATGCTTTGGGTCAACCTTGCCATCATATAATGTAATCTTGGGTTCCAATAAACTAGATGGCAATGGAGCTTCTCCTTTGTGATGTTCCAAAGGTGCATGTAAGAGAATATTAGAATATAAGGCATTTGATGGCCTAGTGGCTCCCTTCTTAATATGTAACACTTTAGACTACAAAGTATGAATCTTGTGCATAAGGGATTATACATATGGAGTGGAGGAACTAGTCACAAGAGGTTTATCTATCATTAAAGGTTGTTGAATTACAATTTTAGGTTGTGCTAGCTGAGTTGACCCCATTAAAGGTGTAACAACATTATTAATTAGGTGAGTTAAAGATTGACCATTATTTTTTTAATTCTTGATTTCTAATATGGCTTGTGTTATTTGTGCATGATCAAGGGGTTGTTCCCAAATTCTATCTTGAAATCCCTATAATATCTCATCTTTGTTGATAATTATGTCATCATTATTAAATGGATGGAGAGTGTCTCAATTTTCAATGTGTATATCATCTTATTATTGATTGTATTGTTCATATTCATATGTATTATCATTGAAATCCACATAATCATGGTGTAAAGGATGCATAGCTAGAGTTATGATAGGTATTTTATCCATGTTATATGCTTAGATAATAATAATTTGAATATTATCTATAAAATTACCACCTAATCTATAAATTCTTATTAATGGTAAAAAGAGAGATTTTTTAGATGGCATATAGTAAACAAATTGGAATAGAGCTACTAAAATAGAATATATGAAATCTAAAAAAATTAAAGCAGCTAATGAAAATATGAAAAAGAAGGATACAAACCCTAGGAGCATATAGAGTTAAGGTTTTTTAAATTTAGGGTTGATTTGAAAAAATTTAAATTATATTTAAATAAATTAAACCCTAATGTGAGACTAATTTAATGAGCTAGGTTATACTCAAAAATTAGAAAAATAGAAGTATGTAATCCTAATTTAGTGCAAAAAATTTTGGAGAATGAAAACAAGGTTTTTGAGTAATATTCAAAGTAATTCAGGTTCAACAAATGTTTTAAACCTTTTTTTGTTAAAACCATACTTTTACATGGATTAGGTGTACATAATGTTTCTTTGTTTTAATGTCAAGGACTAAGGGGTATCCATTCCACCAAATTCTCCTAGGGAATGATCTTGGCCTCATCCCTTATTGGTATCTACTGGGATTTGTACCTTAGTGTATGGCTAGGTAGTACCTTTTACACCATCATACTCACCAATAGACTACAACCCACTTGATTATTTTAACCTTTTAGGATTTAGCTAGTGTAAATCCTAAGTTTGATTAAAGGGCTAAGTGTTTAAATTAGTGAAATAATATGTAATAGATAACCACTATTTTATTACATAATTTGACTTGCTTTAACTTTATAAAATAATAATAAATATGTGAAAATAGAGACTCATCTAAAAAACACCTGACATAGAAAATATGAGTGATGAAAACTAAATTACGGATAGGTATAAGTGTCATATATAGGATCCTTGAGTCATATTTTCCCCTGGATGAAATGACACTAGTGTTTTTTGTGTAGGACCATTCCTAAATTTTGGGTGTAATTATGCCTAAGTTTTTGGGTTTTGTTCTTGCATGTATGAAATTTGAAACTTTGTATTGTGCCTATAATATATTATTTATGATGTAAACCCTAATACTCCTTATAATTATGGCATGAGCTAAAAATGTGTGTTCATTAGTAGGATGGGCTAGATATCCTTAACACCCCACTGTGAAAAGAGTTGCCTACATACCAATACTCTGAGTAGGGATCAATCTTGATGTATTTCTCCCACCTAAGTGTTGGTGTAAGTGAAACTGAATGATAGAATGATAGTGGTATTGAATACCTTGAGTGTGCTTGAGATTGGAAATATTTAAAATCTAGGCTTAGGGCAGTTATAGATTATAGTATATAGAAGTAGGGAATAATACAGATTAGTGACCTTTATTTTCCTCAACTTATTTCTTGTTTAAATAGGATTTTTTCATATATTTTCCATATAGTGGATAGAAGTCTAAGATTCTTATATTTATAGTATTTTGTGGCTTGTATGGATAATAAAATATTCTTAGGCCAACCTTAGGAGGGTTATATGTTTGAAAATATATCTATTTGGGAGATTTAGGGAAAGGGACACTAGTGCCATGTTGGGGAAACTAGTGCCATGTGTATTTAGTGTCCTTAATGTGGTGTTAATGTCTAGCTGGTAGGTTGTTGGGCATGAAGGGCTAGGATCTAAGAATGAAGGTTTGGGACTATCTTTTAGCTAACTAGGGATGAATGAAATCCACATAAAGGATATAAAAGTGTTATAGAAGGCTTTTAGATAGGTTTAGGGGTAATTTATGAATAGGGTTAGCACTCTTAGCATCCAAATACCACTTTTAGGTGGTACATTACCCCCCCCCCCCACTTTGCTATAAATTCAAAAAAATGAAATGACTATTATAAAGTAAAAATAAGCATTCTTGGACTTATCTTAGTTTTAAATCCCATGTATCTAATTTTGAGTATGTGAAATTGAGTCTATGTATGTGAAGCATGATCCAAAGAATGAACTATAAAATGGATAGAGTAATGCCTCTTAGGATAAAGGGATGTGAAAACAATGTGACATTTTTGAATTGATTTGACTTGATAATACAAATAAATAGTTTTCATCTAAAAACACACATGTAAATCAAAAAATATATAAATATCACCAATGGCTCATCCTATCCTTAAAAACTGACATGAGTATGCATAGCTTATTCCAAATTTTCCATCGATATACTAATGCTTGTGAGGAATTAAGTGTTAATCCAAAAATTAAATTATATGTGTAGGTAGAGTTTTTATACCCCCATTCATCTCTCAAGCATTGGTGTGTGGCATGAACTTAGAGTGAGGAGCACTCAGTATTTAGTAATAAATTTTGTAGTAAGTGGGGTTGACTAAAAAATTATAAGTTTCAAATGCACTAAATGGTCCTATGTGTAGCTAACACAAGGGTACAATCATGTCAATTGGGTTCATATATATTAACTTACTATGAAATGGTCTATTCCTTTTCATAACAACTCCAACCATGTACTAATTAGTACAGTCTAATGTTTAGCAAGACCTACCCAATTTTTTGTCAGGATTAGAGAGGATAACCACTCAACCCCTAGAAATCTTAGTATCAAATGCCCAATTTATATATCCCACTATAGAGTGGGGTTGGTACATTTTTGGGAGATGGAATCCCATGTCAATGCACCCCTAGAAAATGTTTGAGGGAGAAATGAGCTCCTATCCATAAGATAAATATAATAAAATAAATTAGAAAGACTTGTGAGGTTGTTTTTGGGTCACCCAATTCACTCAAGGCTTGGGGAAAGCATATGTGACATTATTTATGATAAGACTAAATAAACAAGGTAATAAACTAATCACTTTTGGGTATATTATTTCTATAAAGGGGATGAGGGGAGAGCATACACAATATTTTCTAATTTGCCAAAAACAAAGAAACTAGTCTAATAAACTTTGAAATTAGCTAATAAGAAAAAACAAAAATAAAGCAAAAAAGATCTTAAAAGCTCAAAATAAAATGTATGTTTATTTTAGTAACATTAACTCTAATGTGATTGAAAAAAAAATTCCCTTTACCTTGTTTGTACTTGTAAAAAAACATTGAAAATTAAAAGACAAGTGTGATTAGGTTGAGTTTAAGCACCAAATAAAAGTGTATGTGAGATTTATAAATTCCTAGACTTCTCTATCTCCAAATTTGTTCCCATAAAAATGTTAGGGATTTTTATTGTATCTAATACCAAAAAAAATTGAGTAAACAACATTCCATTTTGAGCTCTCATGTTTTCAGAAAAACATAGAGTGAAGATGCCATTTAACAAGGTGAAGCCATTATTTTCTTGCAAAAATGGATAGATAGAAAGTTCTTTAGTGAAGTCACCATTAAATAGGGTGAATCCATTGGTTATACTATGCCAAACCACTAAATATAATAGAAAAATAGGTGAAGCCACCTAAACCTAGTGTAATTTTACTTGGTACAGCCTCTATTTAGCAAGGTCTAAGCTATCGATTCTATTAGCAAAGCTACCATTTAGTAGGTCAAAGTCAGCATTTCAAAGCCATTAATTTTGTATAAATAAATATCATAAATAAATCATGGTACTAGTGAATTCACCATTATATAGGGTGAATCCATCAATTACATAAAAACATAATGACATTAATTTCAAGGCTAAAACTCTAAACTTGAAGAATTAAATGCATTTTTTAGAAAAACTAAACCTAGAATATCATTATATTTATATATACGAGATGTGTGGTCCCATTGGGCTTACCATTATGTATCTTATGTTTTTTAAGAGTACATAAAACATATATTAATCTCTTATTAGTATAAATGATAAAACTCAAGCATAAAAATACACTAGAACTAAACACTCTTGCCTAAGAACTAATGAGAGCATAACATAGTAAATAGGATCACAAAATAGAGATTAAAACAACACAAGTAATTTACCTCCTTTATCAAATTTGATGCTTATTTTTTGGCATAAGGATGTTCATGCTTAGTCTATGACAATTAGAGTCTTTTATAAATCCTTATTCATGGAGGTAGCACTTCTCCAATGATCACTTGAGGATTGGTGTGAATTTTGGCATAAAATATGCATTATAATAGTACTCTCAATGGATTATTGAAGGTATTACATTATAATAACCTTACACACAAAATCTTATTGGCATATGGTGTACACCCCTATAATTATATCTCTAAGAACTAACTCTAACCCTATGGAGGTAAGGTTAAATTATAACTTTGGTTGAGTCTAAAATAACCTAGGTTGATCCTGTCTAACCCTGGGTTAGGTGAAAGCACTCATAAAATCTTGACACCTTAGTTTCAGATATTTGTGAGGCATGAAAACTCACTTTAGATATTTTTGAGGTTATGACTCAAAATTTTGAAATATTTAAGAAATAATAAATCACTTTTTTAGCTCCTTTGACTTTTGACTTCATATTAGGCTAAAATTTCTTTTTTTTATAAATGAAATTCACTAATTTGATTTGGATTTTTTTTAGGCAAGATAATTAAGATTTGTAATGTAATTAATCTTGTTTAGTATTTTTTGGAATTTGGAAATTGTTTTAAATATTATGAATTAATATCTTGATAGGCCAAAAGTGTCAAATTATTAGGTCATAGTTGACTAGGACTGAAACTGAACTAGGTTATTAGTGCATATAGGGTAATACACCAAATAAACTAGCTTCGTCACATTTATAGGCAATTAAATCCATTACACAGATGATTTGGGCAATTCAAGTGATTTTTAGGCTTAAAATGTGTCATTTTCTAAAAATCAAAATAAATCCTAGTTTAGGCATGAAAGTGGCCAAAACTAAGTATATACACATAGCAACCAACAACATTGAGCTAAAAAAAATATGGTACAAATCTTAAGATTAATTCAAAGGAAAGAATTGAAAAAATACATACCTTTACTTACTTTACTATTGTATAAGAGAATCCATGTGATAAAAATGAAGAGGCATCTAATGGAGGGGACATGGACCTAAAAAATAAGAGAACTTAATTTTTTTACAAAAATATGTGTTATATGTAGAAATATTCTCTACAATATTAGGGTTTCAAAATGTCTTTCAATTCAAAAAAATAGTTAGTAAGAACATATTTATGAGAAAAAATCAAAAATTTTCAAAAAATATTTGATAGTTAAAGAATTATAAAATTAAATTATAAATAGGATTTTTAAACTATTCATTTGTAATTTTACTATTGTAAGAAAAATAGAGATATGAGAGAGCTAGAAGAGTAAAGCGAGAGACCATGGCTTAAAAATGATGAGTGTGAGTTGGGGGAAACATATTGACAAGAGCTAGTGTATCTCAGGTAAGCGATGCTTTAATTTTTGAATTTTTCTAAATTTTTATTAGAAAATATGGTAAATTTGAAAAATTAGATGGTGGGGCAAATTTATATAATAAAATTTGCCCTGAGAATTTTTAAGGTAGATTAGGCAATAGGATGGTCAATAGGTAGGTCCCATAATTATTCAAAAATTCTTAAGGCATTAATGATAAATCAGTCAAAAGTCATCTTAGAATTAGAACAGAGTTGGCTAGGCCGACTAAATTTAGAATGTGAAGGTGTAAGAGGGTGGCTGACTATGTATTATATGGATGATATAATTTAATCATAAGTGGCTGAATGCATATGAAAATACTATTATAGTTTATAATTTTAAGTGGCTAACTACATACATATTGGTTGATGTAGTAATATATGAAAGTGGATGACATAATGTTCTAGGAATGACTGACTTCGTATGTAGTGATTGACATAGTATAGTGATGTGGCTGACTACATAGAAGTGATCCAACTTAGTTTTATGACCTATAAAACTACATAATAATGGGTCAACTTAGCTTTAATAGTGACACAATGGCTGACATAGTTGTTACCTAGCTGACTTGGTATAGTATTTTTTTATTTTTGACCAACATAATGAACTATGTGGCCAAAATAGTATAAATTGGTATAAAATTGTAAAAAAATGTTGATGAATTAGTTAAGTTTTAAATTAATCATATTTGTAATTAATTTTAGTTTATTTTATTGACTATCTAAGGGTGAGGAATAATACATCCTTTATTTTTTGACATTTTGCAAACACAAAAGAGACTCTAGAGCTTGATAGATGCAATGTGGTTACCTTATTTATTGGATAAATTGAAAATAGATAATTGTGCATGTTTGCCATCATTGGGTTTTGATGGTATTATTTAAATGTGTAGGATCCCCCTTTGTGTTGATTTATTAATGATGTTCTTAGGTAAATGGAAGTGACTAACCAACACTTTATGATGGGAGGTGGATGGGGACACAATAGAGGTGGGCATCACTTTAAAATATGTCCATGATTTGCTTGGAATTCCCATTGTCAGGACCCCTATTAGCTATGATGCCCCTGAGCCAAAGTCAAAGATACAAGCCTTAGTCTTATGGGTGACCGGCTTGGAAAGGTATTTTTAGAGATTACATGTGTGATTATTTGATGTATATAAATACCATGTTGGTCATCCAGAAGATAGTTATAGCATTGTATTGGTAGTGTGGCTCATCTAATAGATAGACATGATGGATCATAGCCTTAGATCTCTTTGATATTATTATACTTGTATCATGTTTTTATTGTATTATACTTTGATCTATGGATATATACGATTCTCTAATTTGTGTTTTATATTAATCATGAATGTCTAAGGATGTATATTTTCTTTCTAGCATGTGTTTTATTTTTTGTTATATGATATGATAAAATATGTCATATGTTTTGGATTCTTCTCTATCAATTTGTGAACAAATGCATAGTTAAAAAAGAATGATAAAATAACATATAATGTAATATGTGTAAAAATTCAAATAAAAGAGTGATAAAATGTATTACACACTAAATCATGGTGGGAAATGTGTAAATCATAAATAAATGAAATAATTTTTAAAAGATACATAAATAAAGTATTTGAAAAAAAAATTATTGCAAATGTAATTGGTATTATTTTAACTATTTAGGACTTATACATGTAAATCCTAGGTTGTTAAATGGGTTGGGTATAGAGGTTAAATTTAGACAAATATTATAAATAGAGATATCTAACAAATTTACCTAAGATGTATGCATAATGATAAAATTGACTTATCTAAAGTGAAACAGGCATTGTCATATGTTATGAAGTTTGGAATAAGCTTGGAGATTAGTTAGGAATCTTTAATTCTAGAACTGGGGTTGAAAATTACCTTCAAATAATAACATGATTAGGAGGATAGTAATACACCATGTTAGTGTCCAAGGTACAATTAGTGTCCTTCTATGGAAAATCTACCTGAGACTTTCAAGGATGCTATGGGAGGGTTTTAGGGAAGTGTATGTGAGTTTTGATCTTATGATCATTCGTCTATGTGACTATATTATTGAATATTTTACAAAACTTAATGAACACCTGGACACATGAAAAAAATAAGATCAAATGCAAAATGAAGAGAAAAATTTGGTTATGGTATGTTACGATAATGCAATACAGAACCCCTACTATCATGACTACTACCTAAATTAACCCCAATGATAGGAGTCTCATATTTCATGTAGTTATCCCTTAGAAAATCTACATAATTAATGTATAAAATATGTTAGAATGATTTTCACTTAGGCCCTTGTTTGATCAAATATACATATCTAGTGTGATTACTGAGTAATATGTAGTGTGCTAAGTTATACTATTAATTGATTTTATGTAATTATGTGCCAAAATAGTAAGTTTTAGATGCAAAATGCCTTGTGAGTCTCTTTAAATAGAAGTAATTTTTAATTGAATGTAATACCCTTGTTCATTGGCCAACAAGACATAAAATAAAGATAAAATCATAAAATAAGGCTCAAAGAAGGGTTAGGGCCCAAAACACACTAAAAAAGTGACCATTGGACACTAGCATTAAACTAGACACTAGTGCACCATTCTAGTGTCTAGGACCATGATAATTTCCTAGGAACACAAAAATGGATAAAGACTATGCAAAACAAGATAGGGGGTTATGACTAGGATGGGATGATAAAGTACCATTAGGGGTGTAGTAAATAGGTAAAATAAGTCATAATAAAGATCAAAAGACCCAAAATGATAATGTGAACAAGACTCACATTCATCTTTAAGACTTTTCCACGAAAGAACAATAAAAGACATAGTACTTGTGGTTGTTTGACCAAATTAGGGCATGTACATTTACCCCTTTTTATTTTAGTAATGTAATGAAATATAAGTGTTAAAGTAAAAGGAAAAATAAAATGTATACATGTACTTGCCTAAGTGATCAATATATGTGGAGGATCTATGTGCTCCAGGCCTTACCCACTTCTTATCTAGAGAAGTGGATAGGATCTGGAATTCTATTTATGAAGAGGAAATACACAATGTGGATGCCCCTATACTAAATCAACTAAATTATGAGGAATAAAACCCTATTTTTCCCCACCCTGATATGTGAACTAAGTCATGAGAGGCATCTAAAAGTGTAGAGAAATAATCCCTATTTGTCCCCACTCTGGTATGTAAATGAAATTTGTGAAGTATCTATAAATGTGGAGAAACAAGTCATAATTAACCCTACTCTAGTATGTGAACTAATTATGATAAACATTCTACTTAGAGTTTGATACTATTATTTGGCCTTTATAATTTGGGTTTGGTGTTAAACTATGGAACAACCACTATAATCATCTATATGACCCAACCTAGTGAAATCCTAGGGACATGTTGGTGATAATCTAGGTATATTCTAATAATATACATGTAAATAATGGTATAAGGTACCATTCCATATGTATAACCTAGTAGAATCCTATGAGATCAAATACATGAGCTCTGTATCATGCCCCCAAAATTGATATCTAAGTAATGTAACTGTGTGCCCTATGTATAAAGATATATTATATAAGGATAACATACCATGTATATGCCCCCATATTCATAATCTCATTCTAAAACTATGTCAAAACCATGTGTAAAGTATGAGAATGTGAACCAATATCTGACAAGATCATGGAACCCTAAAAATCTAAGTCAACATTGTGTCTGAACATCTAAGAAAATTTGTGTATTTGAATATCTGAGTCAATATGAACCAATATGAACCAATTTGAGTCAATCTATACCAATCTAAGTCAATCTGAGTCAATTTATGTGTTTAAACTAATCTATGTATCTGAATCACTATATATCTAGGTATCTGAATCATTATATATTTGGGTATCTAAATCACTATATATTTAGGTATTTGAATCACTATTTATCTAGGTATCTGAATCAAGAAATCTAGGTGTCTAAATTGATGTGAATAGTGTATGTATATCCCCTTTTTGGTGAAATATCTAAGACTATGGTAAAGGTGTATAACCAAAAGTGTTGGTAAGAAATATGGTGTTAGTGTTGCTAATATGAGCATTATATTCATTCTTTTATATGTTTGTAACATAATTAATTTTGGAAATTGGGGCCAATATAAGATTGTGGTCTACAGTGAATTTATTAAGAAAGAATAGGTTTTGTCACCTTATGGAATCAATTTGAATGGAATAGTAATGTAACTAGAATGGTGTGGGGGTTATCATGACCAATTCTTATGCATAAGAAATAGATCAAAAATTGGAGCTATAGTTCTTGAGATATCACATTTGGAATAATATGGTGTTATTTGATGAAATCTATACACAAAGTCAACCTTAGGCAGGTAGCATTTTTATAACATGGATTAAATAGATAGTTGAGTGGTTTGATAATCATTTAAATTAATTTAATTATATAAAAAAAATTCTCTGATCTTATAAAAATGTCAAGGAGCTGAGTGAATGTGGACTTCTACAAGGAGGTGGAGGCACTCACCTAGGCCAGGGAGGAGGTTACCTTGGTAAGGAACTTATCATTTTCCCTATTTTTATATATTTATTACCTTTTTCATCATTTTAGTGAATATTTAGTAGTTTAGGGCCATGTTTAAGAGGAACTAACTAGTGTCCCTATGATGGTGCTAATGTCCTAGGCTATTGCACTATTATCTTGGGTGTAGTACTAGTGTTCACTAGAGCCAATTTGGCTAGTTTTGCTTCTATTTTATATTTAGTGAATACTACTACATGTTTATTTGTCATTTAGAGATGCTAATTAAAAATTTTATTGTGTTATTTAGGTAGATGCACATATGAGGGACTTTTAAAGTGGTTAGATGATGGAGTGCTTACATGGACTACCCATAACAAATGATGAGAGGGTACCAATTAATATATCTTGTTTAGGCCATGTGGTATCACTTAATATAATGTCTTGGGACTCCCATATGATTGTGGTCTTTTATGATAGGTAGAATGTTAATGCTTGTATATTTTGGTTTCCCACTAGGGATATCACTATGATGTTGGAGGACATCTATAAGATACTCATATTTCCCATTACTTGTCAATGGGTAGCATTACAAGAGGCTATTAGAAACAAATCTATAGAATATGTTTTGAGGTACTTTATAACTATGTCTATGGGGACCTATTATCCAAGGAGTTGTAGTGATGTGTTATTGTCTTTGATTGTTAAAACTAATGTTCCATGGTTACATAATTTTTTGGTGGTGCTACTGGATTCTTTTGTTGTTGTATAGTGTAGGATATATAGGATCATGGGACCGTATACTTGTGGGGTCATACTATGCTAGCCCATTTATATTAGGATTTGTACCATTTTCCTTAAGAGTTGTGTATGGGTGATATTGGGGCTTCTACATCATTGAATTATTAAGTTTATGAGCATATTGTAGTGGCAATACTAGAGGGATTTTTTGCTAATGGATTGGGCCCACCCATATATGTTTATAGAGAGATGAACTGGTATAACTCATTCACCCAAGGAGTACATTGCACTATTGATAGTGTTGGATCAGTTGATATCTATAGATAATATTTGGAGACCCTATAAGAACTTTTAGGGGTGTTTTGAGGATGGTGTTTGGCAAATATGGGTTTGAGTGAACTATTGGTTAAATGACCATTGATTTAATGTATTTGAGATATTTTAGTATGAGTGGGTGACATGATAGTTTGGTGTTATCCATGATATGCCACTTACACCATGGGTTTGGTTGAGTATTTCTTAGGTGTTAGTAAGGCTGGGTAGTAGGTTGAGACCCACATCTACTGATTTAGTTTTGATTCTAGTGATGGATAAAAATCTAGTGTTCAATATACATGATGTAGATAACATAAGAGATATTAATTCCTACATAGTATGGTGGAGGTAGTATAAATGGCCACCACTATTTCTAGGAGACAGAGCTATCATGAAATATGTATTAGATCCAAATCCCATGAGGGTAACTAATGGTACATTGTCATTATGGATTTGTATGTTTTATTTAGTTTAGATTTTCACTTATTAATGAAATATGTAATGTATTATGTTGGTATTTATAGATCTAAGAGACAATGAGTACTAGGAAACCATTATTAAGGATACTCTATGAGAGCTGGAATGGTATATCACTAATGATGTTATGGAGGATGGGCTAGTGGAGAGGGCCAAAAGAGTTTCATTAATTCATGTGTATGTTAGGGTGTGGAGCTAAAAGCTTCAACCTTTGCAAACTAGGAACAGATGGTTGCTGAGTTCTACAGGAACCGGCGTCGGCAGCATGACCGACGTCGGCAGGATCCAGTGCAGAAGGCAACCGGCGACGGCAGGAAGTCGGCCGACGTCGGCAGAACCAGACCAGCAGGGACCGGCGTCGGTCCCCTGTGTGTTCCCGAAGTGTTCGTTTCACGGACAGTTAGTTAAGTGAACGATGAGTTTGCATGTCAAGACCAGCCAGAGTCTTGGGTTGCGAGGATAATTGTCTAAATTAAGAGTCTATGTTATTGTTTGAGTTAGGGATCTATTTATAGACCCATTGGCATGTATTGTTTAAGGCATGAGATAGAAAGGAAGAGTTCCTTCTAGTTGTAAGATCTATGAGTTGCAGGTTGTTGCAAGCTCATTGGTGATCTACATGTAAGTTTGGTCTTTGAATTGCAGGTTGCAGGTTCATGAGAGATCAGCTTGAAGTGCTATAGAGTGCTTGATGTACCGGCAGGGTTATTACTGACTGGTTGGTGAGGTGAACACCAATTCTGTGTGTGAGTTGGTTGTTGGGACCGTTTTTGTGTAGGAGAGTGTGTGTGAGAAGAATTACTGTACACTTGAGGTGTGGCGAATCTCTGTAAGGTGAAAGAGTGTGGCGGCTCTTTGATGTATTCTTTTCTGTTAGTGTTAATACAAGATAGTGTATTGTCTCTCATATTCTGTGCTATTGGTGAATTCTAGTTACTTGTGTTTCTGGTTATTTCCACATATTCAATTGCTTATATATTTGGTAATCATACTATGCTCTATCTGAGGAGCAAGATCCTAACCAGTGGAGTCAGAGCATGTTTGTTGTTCTTTGATTTCCTGACAGTGTATCCATTTGATCGAGTAGTCATTGCCACTATGGCATATAGATGAGAAATTATTGATAGAGATGAGGCATGTGGTAAGATTCAGAGGTAATTTATTCCCCTACATGATGTTTTGGGTGGGACAAGTGGTAGGATCATGGATGGCTAAATCCATATATAGTGAGAGCATGCAGAGATGATGGCTAAGGTGGAAGTACCATCATATAGAGAGAGGATACACAAGTCTCAATCTAGATCTAGAGGGGATGTGAGGGCATCTAGTTCTAATGTTGATGTATCTAAGAGTGAGAGTGAGGAGGGTGGTCTTGGTGACCAAACTTTGATTATTGAGTGATTGTGTATTATTGTTTAAAACTTGTTTATAATCATATATATATGTAATTTTTGTTATATGGGTATTATTTTATCTAGCATGTTAATTTGAAGAATTTATTATTTAAGTGTTTTGGTTGTATCTATTGCTTATGCTTTGATATAGAGATGTATTTATTTAGCTAGGGAATTATAATTAATTTATCGTAAGTATATAGATGTTAGAGTAGATATGTATACCAGATTAGAAATGTTATTTATTAGTTTTTATTTATTATAGAAGTGTCGTAGTATATCTAAGTGTGGATTATGTAACTACAACATGTACTATATGATTCAGATGGCATGGTAAACAAGTAAGCATACTACTCATAGGGACTATTTTAGATAATTTTGACTTATCAGTCTAACTAAAAAATAAATATCAATAATATGCCTATAGTATTCAAAATTTTATAATTTTAAATTCTCTCCAATATAATAAATGGGGAATATATCCACATTATTACCATACTCTCCATGTGTAACTTGCACAAAAACAAAAAATATTCATTTTCAAAGATTATCTCCCATCTAATATAGGGATATAAATATAGATTATTTTAAATAGTCCATTCATGTAGTGTAGGATTAAAATTAGAGTGGAACTGATATTGCTCATGGTGTGCTTTTGGTAGTTAGATGTGTAGACTCTGTAGCAAATAGCTTAATCAATTTTTGTACTAAAATTGGGCTCTGATCTATGTGATTGTTTCCAAATATCTTAATCACTGATCTAACTAAAATTTTGCTTTGATCTCTATGATTACTGCCAAATATCTTAATGAGTGGTTGAACTAAAACTATGTCTTTGATCTCTTTGATTATTTCCAAATATCTTAATCAATATTAAAATTAAAACTATACTCTAATCTCTGTGATTGTTTCCAAATATCTTAATCATTGGTGGAATTAAAATTATGCTCTAATCTCTATGATTATTTCCAAATATATTAATTAGTGGTAAAACTAAAACTAATGGTGGGGTTGGTTTCCATTTTTTTACCATTATGAAAATATTATTGGGGTTGGTTTGGTTTACATTACTAGAAAAAGGAAACCAAACCAACTCATAATGGTAAAACTAAAACTTATGGTGGGGTTGGTGAGGTTGTTTGATCATTTTTAACTAGCTACCATCTCTACTAAATCTATGGTGCATGAGATATCACATAAGTAGGTGTCTTAGAAACCACATGGCTCATACGATGAGTAACCAATAGTTCCTTAAAAGGAATGTCCTAAGATAACTCACTTGTAGAAGAGTGTGATATACGAGAGTGTGGAGAAGGAGATATCAATGCCCCTCATGTGAATGTTATAATGCCTTTATCGACACATTGGTCAATAGAATCTCTAAGTGTATAGCAGTTATTATCCCAATGTCCATTAATTTTGTGATAGTTGTAATATGGTTTGTTTCTTATCCTCTATGAATAATGTGTAGGATGATTCTAAGTATGAGGAAGGGTGATCATTACTTTTTCTAGTAATGTAAATAATATATCATGAGACCTATCTGTATTTAAAAATTGTATGGCCCCACTGCAAGTGTCCTACACCCTATATATTGTAGGATATGTTGTGTAAAGTGTCTCTTTACCTTATTGATTATATTGATTGGTTGTTTTTGTTCCACATTTTCCTTACTCATAGGTGGGTTAGGTTCTTATACCATATTGGAAGGTTGTGGCTATGGGAGATCTAAATCCAAATCTACCTCTAAATCTATCTCAACTAGTCCCAACTTCTTCTCTAATGCCATAGTTGTGTTACATAGATGCTATAATTATTTAGATGTCTCATATAGTAATTTATCCTTAATAAGGAATATAAGACCTATATAAAATATGTATTATACCTCTAAATCTATTGGCCGATAGATCAAATGTTTCATGCATGATTTGAATTTTAGAAAGTAATCACTCACTATTTCTAACTTACCCTAGTGTATTTAAGGCAACCTCTCAGATGTAACTCAAGGTCCTATTGTGGTATTAATTTACACCCATGGGGGGAGTTATTTAGGATCCCTCCAAATAAGCCACAAAATGGGAACAACCTCAAGATGTGGGTGTCCTATGGTGAGGTTGAGCCTTTGGAGAAGGCTTGCTTTCTTTTGGATCTATCACCGAAACCAACCTCTGACTTGGAAAAGGGAGAGAAATAAACATTAATTACATGAAAAAATGTAAATAAGGTAATGAACCAATGTTTTGAACACTTATTCCTACATAAGACACACTATGAGACACTTTCAAGATTGATAAACATAATTTCATTCACTCTTTGATTAGCTTCCACATAAGTATTTCACTAAAAGGCAAGAACTAACTATTAATCTAGCATGGGAGGGTAATTTTCCACTTCCAAACTAATCATTAGACTATATATGAAATTAGAATTACATGTGAGAGCTATCAAACACTACATGAAGGTGAAGAAATTTAGATAGAGGAAAGGAAAGTATGCATTCACTTAACCACATCAATGAATTCAAAGGACACACTTCAGTTTAGGTTACAAATGGAGTAATTCAATCTCTATTTCATCAAATAGGTGTTAAATTACAAATTTGTCATAGCCAAATCATAAAAGTCTTTATCTCTAATAAAGATATTTGAGATTCAGCCCTTTCCAATGAGAAAGAAAATGAAATATATATAAGGGGGAGATAGAGAGGGAACTGAGTAGATAACCATTAATAAATGTGACCCAACCATTTTTAATCAATTAAAATTGATCCAAGGATGTTGATTCATAATCCATCAAATAGGAATAAGTCCCTAAGGACTTTGAAACGCTAAATGATCCACTGTCTTCTTCAATCATTCTTGATGTTCTACATGTTATTAGGCATTTACTTGATCTTACTCATTGATGTTATTTTTGACATTCCTTGCATAGTCACCATTCTACCATTGCTTCCAAATCCTAAATATAGATCTATTATAGATAAAAACCAATCACCCTATTGGTTTTCATATAGCCATAATTGTAAATGTAGATCTATAGGCTAGTTTTTTTAATCAAAATGAGTCATAAAAGCTATATCTAAAAGCTCTTGAAATTTTTTATAGGGATTTAATGGCATTAGATGGATTTGTAAGGTCTACTCCTGATAACTTAGATCATGTTTAATCTTACAATTATGTATCATACCATCTTAGGGTGGTGAAATCCTTTATCCAATGTGTCTACCATCATGGCATCCCTTTGAAATATTTATTCTTGGTTTGACCTAAACCATATTCAACCTCTATTTGAAGTCTCCTAGCTTCAAATTTTAATATTGATTGTTGATCATCTTGCTTATGCATCATTGGATCTACTTTCTCATGCACCATCGATCTTATTTTACATGGATAACATGTGTACCATTGATTTACTTGGTAGCTTCTCACTTTTCTTTAGGATTTACTAACCTTTTGACTTTGAGTTCACCATTGATCTTGGGTGCATGATCAAATGTGCTCTATTAGATCTTCAAGACCCACTAGCTTTGTCAATCACTACAAGCCATTGGATCTTTGATGCATGAGATAACTTGCATCATTGGATCTTCAAGAACATTTTAATGTAAATGGATACTTCATGAAGCTCAAATTTGATGTCTATGTGCACATCCCACTTTGCAAGTTTAACTTTGGATGTTTATATCTTGAGATAGAAATCTCATCAAGATAAAAAAATTTCAAAAGATGATCTAGGCATGAAATACATCATGTCCATGCAATCTTTTGGCCTAAAAGGCTTTCTAAGTGAATCTATGAAATGTATAACTAGCTTAATTTTCTCATTCTATCATGATGTGTCATGATGGTCTAATCTTTTGAGACTTCCAAATTTACACTCTAAGATTTCTTAAAGTGTTTCAAAATATTTACAAGTGACTTGATCTTCTCCTTAAGTCTATTTTCTCCTTGTACCATTAGATCACTCTTCAAACAAGAACCTACTCAGTTTCTTACCCCAAATCCATCAATGTTTTGTATGTAGGCCAAATTTGGCCAACATATTTGTTGACTCAGTTGGGAAGCATGTCTAGTATGCTTGAGAACCAAATCATTTACAAACTCTTGAACTCATAAATAATGACAAATTTTACTCTATGACTACAAGAAACTTTTGATTTACAACAAGACAACAACTCTTCCAATGGAGGAAACACACAAAGTAGGTAAACTAATCTAAAAAATAAAGTGTGTAAGCACTTATAGAGGACATATTAGAAACAAAATAATGTGCTAGAACAAAACTTGGAGGAAAATAAGATAACTAGTTCTATACAGGGAACTTAGATTCCTTAATATCAATGTTTCAAATGTATCCCATTAACTAGGATAAGAATATCCTCATCATCTAATTTTTCAAGTTAGAAGGCATTACAGGATTTGAAACTAAATATTATATATGGACCACTCCATAGAGAGTCAAACTTTATATGCCTTCCTAGCTTAGCTCTATCTGCATCCCACTTGAGGACCAAATCTCCTTCATTAAAACTTCTTGAAGAAGCTCTTTTGTCAAAGGATCTTATTACTTGTGCTTGATGGGATTTCATAGCCAACATGGATTGATTTCAACCTCCTCTAACTCCATAAGCTCAACATATCTAATTTTCATTGGCTCAATCTCCAATAACTCAAGTTAATGTATTAGTTCTAAAGTAGGAAATTCAAGAGAAATGGGAATTCTCTCATCCTTACCATATACCAACTTGTATAGAGAGTTGGTTATTGATCTTTTGTAGGTGATCCTATCATCACATAGATATGACTTTAGCTTGATATGCCATGACCTCTTATTTTCTTCAATATTCCTTATAATGATCTTTAATAAGATCTTATTTGTGGACTTAGCAAGGTCATTACCTTGTGGATAGTAATTTGATGGAGTGATGAGATAGACTCCATGATAAACTAAAAATTTGTTGATCCTAGATCCCAAAAAATCCATAGCATTTTCAAAAATAAGAGTTTAAGGAACTCCAAATCAAGTAAGCAAACCTTCATATAAATCTAGAATATTGGTTTCATTTTCTTCTCTCATTGCTACTACTTTTGTCCATCTAGTGAAGTAATTTGTAGTACTCATGATCTATTGATGTCCTGAACTTGAATGGGGGTTAATGAGACCAATAACATCCAATATCCATTGGAAAAATGGTTGGTCTACAACAATTGGTAAGAGGGGTAAGGCTACAAGATTTACTTTCCATACAAACATAGCACACTATTTGCATTTCTTGACACATGCATGAAAATCACTAAATAAGCTAGGTGAATAATAGCTTGCTATCATGATCTTAAGGGTTATGTTTTTTAAATAATATTTCCCTCCACCATGTCCATAATAAAACTAATCAATCACTCTCTATGTTTGGTCTAGATCTATACATCTTAGTAGCATATCATTGATATCTTTCTTAAACAAAACATCATCAATAAGAAGAAATAAGATTGAATACAATCTAAAATATCTTATTCTAGGGACACTTAAATTAGGGGGATAGACACCATTTTAGATATATCTTACCATGTCTTCAAACTAGCTAGGAGATGAGGTGTGATCAGCTACAACTTCTTCATCATTTGACATCATAACCACACCAACAGTCTCTTTCAAGTCTTGGACTAGATGCTCACAAAGTCCCTTATCTCTCACAAACTTTGTGACCTTGATTTCCACAGCATACTCCATTACCTTGGTTATCAAACCAGCTCTTTTCTCATTTATATCCTTGTTCAAGATAAATTGTTTGATACTTAGATGGGAAACCATCAGATGTATCTTGTTATTAGACAACAAGTATCTAATATTCTTGAGTAACCGTATAACTAAAAGTATGTGATTTTTAAAAAAGGAGTACTTTGTTTCATATTCTTATAAGCCTTGACTAAATAAGGCTATTAGTTTCTCTAAGGCCTCATGGTTATGTTGCATAAGAATGCTTGAAATGTTGTCTATATTAGCATGAGTGTATAGAATGAAATCCTTTATGAAATATCGGTTTATGAGTGTAGGAGCACTAGATATGGCTTTCTTGATCTCTTCAATGCTCCTTATTCCTTCCTTGGACCAATTAAAACCTTGAATTTTATTTATCATGATGGTAAGTGGCCTAACTAAAGTGGAAAATTTTGAAATATGTCTCCTTATAAAATTGATTTTACCTAAGAATATTTGAAAATCCTTCTTGTGCTTAGGTAAGGAAAGTTCAATAATTGAAACTATCCTATCAATATCTATACTCATACCATGTTTATAAATCACATGTCCGAGAAGCTTACCTTCATGGAATGAGAAGACATAGTTTTTGGGATTTAGAGATATCCCAAATTTCCTACACTTTTCATACACTTTCTTGAGGTGAACCATGTGTTCATCTACACTCTTTGAGAATTCAGATATGTCATCTATATAAACAAGTATAAGAATGTTAAGGATGCCCTGAAATGCCATATCCATCGCTCTCTAAAAAATTTCTCTAACATTAGACAAACCAAAGGGCATCTCTGTATATGAAAATGTCCCCCACTTGGTGGTGAAGGAAATATTAAATTGGTATTCTTCCTTGACCAAAATGTAATTGTATCCACTATATCCATCCAATAAGGAAAACCTTTTTGGACCTACAACTATCTATAATATCTATTTCATAGATGGCAATGGATAGTGGTCTTTAAGATAAGCCTTATTAAAGTCATGATATTCAAAACATAATCTTATCTCACCATTATTATTTCATACTGGGATAAGTTTTTCCACCCAAGTTAAGTGTTTGATTCAAAATATTATAGCTAACTCAATGATCTTATGAATCTCAGGTCTCATTAAAGGCTCTAGCTTTGGGTTGATAGGCCTTTGTCTTTATCTTAATGCCTTAGTTTCATCCTCTAACTCAATGGTATATTGAGATATACTTGGTTAAAATCCTTTGAGGTCACTATATTTCCATGAAAATATATCAATAAAGCTTGCACATAACTCAATGAAATCTTCCTTTTTCTATAGGACCACATACCTTACCTAGCTTTAAGTTCTTTCCAGTTGCAATCTCCACATTATCATAGTGTTTCAACTTGGTTGACAAGGATGGATTTTCTTTTCTCAACTCATCATATCTAATAAAAATGTTCATGGATTTTCTTTTCTCAACTCATCATATCTAATAAAAATGTTCTCAAGTGTGACCAACTCCTTGGGTAACCTATTTGTCTTCAATTGCACAATATAATCACCATATTACTACAAAAACTTCTCTTGATTCCTTGAGGAAAACTCAGCCTCTTCTTTTAATAACTTGATTTTCATATTAAAATACTTTCCAATTAGTATGTTTGTCTAGAGTGGAAGGTCTTGCAACCACCTTAATCTATTATTCGACCTTTCCACTCTTTATATCAGCTGGGATGTTAAATTATGCCACAATGGTAGCCAATCTATCTGCATGCTTATTCTCATCTCTTGGTATGGCCTGCATATTAAAATATTGAAAGTCCTAAAGTAAGTCCCATAATATATGTCTATAAGACTTAAGCAATGTATTTTTGAATACATTAATACCTCTTACTTGGTGAACTAAAATTTCACTATCAACAAATACTTGTAAGGTGTTAACTTCCATCTTTCTAGCCCACTACAATCCATGAACTAGTACCTCATATTTTACAACATTGTTTGAACATCTAAAATAAAACTTTAGGGAAGAGAAATATATTTTCATGGATGTATAAATAAACATAATTACATCCCTACTACCATTTTTTTTCCTTGGTCCATCAAAGTATAACTTTCATAGGCCATCATAGGGTTCATCATCCTTCATTAAGGATAGAATTGGTGTATCATTCTCATGAAGGTTGTAGACACCAAATCCTTCTTATTCAATTAGAATATAAGTATAATGCACATGTAAATTATAGTCCCATTCATTAAGGAAATTTTTTTGGACCCCATCTAAATGTGACTCATCTTCCACTTCACTTTTTCTAACACCTCATCTGAGATGAGACAATTAGTGTTCACAACACTAGGCATATATGGCTCCAAATGGAAGTGTTAAATAGGTTCATAATGTATAGTTTCTTTAGTTTTTTATCTAGTTATAAACATCAAATATGACCAATCATATGACAAGTACCCTCCTATCTTTGAGGTGAAGTCTCTTGATAGACACATGTAAAAGTAGGGAGGTAAGTCCACTACAACTACATCTTGTTGAATGGTAACATTGGGACAACAATGTAGTGTCAATTTTAGATCATTGAGGATGCCCAATATCTTTATTGGTGATCCATATAGTTTTAACACCCCTTTACTGTTTGGGTCATAGAAAAGACCTAGCTTGTCTACAATCTGCTTAGGCATGACAATGTTATTGGCTCCACTATCTACCATACAATTATGGACCAAGGTGTCCCCAAATATCAAAGAGAGGTATAAAGGAGGGGTTTTACTTTAATTTACCTCATCTTTATCCACTTTTTTAATATTATTTACCTATTGTACTTTTTATTTAGTTGGTTGATTTGAGTTAGTAAGAATAGCACCTTGTTTCTCAACTAGCTCTAGAGACACTTTGATGGCTGAAAGATCTTGAATGATCATATAATTTTATCCTAGAATAGAGATGGAATCCCAAATGATAATTATGACATTATATTTCTTAATTTTATCTATTACTATAAATTAATCTCCACTTACCTTTGGTTGCACCTTTTGAATCACTTGTTTCTCATAGACTAGAGGTATTTGGGAAACCTTCCCAGCTTCTATATTTTGATTTTTTTGTGCTATAGGGACAACAAGTTTTCCTTTGACATTTTTTGGAATATAACTAGGATTAATTGGAACATTACTCACATATTTAACTTCATCAATGTCTCTTTTTTTATCTCTAGTTACAGCTGCAACTTGACCAATTGTATTGCTAGTCTCAACTTGATTGAATGCCACATGATCTCCCATCTTATAATTTACATTAAATTAATTAATATACCCTTAAACTTGTGTAATCTCTCCCTATTTTTCCAAACCTATATCTTTATATTGACCTCCTTAAAGGGAAAACTCTTTTAGTGTCATTTGTTACATAGTAATATCTTATGTCACTAAGGCTTGGTTTTGAGCATCATTTGGATTAGGTGGCTGCCAACTTGAATTTTGCATTAAGTTGTTTTGAGGAGGTGTGGGAATAATATCTCTTGAATTGGAAGTCATATTAGGATCAAGGGTTTCATATGGTTTAGTTTGAGTAATGGCCCCTTGTGATTGGTAGGGTGATATATTTTCTCTAAACCCTTGATAAGGAGGCCTCTAATCTCTAAACGGTTGATAGGAGTTTTGATTTTTTTTTTGATAATGCCTATTATACTGGTAGTTCTATCTCTTGAGATGGAAAATTTCATTCCTAAAATATTGTATCAAACTTTTCAATTCCCCAATCTCACTAGATTGACTAGAAGGAGCTACAACCTGATCTTTAGGGGATAAAATAGGAGCTATATATGGAATTTGAGGAGCTAGAGGGAATGGAATAGGATTTAATTCTAGGAATATAGGCATTGGAGGCCTTGGAGAGATTTTACCAGCCTATATTAGGCTATTTTATACTCATATGACAACCTCATAGGCATCTGGAAAAGTAATACCACCCATTGACTGTATCATCACACTAATATCAGAATTAAGGGCTCTTTAATATGAGAAGGAATTTTTTGGGGATGACCTAATAAATGTAGGTATTATATTCCATGCTTTTTATAATTTGAGGTTAAAATCAAACATGAAATCATGGGGTTATCTCTGAATGGTAGTCATTTATATAACCAAGGATAGGTGATCAGACTTATCTTCAAATTATCTAAGGCTTTACCTAACTCATCCCAGGTAGGTATAGAATTAAATGGGAGATTTAAATACCATTATAGGGTTTTTCCTTTAAAATAGGTATTAAGTAGTCTAATATCCACATTATCTTGAACAACATTATGAATTGAACAAAGGTTAACAACATCATGGATGTGCTCAATAGTAGTTGTTTGGTCTTATCTTGATAAATATGGAATAATCTTAAGGGAAGACATATGAATGTCATCAAAATGGGCTAATTTCAATGGAAAACCTCTATTAAATTGGGAAAACACTTGATTTTTGATATCCATTTGGGTAAAGGGGATTATACTATCTAAAATAATAGGATGACTAGGAGATGAGTATTGCTTATGAGGATAAGGTCTTGTCTTATTAAATATTACCTTTTTATATCAAATAGATGGTAGCTCAATGAATTTAAAGGGAATACATTTATTATCTAACCTTTTAGTAACCTTTAACATGAGAGTGTTTCTTGGATGATGCTATGAACTCTACAACTTGAAGAATCTTTAGCTTCTGATGATGATAAATGTCTTCATCTATTGCAAACACTTCTCTTCAGCTCCAAACTTTAGCTATACCAAGGAGAATGTGTCCCATTGGATGTGCTAAAAACTATTTTGGTCTTAATTTACACGCATGGGAGGAGTTCTTTAGGCTACCTCCAATTAATCCATAAAATGGGAACAACCTCAGGATATGGGTTTCCTATGGTGAGGTTGACCCTCTAGAGAAGGTCGGCTTCCTTTTAGATCCATCACCTAAACTAATATCTAACTTGGAAGAGGGAGATAAATAGACACTAATTGCATTAAAACATGTAAAAGAGGTTATGTACCAATTTTTTGAACACTTATGCCTACATAAGACACAATATGAGACACTTTCAATACTATTAAACATTGTTTCATCCATTATTTGATCAGCTTCCACATAAGTATTTCACTAAAAGGTAAGAACTAGATATTAATCTAACATGAAAGGGTAATTTCCACTTCCAAATTAATTAATAGACTATATATGCACTTAGAATTACCTATGAGAGCTATCAAACATTGCATGAAGGTGAGGAAATTTAGACAAAGGCAAGGAAAGCATACATTCACTTAACCACATCAATGAATTCAAAGGACACACTTCAATTCAGCTTGAAAATGGAGGAATTTAGTCTTTATTATAGAAAATAGGTGTTACAGTACAAATTTGGCATAGCCAAAGCATAAGAGTCTATCTTTAAGAAAGATATCTGAGAGTCAACCCTTTCCAATGAGAAAGAAAATGAAACATATAAGAGAAGAGGGAAAGATAGAGGGAACTGAGTAGATAGCCAACCGTCTTTTTATTAATTATCATTGATCTAAAAATGTTGAGCCATAATCCATCAAATAGGAACAAGTACCTAAGGACTTTGGAACACTAAATGCTCTAGTATCTTTTTTAATCATTATTTATGTTCTTCATGTTATTAGGCAGTTACTTAAGCTTTATCATTGATGCTCTTTCTAACATTCCTTACATAGTCACCATTCTACCATTACTTCTAAATCTTGAATATAAATCTATTATGGATGAAAACCAATCACCCTATTGGTTTCCATATAGTCATGATTGCAAATGTAGATATATAGGATAGGTTTTCTTGAATCTAAACAAGATTGAAAACCTACATCTAAAATCTCTTGAAAATTTTAACAATGATTTAATGGCATTATATAGATTTGCAGGGTTTACCCCTGGTAACTTAGATCACATTTGATCTTGTATTTATGTATTCTACCTACTTAGGATGGAAAAATCATTTATCTAATGTGTTTGCCTTTGTGACATCCCTTTGAAATATTTTCTCTTTGTTTGACTTGAACTATATTTGACCTCTATTTAAATTCTCTTGGCTTTGAATTTTAATATTGACCATCAATTAGCTTACTTATGCATCATTGAATCTACTTTCTCACACACCATCAATCTTCTTGTACATGGCTTAACATGTATCCTTGATTTACCTGGCATCTACCAAAGTCATGATACTTGGTAACTTCTCACTTATCTTCAAGATTCACTAACCTTTTGAATTTGAGCTTACTATTGATCTTGCATGCATGATCAAATACACTCCATTAGATCTTTGGAACCTAATAGACTTGTCAATCACCACACACTATTAGATATTTTATGCAAGATCAAATGCACATTGTTGGATCTTCAAGAACATTTGAATTAAAATGGCTACTTTATGAGGCTTAAATTTGATGTCTACGCATACGTACCACTCTATAAGTTCAACTTTATATTCTTATATCTTCAGATATAAATCTCATCAAGATAAAAAAATTTTAGAGGATGATATAGGCATGAAATACATCATGTCCATGTAATATTTTGGCCTAAGAAGGTTTCCAAGTGAATCTATTAAATGCATGACCATCTTGTTTCACTTTTTCTTACATGATGTGCCATGATGGTTTGGTCCTTTGAGACTACCAAATTTACACTCTAATCTTACTTAAGGTGTTTCAAAATATTTACAAGTGACTTTATCTTCTCTTAAATTCTATTTTCTCCTTCTACCATTGGATCACTCTTTAACTAGGAAAATAATTAGCTTCTTACCCTAAATACATTAAAGTTTTGTATTGAGGCCAAATTTGGACAATAGGTCCCTTATTCTATATGTAGTGTATGATAAATACATATTATAACTCATCATATGTATGTAGTGAACCAATAGAGAGTGAATGATGAAACTAATTTAATGCCTCACCCTCTAGAGTTTATGGAAATAACTATAGAAGAATCAAACTATTAGTGACATGTGCCATAGTTTTTACATAAACTTTAAGATGCAAGTATAGGTCTCCATGTCCATTATTTTATAATATTGGTATCTAAAAATGCTTAGGTAACTTTGTATTGAATATTTTACAAGGATATGATCACCATGGATGTCATTAGAATCAACCCAATAGTAGTATAATTTAGTTTCTAAAGTGAGTTTTTGTACTTGGTGTCGTAAATCACCCATGGAATTCATCAAGGATATTACCTCTTGTGAAAGTATATTAACATCATCAATGGTTTCATTTAATTATTGAATCTTGTTATTAATTTTATCTAATGGTATACTACATCAAGGACCTTTGGTTTTTCTCACCTTAATCTTTGGAAGGGTGATAGATTAGACTTGGTAAGAAGGAAATGGGACATCACCCTCATGTAGGTTAGGATGAGAAATGATTTCTACTTTAGTAAGTGGGGTTGAGTGAGATTCATTGTTATTTTTTATTTTGTTAATTTACAAAGAAGTATCACATGCTAATGGACTAGAATATATATTATTATTATCATGAGAATGTAAATTGTGTAAACTATGAACATAAATATAAGTTAATTTGTGTGTATCCTAAGGAATAGTATCATGTGAATTAACATTTGATTTGAAATAAATTTAAACATGAGCTATGGGTGAAGTAGGGAGATAACTACAATGATTAGACTCAATGTTTTTTTACCAAAATCATAGTAATATTCATTATTCAAAGGTTCATCAAAATCAAATCTTAATTCACTTGTAGAGGTAAGAGTAGAAGAATTGTCATGTACATGCTCACTAAGAGAGAGAGTAGAAGAAAATATCATCATGTGTAGGTGTAATGCAATGCATGTCTTCACTATTTATGAGTGGAATGCATGTATGATCATTATTTTCAATCTTGGAGTCAAGGGTAGAATAAGTATCAATCATTTTTTCATTTGGCACATTATGAAATGTAGGAGAAGAGTTAGAGATATTTGGATTATTTGCATTTTGCATAGAAACATCGTGTTGAGCTTGAAATGTAAAACAAGGTGATAAAATAATCTCATCCAATTTAGTTTATGCATCAATAAAAGGTGCAATATCATTTGTATATGCTTTTTCAAATTAAATTGATAAGGGTAAAGAATATGCACTACTTGGTTCATTGGATTGAAATATAGAGGTATATTGACTTTTCAAATGTAGATGTAATCAATTTTACCAAATGTTTTTAATTTTTTAGGTAGTACTTCTATATCACTTGAATCATACAAAGGTAGAGTTCATTTTTTTCACTTATATTATTGTAATTTGAATAAATAGGTATCAAAATTGGTTAAAAATATAGTGTCACATTGGAACCAAAGCACTACCAACAAGAGTTTATTTTGGCATTATATTGTTAGTTTGATTTTGAGAAGTAGGAGAAGAGAGAGGAAAGATAATAAGAGCATATAATTTATCCTCATCCACACTTTAATTTTCATGTTCATATTAATCATAATATCCATCATTATAACAATATTAATTTCATAATTAAAAATTAAATCATTATCATGTTCTAATGTGCAATCTTGAAAATTTGTCCATTTATTCTTATAATTATAATAAAAGGTTAGAAATTCATCAAATGGGTGAGGGGAAATAGGATTCTTGGACGTCATTTTAAACATACCAAAAAAGAGAATGTAAATAATGAACAACAAGCACACAATAGGTAGAATGTAATCTAACATAGGTGTATGCTAAATATTCAACCCAATGTATGGAAACATTAAAATTTTATTTGAAACCCTAAGGGATAATATTTGGATGTATAGGGACCTAGTATGTGGATCTAGGGTTTTTGAGTATTTTTTAGAAAAAAAATTAAAGTGTATTAAATTAAGTAAACCCTATTATGAGACTAATTTGGATCAGTTAGGTTGTGCAAAAATTAAGAAAAAATTAAAATTTTATAAACCATAATTTATTACACAAAATGGAGAAGGGAAACCCTAGGATGAAACTAGGGTTTTAATCAATATTTGAAGTTAGGTTCACCAAATATTTTAACTATTTAATACCTATACATGTAAATCCTAGGTTGTTAAAGGGGCTAGGTACATAGGGTAAATTCAAACAAATATTACAAATAGATATATCAAACTAATTTACCTAAGATGTATACACAATGAGAAAATTGACTTATCTAGAGTGAAACAAGCATTGTTAGATGTAAGAAAGGATAAAATGTACTTAGATATCAATCTTGAATCTTTCATTATGGAATTGGGGTTGAAAACTACCTTCAAATAGTAGCATAGTTAGGAGGATAGTAGTGCACCATGCTAGTGTCCAATTTACAATATGAGTGTCTTCTATAGAAATATAACTAAGATTTTCATAGATGTTTTGAGAGGGTTTTAGGTACCTACATATGAGTTTTGAGATTTTGATCATTTGTGTCTATCACTATTTTGTTGAATCTTTTCCAAAACCTAATGAACACCTACACACATGAAAAAAAAACATGATCAAATGCAAAAGGAAGAGAAAAACTAGGTTGTGGGATGTTATGATCATGCAATAGAGAACCCTTGTTGTCTTGACCACTACCTACATTAACCCCAATGATATGGATCTTACATCACATGTAGTTCTCCCTTAGGGAACATGCATAATAAACATGCACAGTATGCTAGAATGATTTTCACTTAGGCCCTTGTTTGATCAAACATTTAGATCTAAGTGTGATAGTTGAGTAATATGTAGTATTTTGAGCTATAATAATGATTTATTTTATGTAATTATGTGCCAAAATATTAAGTGATAGATGTAAAATGCCTTTTGAATATTTTTATATATAATTAATTTTGATTTGAATGTAAGACCCTTTTTCACTAGTCAACAAGATGCAAAAAAAAGATAAAATCATAAAAGAAGGCTCAAAGAAGGGTTAGGACCCAAGAATTGCTGAAAAATTGACCATTGGACATTCGTTCTAAATTAAAAGGACTGCACTAGTGTCTTAGGAACAAAAACTAGGTGAAGACTATGAAAAATAGGCTAGGGGGGCTGTGACTGGGATGGTATGACAAAGGACCACTGGGAGTGAAAAAAATGAGGAAATAAAGTTATAATAAATATAAAAAGACCCAAAATGACCATGTGAACAAGACTCATATTCATCACTAAGACCTTCCCATGAAAGAGTAATAAAATACATAGTACTTGTGGTTTCTTGACCAAATTATTGTGTGCATAGGTATAAAACACATTAAATCAAGTTGAGGAATGTGTAAGATGTAAATGTTTCAAAATAAATTACATAAAACATATTAAATTAGACTAGAAAGTATGTAAAGTGAATTGGAATGGAAAACACACTCGATCAAATATTTGGCAAAAGTATGGAAAACAAAGATAGATAAGAAAACATGAAACATTCTAAGTCATGATGGGAAGTATGCACATTATTTTTAAATAAAAAATTCAAGACACACCAAGATCAAATAATTATTCTTGTAACACAAAAGGTAGATATTTAGATTGATAACTATTATTGTGACTAATCATAGTATGAGGGTAATAATAATGTATTGTGAGGAATCCCTGGTCTTGTACAAGGTCTTAAAATACAACTCATAAATCAAAAACCAGTGAGGTAAATGATAATATTGGTATTATATTTATGAAATAGGAAATTTTGGTGAGGAAGGCCTAGTCCTATCCAAGGTCTTACATTATAACTCACAAAAAGAAACACTAAGGGTATGATTACTTAACAAAACATAATCATCAAGGAGGAATAGTGGTATTTTTGTAATGAATTAAGGATTTTAAAAAACATGAGATATGTATTTGTAATAAAACATTAGTATACGTGAGGCATACTAAGTAAATAGGGACACACTAAGAGTCTAGTGGATGTCAAATACAAAAAATATTTTTTCACAAAAAGTATAAAATGTTATGGGTATATAAGTGTAGTAATAGGATCAACTCATGAAGGTTAATTATACAAGAAAAATAAAATGGACTACCTTCCAACATTGTGTTCCCATTTCCTCAAGACCCATTATAGATTCATCAATCCACTAATAAAATTAGGTACTTTCATGAGAAAGTAGGTAACACTATATAAAATTTTGAAATCTCTTATTCCAATATATTGGCTTACAACACGCCAATGGACCTTAGCTCTATTTTGAGGCCAATTGTGGAGTTTGATCTTTGATTATAAATATATGTGCTTAGATATGACTAATGTATTTTCAGTGTGATTTTGAGTGTTGAATGTTCATTTTTTCCTTTTGGTCATTGCCTTTTGTTTAAATGATTTGGATTTTATTTTTTTATGGATTTTTCAATTCCTCCTCCATATGGATTTGGAATAACCAATCATGAGTGATAAAAGTGACAAACACAAATGAGATATAGGATTTGGTTATAAGAGACAAAATACCTAGAGATATTGGCATGTCTAAACATTTAGGCTTTCCTAAAAACCAACATGTGATATAAATTCTTAACCTTGTGTTTTCTTAGTATGAAAAAGGGAATAATGAGGAATAGATAAAGATCAAAATATATCTATGTATATAATTATATAATGATAAGTATGCTTGTTGATTGATCATATGGTAAAGATGGGATAATCAATAGATGTGGGTTTAAGAACCATGTCACAATAATAACTATCTTGAAATAACAAGCATAATACAAAGATGTTATAATAAAAATTAAACCATGTAAAAAATAAATTAAACCATAATATTAATGCATGAGATATTAATTTTAAATCAAAATATGTGAAAGAGATAGTAAAATAACCCATGACACATAATAAATAAGAAAAATATCCATATATACTCACAGATCAAATTCAAATCATATAATAGTGTGATAAATAATGTGATATAACACCATGATGTGTTTATAAATAATAATAGATCTCTCTAAAAATATCATCCATAAAATTTTTCAAATCCTTGTGTAATTTAATTTTGACATAAATTAGAGTCTCATCAGCATTCATAGAAAGTCATGAAAAAACTTCTTGTTGTATCATCTTTATAAAAAATGTAGGTATGATAGAATTAGTATTATTCTCTTGAGGTAACTTCTATGTGGGATAATCAATGCAAGGAAAATGTGTCAAAATTCAAATGGTATATACATATCTATGTAAAGGTGTAGGTTGTGGAGGAGGAGCCTTTGTCCGTAAATGACCTGAATCATGAGGCTGAGTTGGTGAATGCATAGGCCTGAAAAATATCAAAAATGTTCTTGAAGCACTCAACATCTATCATTATGGTGTGCATTTCATTGATGACAAAGATAATAACCTCCCCATATTGAGATATATACTATAGAAGTACCTTAGGAGGTGGTAGACTCTTGTATTTTGGCTATTATATAGTTGGATGAAGTGTATCAATGTGCTTGAGCTATTAGTAATGAGTATAAGAATGGTTATGTTTATCATGATAGTAAAAAGTAGATCTATTTTTATATGTTGAAGTTAGGCTTAATGTGGTAGCAAAATAAGATGCCTATTGTTCCTACTATGCAGTATAATCCATAGCCCAATGATTGGAAACTCTATGGATCTCATAATAAGGCTCATATACCCATTGTGTTGGTAAAGGATAAAGATTAGGTAAAGGTAGTATGACATCACCAATAGGATAACTTTTAATAAGATCAAAACTAGGTTGAACCATATCAATGGATGGACTCATAACATGTCAAAGTAATATAGCTGACTTCTTTGGAGGAAGTAAGATAAAAGGATCATGAAATCTAGACAACCAATAAGGTCCCATTATGGCTTATTCCATAAACATACTCTTAAGAGGCTTAAAATTTACTAGAGGATTAGTGTATATGTACACTCCATCTTGGACCTATGAACTTTGAGAGAACTATTTTTAAGTATTATAGCAAGAAAAGGAACTGAAGGAATAGAACTAAGAGAACTAATAAAGAAGAATGAAATTTAAGTATCTCTACATCTTTGGATTGAGAAAAGATAGCTTAAAATGGATTATTTAAATAATATCCATCATCATAATCAAGAGTATAAAGGTCAATAGTACATGAAACAATGATTTTACTGGTCAAAGAGGCATGGTGAATGGAGTTCTTAATTTTTACTAAGGTAACCAGAATTTTGTCATATGGCTTTTTATGAGATTGAGGTCATAAATAAGGAGGTAATTGAGAAATTATGTTGGGAGAGAGATAATAAGTTTTGACTTTTAAAAATATCTCATCTAGTTAATCATTATCTAAATCTAAAAGGTTAGGTGATATGTTTTTTATTAATTTAGGATAACCATTATAACCTATAGTAGAGTTGAAGAGTTAATTAAAACATTGAGATTCATGAAATGGGATGTTAGGTAAGGGTTCAAGGGTGGGTATTTTAAGCACACCTCTTTCTTGGAATTGTTAAAAATTTCAAGGATTTGTATCCCCTTGAATCTTGTATATAGAATTATTATAGGGAAATTTAACACATTGGCATATGCAGTGTGTCCAAGGGATACTGAGTAAGATATTGTACGAGAGTGGAAAGTTAAATATCATGAATTTCACATGTACTATGATTATGAGAACCATGATATTTATTTAAACATAACCTAATGTAGGCATGTGTCTTTAATGATATCCTTGGCATGTACTTTGCATGTATTTTGGATTACATTTAGATTATCCAAGTGTTTTAATAAAATTAAGGGAATCAACACAAGTGCCTAATCTTTCATCAATTAAATCACCTTAACTTGGACGTCTCCAATTTTTACACTAATGAATAATGATGGGTCATCTACACAAAGTAATATCTCATCAGGAATCATGGAAGAGATAGGAAATTTGAGTGAAAAAGAAGTGTCCATTATTTCATCAACATGGATAGACATTTCTTCACACTATTGAAAGATGTTATATTATAATAATGATAAGGTAGCTTCTTTCCCAATGGGTGGAGGATGAGGGATGTTTATTTCAAATTATAATTGCATTGGTTGATTACGATGATGAGGATAATTTATCATAAGTTCTAAGAAAGGAATCTAAGATGGGAGGTGTGAAAGTTATGCTATGGGATCCCACTCATCATAACCCATTAGAGTGTTTTTGTATAAAGATGCATAATTTTCCAATAAAAATTTTGAAGGTGGGTTGGAATTTCATTGAAATTGGATAAGGTATATTTATTTTAGGTTTGGTTAAGATGGGTTAACTAGATAAATGTATTTGTGTTATATTAGGTGATGTGGTTGTATCTTTGGTAATCTTTTATGTTTGATTAGAATAAATACCACTTGACATTTTTGAGGTATCCACTTAAGGTATCTTATTTGTAATGGGTGTAGATCTTATGTCAATGGTATGAGAGGTAATGTTAGCTTGCATTATTAGAGTTGATACTTTGTGTTGGTTGGTTCCTCATACCCAAATCCTATGAGACAAGATGGGTAAGAGTCTTAAACAATGCAAAATTTTAGAAAAAAATTATTATTAGAGATTAGATATTGATCAATAAAATAAATTAATCTCCTCATGTTATTTATGTTGATAACATTATCATCATTAATATTAGGATGTATAGTACTTTTAACATTATTGGTAGTAGGATGTTGATTAGTGTTATCCTGATGGTTGGGAAGGGGATCCTTATAAATGGCTAAGTGAGCATTGGGTTGATTTAAAGATTCATTTTTGGTTTAAGTTTCATGACCCTTAGCTACTATTTTTAAATCTTTTTGACATTTATGTATAAGTTATTCATGATCAAAGTTGGGTCTAAGGAGATAATCCATAGCAAAATTTAATTAATTGTCAACAAGTTTCATGAGAATGGCCCTAGATTTTATGAAACAAACAAAATTTGTGGGGATCATACCAGTGTTTAATAGGGCATGTTGTATCAATATCTCACAAGGAAGGTCATGGAATAAACTTTTGAATTTATTATAAGGAAGGAATTTTATGTACATACATATTATTTCCTTGAGAAAAATGTGGAGCTAGGATGAGAATTATTGTTATTTGGAGAATTATGTTCCATGGTGTTGTTTGGAGTAATGGCTTAGATAGTGTGTATGAATTTATAATTATTTTTAACACCAACATTCATTACTTGTTTATTCTTTTTTTTCAAAATCATTTGAGTTCCCGTTGATGGGTGTGAAGTCCAAATTGATGTATAAATAAATCTTGACATTTAGCTTAGTTGAGGGCCTCTTTTAAGGGTTTTGGGGAAAGGGTCCTAACATGGTTTTTTAGTTTAGGATGAATATCATTAGTGAATAATTGGAAGAGGTTTTCATCTAAAATATTATGCTCAAATTTATTAGATAAGTCTTTCCATCATTTAATGAATACTTGTGCCATTTTAGATTCTAATTTTTTATAGTTGATAAAGTGGGCTAAGTTATTTTATGAAAGATCACTAGTTTGGAATTCTTAGACCAAATCATTGACTAATTCCTTTAATTTAGTGATGTAATGAGTTTTATGTTTGTTATACCAATATAAACCATCACATAAAAAGGTTTTAGTTAATATTTTGGTAGTATCAAAGGTATTAAGTTTAACCCAATCTTTATAAATATTTTTGAAGGTTTTCAAATGCAAAGTCAGATCCATGGATCCATTATAAGTGATATTAGGAAATATTCCTCCTACATTAATGTTTGAAATTTGAGGAACAAGATATTAGTTTTGTAAGTGTTTAATATTTTTGTTAATAAGTATGGGTTATGTTATAAGGTTACCATGTGCATATCTAAGGGGAGTTGAGGGTGCATTAAGATTTTATGTTCCCCATTAAGTAGGTTAAGGTGGGTTTTAGATATGAAATAAATGGTTTTGTATTTTCATCATTTATTTGGTGTTATTAGCTTGAAAAGTATCCATTTGGTTAAGATTATGTAACAATAATTCATTGGTTTGAATGCTATATTGGCTAGTAGAAGAATAATTTGATTCATTATTATTATGTGGGGTATTAAGATTTTGAGATGTACTAATAGCATGAGAGGCACTAGTGTTATGGGAAACACTAGCAAAATGAGAAGCACTAATAGTAGACGTATTATGAGTTGTATGGAATTGGGAATTAGTATGGGTGTTTGAATTAGACCCACTAAAAGTAACACCTACCATGTATTAATGAATACATGGTATGGAGGTGAAATAAGTCATGGAGGATGATGTCATAGTATTAGGGGGAGACATTATAGAGGGTAAACGTGTGGAAGAAATCATGAAATGACCTAACCTAGATTTTGTGAAAAAGCTAGGTGAAGGTGAATGGGATTCTCTAACATAAAGTACCATCATAAGGTTATAGATTACTTATGGATCTTTACCTCTATGTTGAGGATTTTTTAGGGATGAAGAGGATCATTTTAGTTGTGTATTCAAGATCACTTTCATATTTTACTATTTTCATGAATAAAAGGTTAAGATCCATGGAATAGGGATGAGTCCCATAGTTGGTAGTTCTAGTGGTAACATGAATATTGATTTGATTTGAGTTAGTCACCATATAATGTGTTATAATAAATTTAATAATATTAGTAAAAATCATCATATTATTTTAGTTTTGATCTGTAGCATCATCAAATAGATGTTACATGATGAAAAACCTAAGTTAAACAATTACTAAAAGATAATTTGTATTATATTAGATCTATTTGGTTGACTTGGTTCTATAGGAAGTAAAAACATATCATTATGTAAAATATTGGGTTTATCAAATCAACTTAGTTCTATAGGAAGAAAAACAAAATAGTCTATAAAAGACTAGGTCGAGTAGTTCGACTTAGTTTTATAGGAAAAAAAACAAAATAGTTTGTAAAAGATTGGGTCGAATAGGTTGACTTAGTATTATAGGAATGAAAATTATAATAGTTTATAAAATAATAGGTCAAGTAAGTCTAATTAGTTCTATAGGAAGGAGAAAAAAATAGATTATAAAAGACTAGGTCGAGAAGATTGACTTAGTTTTATCAGAAGGAAAAATAGAACAGTTTATAAAAGACTAGGTCGATTAGGTCAACTTAGTTTTTAGGAAGGAAAATTTTAAAATGGTCTATGAAAGATGATTTAGTTTTAGTTATATAAAATAAAACCAAACACAAAATCAACTAGGTTGATTTAGTTGCACCACACAACACAAACCTTGTATCAACACTAGTTAATACAAGTTTGTAATAAAATATAGAATATAAAACAACAAGAATCACTAGTGAAATTGAAAAGCAAACGAACTAATTGATCTATAATAATATCAATAATTTGTACTAAATTTTTTGATTGAAAGTGTAGAATCCCAAGATACTTTCTTGTCCATTAGATATTATTGGCCCAATATTTTAGAGTACTAACTATAAAGGAAGTGTCATTACTGTAGCCCACTAAACCTAGTTTCAAGGGTACACTGAAGTAAATTATTACACTAATCATTAACTGATGCACCACCTAAACAAATAGATGGATGGATTCCTAAATTTCAATAAAGAGAGATATCCTATGTTTTTCCATAATACCATGAGGTAGGCATAAATTAAAGACTATTTTTAACTCTATATTATGCTTATGAGTTGGGGAAAGACCGTCATACCTTGATATCTATAAATGATAGACAAGGATCATAAATAGAGTATCAAGTAACACTTCACAATAGTAGTTAAGTAGTTTAAAAACTACCAATACACATTTTCGAGGTAAAACCAAACAAAGTAAAAAATAAGAACAAAAATCAAAGTTTTGAAAGCTATTTTATAATTTTTGAAAAGTAAATGAATAGGCATCTAACTAAAAGTTAAAATGAGTTTAATTGCTATCAATGTAGGTTAATTACCTTTAATTTAAATAGGAGAAAATAAATAAAACAAAATTGATTTGGTCAACTTTGTTGTACAAATAAAACATAACAAAGTTGAGTTAATCAACTTAGTCTGTTAAAGACAGTCTAAAAGAAACACAATCAAGTTAATTGACTTAGTTTTTTGGATAGAAAGCAACTACAGAACTAAGTTGATTCAATAAAATTAGTTGATTATAAAGGTATAGTTTTATAGAACTAAAAAACTAGTAAAAACAATACTAAAATTTTAAATTTTAAAAATAGCAAGAAAAAGGAAATTTCTTAAAATTTGATAGAAATAAATTATTGAGCTGGTTAGAGTAAACCTAGAAAATTATACAAAGTCGACCAAGTCAATGTAGTAGTTTTATTGAATATGTTGAGTTATTGTTTTGAATTATGTTATCTAGATATAATTTTGAATTTATATAGGTAAATATATAATATTTATATAGAGTCGAGCCGATCAACTAAGTATAAATAAAATTGGTAAAAGTAAAATAGATAAAACTATTGATCAAATTGACTTAGTAGTTTAAAATTAAAAATAATTAAATAGAAAAATTAAGTAGATCAATTTAGTTTAAATGTGAAAAAGTAGTAAAATAAATTATATCGATTGGATCGATCTAGTTTTCCAATACTATAAATTCTATGTAGATAAAGCCAAATAAAATTGATAGGATTGCCTTATTTGGCAAACCTACAAAAAGATGCCCTAACTAAATTGACTAGGTTGCTAAAGTTGTAAAAACTTACACATGTAGATGAATGAAATAAATATGTTTGAATGAGTATAAAAACCTATGCATAGTTTTAAATAAGGTTAATTGAGTCAATCCAGTTGTTTGTAGAGAAAAATTGGAAATTTGTAAGGGTTAGATTCATGTTGGCTTCACCAAAATATATGCAATTAAAACTAGACAATTCTATAACTTATCCTACTAAATAATATTCAAGATTACAATAGGTAATCAACTAAAAAGTATGCTTGGGAATACATTTAAATCAGGATCATGACTAATAATGGATCTATGAAACCTACACTAAGGGATCACTTATCACACTATGGCAAACGAGTGGTTTCCAAGGATTCTAGTCAAATTTCATCTTATGATAACCCTAGCTAGGTATTATGATTATAAATAATATTAAGTAAGCTAATATATTAAAAAATTATGCAAACTAATCTAGTAAATGCATATGAAAACTAATCTAATGCTCACCAAAGCTTGTGACACAAATGGGGAAGACAATAAACATGAAAAGATAAATCCATATATAACATAGAAATGATATAATCAAGGAGAGATGTAGTTCAATAGATATTAACTCTACAATATCTACTTATTTAAATATGAAGGGCTAAGAATATACTTACCTTGTTGAAGTGAACTCATCATGCCTCAATCTCTCCCTTGGTCAATAGTACTTTGAAGAGGTTGTTGTGGGCTTGTAAGGATCACAAGGACAAATCAACTCTAGGATATAATACTTATCCTATTAATCCAATATTTCCACAAGATAAGTGCTACTTCTCCAAGGTAAAAGCATATTTATGATTATTAATTGTTATCACTTAGATTTTGTACCCATCTATGTGTGGTAGCATGTTGTGTAGTATGAGA
Source organism: Torreya grandis (assembly GCA_037957365.1). NCBI lineage: Eukaryota > Viridiplantae > Streptophyta > Pinopsida > Cupressales > Taxaceae > Torreya > Torreya grandis. The sequence continues at coordinate 1,759,260 of JARHVA010001389.1, forward strand.
TATAAACTGTGGTAAATATAATAACATGATGGGATCACCTCTAAGCTATGTGACCTTGGTGAATTGAGATGAGCCTCTAGATAAGGCTAGATTCCTTTCACTACATTTATTAAAACTGATATATTACCAATTCACATTAAAATACTTCTTAGTGATCTTGTTCCTAATTAGGGTTTGACTTGTGAGGAAAAGAATTTTAGAAATGAATTTGAAAAATTGGAAAATGGTGATTACACCAAATAATTATAGTGAAAATTAATGCTTTATTTGTATGAACATAGTAGAATAATAAAAATATTGAAGTATATTAGAGAACAAACTTATAAAAATATGAAACCAAAGGTAATATTGGGAACCTATCATATAAGTAACAATATTCTTTATTTTAATCAAAAAACTTTTCAAAAGAGAAAATTAATCCCATAGATGAAATTATGTGACTAAAAAAAGAATCAAATCATTCAAAAACTTGACAAATAGTTGTGCATACAAAAATATAACACAGACAAGGAATTCAAAACTTCAATCTATAATTATTATCTAGGTTATAGCATGTAGATCAATTATTCAAAATGCAAAATAATTTATCCAATGGTAAAAAGATAAAATGTGCTACACCATGGAACCCATATTTATAAAAAAATACTCTCTAGAAAGATATGCACTTATAAAAAACCATATTCCCAATTAAAAATAAATAAAATCCAAAAAACCTCATGTAAATGGCATGATCTTCAGTCTATAATGGTGTCCTTAGTGAGGTAGATGGTTGGAATAAGAAACATGTAATTTTTGGTCACTTCAACAAGTATATAAGGCATGGAAAAATCCATTAAATCTTCTTGCAAAATTCTTCTTTGTATTCAATTTAGTTACTATTATATTTTCCAATGAATGAGGTGGCAAAATGAGCTATCACTTGGAAAAGTTGAATGTTTTTAGGTATTTTAGGTTATAACTTGAAAAAACTAATTTGTATTTTTCAACTGAGACTTTTACAACTTTTTAAGTCATCCAACTTGAATAAACTGAAAATGCAAATTACAAAATCATTTTTTTCAAGTTAAGAAACTCAAACTTTGTCAAAAGGGAAAGTGAAATTTACAAGTTTCACTTTTACAACTTAAAACCTATCAAAAAATTGTTTGAAAATCATAGGTGGCTCTTTCTCAAAAAGAGATGCCAAAATTATATTTGTAATTTGTAGCCTATAGTTTTACAATGTCTCTTATAACAAAGAAATGAAATTTATAGAATGTATTATTACAATTAATTAAATAATTAGTCTAAAACCATGACCTCTAAAGATTCATTGTCCTTCTCTGCTTGTATTTTTGAAATGTAAGCATCAAAGCTTTAGAAGATCTCTTGGAGGTGATCTTTGTTAGGACCAAGTTAATATAGGTTACTTATCTCACATTCTACCATTATTTTAGAGAGTTATTTAAATGTATCCCTATATACTTGAGTGTTTTTCCCCATACGATCTAGTGTAGTATGATACCTGATGATTCAATGGATGAAACTCAAGATTAATTTTATATATCATATTGATTCTCTCTTGACAAATCCTTTTAACTTGTCTTGAACCTCTTAATTTGAAAGGATTTGATATCCTAATGATTTTTTGCTTCACATGACAATCTACTTAACAAATCCTCAATGTCATAGAGTTTATCTATGGCCCTATCACAAGTAGCCTTGGCATTATTAATACTCTTTGTGAATATCCTTATTCTAAAATGGGATGCCCTATCTAGTTCCTCATTCTCTACATCAGTTTTAAATATCTTATTTTTAATGAGTGTATTAGTCTCAATCAGGTCAACATCTTTCAATTTTGGGAAGAATAGGATCAACCTTTCAATCTCTTCCTCGTATTTGCTTATTTCTACTTTCAAATATGGTCGATCATCTTTCAGAGTCTTGTAATAGTCCATTTATATATCAATTAGTCTATTTCCTTTCATGATAAGCTCCTCAAACCAGTCTTTTATGGCCCTTCCCATGCTGTTAATCTTTGTCACTACTTCAAGTGTTTCTTTGTCAAGGAACTAAGTAAGAAACTATGTTAGTTGGGATACTGGCTTTATAAACTTTTTTAAATAAATTATCAATTTCTAAACTTAATTCTTCAATTCATCCTTTGTGACCTTGTCACTATTTATATTCTCAAAAAGAGATCTAATGTTTTGTTGAACATCATGTTTCAGTCCCTCTCTTGTAGGATGACCTAGGTGCACTTTGAATAATTGATAATCCCCCACCACTAGATCTTTTTTTTATCTTGTAGGGGAAATATAATTTCCACATATCTCTCCCCTACTAAATCATATGATATCCTATATATGGTTTTTCGGCCTACCTTTGATATTTTGGAAGCCTCCAATATCCCAAATTCTAGTGTGCTAGGTGACACCATTTGCTTTTTCTTCTTCCCTACTGATTGTACTAGCCATCTTAGAGTGGCATCTTATGAACCTTGCATTGTCATCTATAAATTTTTGACTGAAGTTGCTACATTGGTTGTTATTATGACAATTGTTATGTCTATCACTAATGTTGTTTTTGAATCCTTGACTGATGTTTTGACAATCTCTTCCCCTTTTGTGGGTTAAGCAACCACCATTATATCAGTGAGTACCTTTGTCTCTACCTCCTAGGTGGGGGCTTGGGTTATTGATGGAATGGAATAGATGGGTTTTTGAATGGGTGAAGTTAAAATGGATGTGCTTACTTGGGGTGTGGGAGCTATAAGTGACATGAGTGGAGGGGTAGGCATGGGTAGTTGAAATAAGGTAACCTATGAAACTATAAAATCTAAGGAAACAAATGAGTCAATCAATGTGGTAGGAACACTTAGGATTGATGAAATGGGGAATGTGATGGGAGATAAAAATGAAGAAATAACTACCCTAGTCGTTGGGATGGCTATTGGTATTATAGTCAAGATGAGTGAATCCACAACTATGTAATGTTGGGTGGTGTTAGTGATTAATAGAGTAGTATTGGATATAGGATATGAGGTGGAAGTGATTGTGGAAGAGGGAGGTGAAAGTGGATTCTAAGTGTCCACTTGTGTTGATTATATTTATTCTAAAGAAGTAACTTACATAGGTGGGTAAGGTGAAGGTGAAATTACTTACATTGGAAAAATACTAGAAATAATAGGAGTAGTTATCTTATTTGGTTGAGTAGTGGAAATAGGAGGAGGGAGTACTATGGTTTCTTGAATAACAGAGGTAGGAGGGGAAATTGTTTGTGCTTGAGTAGTAGATGTGTCTTAGATAGAAGTTAGCATTAGCTGATCCATTTACTATGTTATAGCTTCTTAGTTATTGGATTGACCTCCTTTAGCCTTTTATTTTTGCTTCTTCTTGTGTGATACCACTAGCCTGTCTACATGATCTGTAGGGTTTCCACTATTAGAACCCTATGATGTTACCACACCCTTCTCCTTTACCTCTTTCAACTTATCACTGATACTCAAGGTCTCCTTGGTGACCTTGACCCCTTTTCTCCTTAGCTAGTTGAATGTTGTGTTTATTACATGGGTGGTCCTATACATCAATAATAAGGATTTAGATATGGACCAATTGACTAATAGAAGAGGTTGGGAATAGATCTTGTTATCATAGTAAACCTTATCAACTAGAGAATTATTATTTATTAAGTCCTTAGGGACTGGTACCATGTTGTAAGTTTTTATTTTCTCTAGTGTCATCTTGGAATAATATCTCAATATCACTTCCTCTTCATCTTACATATCTTCCCATTAATCTTCATAGAAAGGAACATGGGATTATGTAGTGATACCCAATTTACTAGTAATGTGGCTAGTCACATCATAGAATGGCCTTGCATCAAGAAATATTAAGGTCATTTGAGTCATCTTGGCATCTACACATTTGGCTTTTGATATGGAAGGGCATGTATACCTCCTTATGTTGATGGGGAAGTCGATTCCTAACTTATGTTTGCTTGACAATAATTTGTGAGTTTCTACAAGCTACCTCAATAGTTCCATTAGATCCCATATGTCATTTACATACCTTGGAAGGGTGTAAAGACAACCACTAAATCCTCCTACTCTGATGTATGAATATGTTGGTAATTGAATGAAATATGATCCCCAATGTATGATCTCATAAGTTGTAACATTAGAGAATCTTCTCTTTTCTAGCTCCTTATCAAACATAATTATGATGCAGTATATGAATGCATCATTTACCCTTCTAAAATATTATTTACTTACATCAAGGGTGGGGTCAAGATAATAGGTAAATACCTTGTTGACTTGATAAGGTACTATGTTCAAGAAATTCCCTCCCCTTTGCTAATATATAGACCAAATATGAAGTCATATAAACCTTCCTTATAGTTTAGAATTCCATCAATTATTTGTGGATGGAGTCATAAATCAATTGGGCCTAGTGGATATAATATTTATTTTGATGGATCACCCAAATGTATTGGTACATCCAATCTTGATAGTTTTTGGCATCTGGGTTCCTAGTAAATCTAAGCAAGAGTGTGATTATGTCACCCACTTCATCTTTGAAGTCTTTCTTACCATGGTTTTAGGTAGGCTTATAGATGTGGGTCTAGAGACTTTTATCCATTACTTGTTTAGAACCCATAGGCACACATTATTATTATCTTGATAAAACTTATTTGAGGATTCAAGGGTTATATCAAGATAACTCTCATATTCTAGAATCAGGAACATGGTATCTATGAAATCAGGGTCAAGGTTTAGAATCTTTTCCCCTTTGTCATTCACTACTTCCCTCTTCTCTACATCATAGTGTTTTTCCAATGTGAGCACAAGCTCAAAGATCTACACTGATAGTGGGAAGGTTGTTTCCTGAGGTAATCTACTATCGTAAATGCTTTGAATCCAATCATTCTTGAATTTATAATTTACTCTTATCCAAAAATCAGCTAGGTCTATGTAACCTAGATTTGTGTCTGTGATCTCATTTTTGTTAGAGTCCAGGATCCGTGGAACACCATTTCCCTTAAGATTGAACTTAATTTCTTTTCCAAACATAGGTTCTAGGAAACTTGAAGTGGGAAAACCAACTGTAGATTTGGTGGGTTTTGGACTTGAAATTGTAGGTAAAATTTTTGACAAGGTTTATACTATGTATTTGTAGCTAAAAAGTCTAACACGTTTTGGACTTACAAAATGTAGTTATAAAGTCTGATGAAAGCTCCAATGGGTTTTAGGTTTGTTATTTAAGATAAAATTCTTGATGGGGATTTGGATTTGCTTTTATAATGGGAATTTCCATAGGATCTTGGATTTGTTTTTGTAGGTTGTATTTCTCCAAGTTTTGAAGTTGCTTTTTATAATAGGATTCCCTGTGAGGTCTGGGTAGAGAATCTCTAGGTAATATTTTTAATTTAATCAATTTTAAAAAAACCCTAGATTTCAATATATGCATAAAAATGATTGGATGGTCCTAGGATGAGATTTTAGAATATAGACAAGGAAAACTCAAAGGAATGCAATCAAAATGGAAAAACCTAGTTTCACATCAATAACCTGATGCAAAAAAGGAAATTTAAGCCTTTTTTGTAGAAAGATAGCAATGCTTTTGGAAAATATTGGATTATAGAGGAATAACATGCTTTATAAAGATGGAAATAATAATCATGGTGTTGTTTGGCATTGGTGGGTTGTGGCTTGGTAAGGGTCACTTGGCACAAAGATCAATTTTCTAATTTGTAATTTTAATAATGACCTCAAAAAAACCTAACTTATTTAATATAACCCTAAAATAAATGACTATTAAGATGGTGGTTGTAAAATGGTAGGAGTTTCAAAGATTTGGAGTCTTGGCACATTTTTACAATTTTGAAAATTTTCATTTTTCACTCTAACCTCCATTTTCTGTCAGGTGGCTTGGTGCAATGAAAGCGAGAAAGTAGAGCTTGAGATACACTTTGCAACTTTACAAGTTTCAAAGTGTAACCAGAGTTCTAGTTTCTGCTAGGCTTGTGAAAAGGGTATCCTAGGTCATTTTAAGGCTTTTTCCCAAAAAAATAGTGGGTCTCCCCTAGGGTACAAAATGTTTTAACATTTTTAACTCAAAAATATCTACATTTTTAGTGACCTCTATGGGGTGATTACCTGCTAATTAATTTCTTTTTAGTAGCCTTCTAGTTCATTATTTTAATAGTAGTGGTTTTTGTAGAGAAATGTCTATATACACATAATATTTTCAAACTTTTATCAATTAATGACACTCTTTATCTTGTAATAACTCATCAAGTCTCAATCTCTCTAAGTATATACTCTAAGGGGGGCATCAGGAAAGGGGTGGGAAGACCATTGGTGCTTCATAGGATTGTTTTCCCTTTTACCACTTGCTATCTACACAATTGTCTCCTAAAAACCATTCCCCTAAGATTTGCCTCCTATTTTACACACTCCTATAGTCTTTTATCACCTTCATTATCCCTTCCCCTAACCTAAACCCCTTTTTGGTAGTTTACATGATTATGTTGGCCACATCAAACTTGTATTATTATTTACAAAACTTACTAGGGATTAGGTTGGCCCTTGGCTGACCTATTTTGTGACCTAGTTAATTTTTGTTAATTACAATACTTAGTCAACCAAGTTGAGCTTGTCAGCCAAAAGCTTTGGAATGGTTTAGGGTTAGATTATCCTATATAAACACATTCATTTCCTTCATTTATTAAGAAGATAATAAGAAGTAAGATGTATTGTGCATCTGATTATCCACCATTTTACTTAAAGAACAAGCTTATGGTTTCATACTTTCTTTATAGATATGGATCTTGTCTTATGGAGTAGTCTTTTGGATGCACCGATAGGTTGTGTATCCTTGATTTGATTTATCCTTGTCATCCTTACATACCACAACAACCTCTTCCAAATCACCTTATCCAAGGGAGAGATTGAGGCTCGATAGGTTTGTCTTCAAAGGTAAGTATTCCTAACTTTGGTTCTCCTTTATAAGAGTAGATAGATATGCATTTGTAATTCTCTTCCATGCATTAGGATTCCATATACATTAACATCAATATATGTCTTTTATGCATGTTTACTTTTATTATTTATTACCCCCACTTTGTGCCATAAGATTTGGTGAGCACTAGATTAGATTTTTACTTTACTTGTTATTAGTTTAGTGAATTTGAAAATATAGGACCTATTTAAGGTTATTGTGTAGTTTTTCTTGACTAGAAGCTTGAGAACCATCCCTAATAATATTATTTTGGTAAGAGATCCCTTAATTAGGCATATTAGATCCATATTGGTCATGACCCCAATTATATAATGTATCCCTAATCAGAAGTGTAAGTAGGATTTATCTTCTCCAAGCTAGGATTAATTTCTAGAATCTGTTGGATTTCCTATTACATATATTCTAGTGAACTCGATGTGAATCTAACCCTTTCATGTTTTCTTTTACACTTTTCATTTCTAATATTTTATTATTTTTCTATATTTTTGAAACTAGGCCGACTATGATGGTATAGTTCTAACTTATGTGTGTAGATTTAACACACAGTCACATCAAAATGACTATGTTCTTTTTGTATAGGTCTTCATCAGATATAGGTTACTAGATTGAACAATTCAACACAGTACTTTTATTCAATTCTAAATAGCAAACTATGTTGAATAGGTCAACTTAGTCTTATAGTAAACATTTAGAATAACAAACTAAGTTGACTAGGTCAACTTAGTCATCTTAATAGACTTCAACAAATAGGGTTTCATAGAATTAGGTTGACCCAGTCAACATAGTTGGTAAAACTTGCAATCAACATTCAAGACACTTCAATAGAAAAAATTTTAATCCTCAACATCTTCCAACCCATTAAGGTTCCTATTTTTCTCTCTCTTTCAATTCAGTACTTCATTATAGTTCTATTTTGTGAAAATTTATAATCTTTAAAATTACAATCCTATAGAAAAATAAATCAACCTGGTCAACTTAGATCTATAACATGTCTTCTATTTAAAAGACTAGATCAACCTGGTCAACTTAGTTCTTAAGAACTCTTGCTTCTATAGAATAGTAATAACCTAGTCAACTATGTTCTATAATGTTTGCATATAGTGTTGTCTAAATTAACTCTATACCATTCTTAATTTAGGAATTAAAAACTATATGCTAGTAATTAATTCACACTTTCATTTTAAAATGTTTGTATGTTTAAGTATCTCACATAGTCTAATTAGGTGGGTTTTTTTCAAAATATCATTTAGTTGCACTATTTTTCTCTTTTTGTACACAATACCAAATCACACAAATACTCAAAATACATATAACATTTATCTTCCTAAGGACTACCTACTTGGATTTCATCACCAAGGGGGAAGCCAACTTGGTTTTCTGGCCAAGTATAAACATGTGGTTAATGATATATATTGGCAAAACATCCAACACCCTTATCACTATGAGATTGTGAAGTTTGGGGGTAAGCCCCAATACCAAGCTAGTACCATTACCAACATAGATCCCTTTTAACTTAAACATCTTGAAACCATCCATAGATTGCTTTCTAGTTTCCTATTTTCATCTAAATTCTCTATCACACTTAAAATAACACTTTATAATAATTTAACAACACTCAGGATGACCACTTAGTTAGCATTTATTTTTTAGTTGATTGTTTGCTCTCTGCTCACTATGTGTTGTATGGAAAAAACTTACATTGACTAGTATTGGTGCAAGGGTTTGTGTTGTGTGCCACTTGGATCATTCTCATTGATCCAATTGTTTATGTGTTTGCTTCCATTTCTTACTTCAAAATACATTTACAAAAAAATTCCCTATTATTAGCACATTGTTGTTCTATTTGACATAGTCGCTTATAAACTATCTTTTCCCTATCTACATTACTAACTATACCTAGCCAACCTAGTACTCCTTTTTACCAATCAATTTATAGTAATAAGTCAATTTGGTTGAATCTATATCCTTATTATACTATATTTTCCCCTATTTATAGTACTAAGTCAACCTGGTCGACTCTATACTCTTTTGTCTTCTATCTAGTAGTATTAAGTTAACCTAGTTGACTTTGTATCTTTCTTGACTTAGTCTCATACCTTATTTATAGTACTAATTTGACTTGGTTGACTCTGTACTCTTATATATCTTTTATATCTCTTTGCTTTTGCATTAGCTTTATCATCCCTAATCTCTCTTCTTCATCATGAACTTCATATTTGAAGACAACATTGAGTTGAATTCAAAAAATATTATGAGTCTCACTAACCTCAATAGGTTATCCCATAATCAACTTGTGGCTCCTGCCCTAAATGAAAGTAATGTGTATGTATCCATTTGCACTACAAACTATGCAACCCCTCCTCATTCTTCTTCACTTAGCAGTCTCTCTTCTCACTTTAGTATCAACCCCAATTGTAGTATACCCCAAAAATTCTCTTATTCATCAATGAGTTTACTCAACATCAAGGAAAATATCCTTTTACTATTTACCATCTCATGATAAGTGGTCAAGTTGAGGAGCCCCATTCACCCTCTCCCACATTCTCACATGGATTTGGAGACACTAGCTTATTTCCTTTTCAGCTTCTTCCCTCTATTTTGACCCATTCTCATACCATGGCATCTTCATATTTGATTTCCTCCACCTCCATGCCTAGTATCTCCACCAACATGGCAGGTTTTACATTTAGTGGACCTCTTCCAAGACCCATAGTAACCATGCCTCTAGTGTCACTTCTTCTCATCCCTCTACTAATACATATTTTTCCACATAATCAAATCATGTTACTAATGCCTCACCTACCAAAAATTCTTCTCAATCCACTACTACCAATTCTAATGCTTCACACAATGCCAATAATACCAATCAAACCCATCAACTTATATTAAAAACTCTTAATCAAATAAATGATTTCCAAGATAATAATGCAAATCAAATGATGTAAATTCAAAATCATCTTATCCATCTTCAAACTCACCCTCAATATATTTCATGGGGCATGCATAACCAAAATGTTCCGCTACCTCTTCTTTAGGATTCCCATGGTAATCTTATCCCTCAACCTCCTCTTATTAATAAAAAAATCAATAACCTTCAAAATGAGCCTCTTACATCTCAAATTGATAACATTCATATAGGATGTGTCACCCCTACCATTACCTACAATAGGTTAACTGATCCTACTCTTCACTTAAAAACATTTAGAAATATATAAAGACTGGGTCAAGTTAAATACTTGTGTTGCTACCAAACTATTAGTAAATTCTCTCATGGGTGATGATTTATATTGGTACAACCAACTCAAATCTCATTCTATTACTAGTTTAGAAGACTTAGTCAATGCACTAGTCCAAGAGTTCCAAACTAGTGATCTCCATGAAAATACCTTGGCCTATTTTATCAATTGTAAGCAACTTGAAATTGAAACCACACAAGATTTCATCAAATAATAGAAAAACTTATCTAAAAAATTTGAACATAATATGGAAAATGAAAACCTCTTCCATCTATTTACCAATGCTCTTTTTCCCAAGTTGTAATATCACGTCTAGACTCTTTCTCCATGTACTTTGAAAGAGGCCATTAACTAAGCCAAACATCAAGATTTCCTTATGCATCAAGTTGAGCCATCCCAACCTTCCATGGGTACTCACATATTAATCAAAAATAAGAATCATCATGCTACCAAAAATGGTGTCATTGAATCTTATGATACCATTCATAATATTCAAGTTGTTATTCCAAAACCAGACTTCATAACAAGCTTCCCCTCCCAACCACATCAACAACCCTCATTTATCTTCAACCAATAACATCAATATTCATAAACCTTTATCCTTAGTGTAACTATAAAAACATCTACCAAGGTCTCTTCCCAAATAACTTGATCCCACTTATCTAATGAAATCTTGATATGTTCTTAATAAATTTTGTTGGTTCATGCTAGTTGGGGAATTCTCATGAGAATTGTAAGAAACTACATAATTTTTCTATGGACTTCCTTCTTGATCCCAATTTTGATCATGATTATATATTCATAAACTTCAAAAATCATATGACATTGCCTTCAAAGCCCATGAAAAATAAACTAAATCTCAAGCTTTGAACTAGGTTAATGCTCATTTGGCCATCTATAAATATCCTCTTCCAAATCAAAAGATAACCAAGACAAGCTTACCCCTTCTACCAATAATGTTGATAGCCTTCTTGACTCCACTCCTAAAGAGAATGTGTTCAATATGACTAATATACAAAGGGTGGTTTCTTTCATTGATCCTCATCCTAACCACACCCCTTAATTACCTCACACATTTCATGTTATCTAAGACTCTTTTCCAGCTCACTTAACAGAGTTGGGGTAATAAGACTTTATATATTTTGATGAACCAATTCCAATACCTCCCTTGGGAAACATTTATCACATCATTTATACCATTTCTACAACCTATTTACCCATCACCAATGATATTCTAATTTCTATCAACACTTCTTCTCAAACCAAACCTGCATCAACTAAACCATATTCTCAAGACAATCGACAAAATTTTCCTCCAATTAAACCTTCCACCTCTTATCAACATAAATTCACATACACTTCAGCTCCTCCTTCTAAGCACCTCTTTCAACATTATGCACCTCTTCCCAACAGTCTTCTTATGGGTTATGATGAATGAGATCCTATCATGGAGCTTACTTATCTCCCATCTCATATCCCATTTCTCAAACTTATGCGAACCTCTCCACATCATCATAATCGTATTATGCAACTTTTATTTGAAATGAACATCCCTCATCTTCCCCTAGCAGGATGTGAAGCCACCTTATCTTAATTAGAAGACATCATTTTATAATAGTGCAAAGAGATGTCTATACATGTTGATGAAATAATAGACACTTCTCTTTCCCTCAAATTCCCCATTTCTTCTATGATCCCTAATGAGATTATGCTTCATGCGGATGATCCTCCTCTTTTCATCAGTGTCTAAATTGGTGATATCCAAGTCAAGCATGCTTTGATTGATGAGGGTTCTATCACTTATGTTGCCTCTCTTGATTTTTTCAAAACCCTTAAATATTCTGAATGTAATATTAATTCCACATGCATCACATGTTAAGGCTATGATCGAAGGAAAATGCCTCCTTTAGGTTGTGTGTGGCTCCCAATTACCGTCCACCTATTACCATTTGCATGAAGGTGATGATATTCAACTTTCCTCTATCTTATAACATTTTTATTGGTAGGCCATGGACTCATCACATGAGAGCAATTACCTTTTCCACTTGCTAATGTGTCAAATTTCCTCACAATGGAGCCATATATAGGATTCAAGGTGACATTAATCTTTAGAATTTTGAACAATTCTAAGACCATGGAATATTTAATATTCTCACCATTGAACTTTTTCCAACCATTCCATTTTGTGAATCTTAATAGTTTAACTTTCTTATCAATTCCACCCAAGGTTACAATGGTCACCCTAATCTCATCAAGAATATACCCCCTAACCTCCTAAATTCTGATGATAATGAGCCTGATGAGATCAATCTCAAGATTAAAACCTTAGATATCTCACCTTATTCATTTATTAGATTCCCCCTTATTTACAACCTCATTCCTATCAACCAACTTATGATGGCATACCCACTATGTTAACCAAGACTCGACATTCGATTCATCATACCATATCGGATGACCAGGTGATCCCTACATATTCCATTGATCTTCATATACCTAATTATGATGACAGATATACCTTAGATGATCCACTATTAGGAGGTCTTATTTAGGCCTGAAATGTTGAAATTATTCATTATTATTCTTCTTTGATTCAATATTTTAGAATGTCTTCTATTATTCCATCTTATATCATTATTAATTTTAATATTTTCCCTCTTGATTTCATGGTAGAAATGGTGCACACACCTCTATTTTTTGAATAACCTCATATGAGTATGCTTATATATTGTGTTATGACTGGTCCCTATCACTTTTCTAGATACTAAGACCCCTCTAACTAACTTATCCCTGAGATGATTGTAACTATGCTTCAGCCTTCTATGCACCCCACCCCTCCCTTAGCAAAGTTTAGTTTAGATCATATTCCCACTCCCTTTATATTGAGTCTCTTCTTATTTTTGATCCTTTTGCTCCTTTAGTCAATCCTTGCCCAATTTCTCCACCAGTCCTACCATCTCTTGGTGATGGTTTTCTCTCTTTACTACAACTTGATCCTTTTCCCACCAAATAGGTTGATTAATCATATTATGATATTCATAAATTTATTGGTCATTAGACTATATACTTTTCATTATACCAATCTTATTTAGCTTTTATTTCCATTCTTCCTATGAGTATACCTACTAAGACTACTCACAAGTGTATCTATTACTTCCATGGCATAGATAATCATTTATCCACACATTATCATAAGATATGACAATATATCAACACCTTGCATCCCACTAGTCCTCAACCTAAAGACAAGGATATACCTCCCCTAAAAGTGTTACCTAAACATCTTCCAAAATATGGAGAGATATATTGTCTCTAGCACCAATATGGTACTCATCATATAAAACATTTTCACATCCTTTAGAAGCATCTTAAGGATCACCTCATAACCATTATTTCACTTACTACCCTTCTTCCCATAGGTCTCTCTCACAAGAAGGCTCCCCCTTCTTCCCCTATATCTCTTCCACCTATGGTTCATTATCCACCTATAGTTTCTCCACCTATGAGTCCCTCACATATGGATCCTCCTTCCATAATGGTCCCTTTTTCATCAGTGACCCCATTCATATCCCATAGATTCCACTCCCATTCCTTCTCCTAAGCATCCCCTACATGATATCCCTCATCATCATGATCCTTCAAGCATTCCTACATTTTCTATTGAGGAGATTCAAGGAAAAGGTTTTCTCAACTTTCCCTAATGATCGATGAGACTTTGGCTATAGTTCAAGTTTAGCTTCATAAACACTTATTAGATGTTATGGATACTGTGTGTGGATAAATATATCAGTAATTTTGAACACAAGCATGGTGTTTTTACATTTATTTCTTCATTTGGATTGGAAGTGTGCTCCAACTTTGCATCTATCTAATTTTTATCATTTGACATTGTGTCAAATTCTTATCTATCTTACATGGTGATTTTTTTTTCACTATATATTACTTATTAAATAATTATTCTTATTATGTTCTCTTATGGATTCCTTTTCATAATTACATATTTGTTTTTCTTGAACTCCTTTTCTTTCATTCACTTGTTCTTTTTCATGATTATTTGTTATCTTATCTTTATAAACATGGATAATTATTATTGTGACTTGGTTATACAAACCTTGCTCCCTTTAGTCATTCATAATTTACCATGTGATTATTTAGAAAAAAATTCATCTCATTACAATCTCCTTTTACCGGTCCACTCTATATCTCCCCTTCTTCCTCTTTATTCCCTTTTTCAAACTAAGCATACACATGGTTGAGACTTGAGATAACATGTTGGTTCATAGTTAAGCCTAAGTGTTCTAGTCAATCATATCTTTGGATACTTAGCTTCCTTTAGGTAAATCCTAAAGCTCATTTTTGTGTATCTCTCATGATTGGTCATTCCAATTCCATATGGAAGAGGAATCTTAAAATCCATAAACATTCAAAAGCTAAATCATTTAACAAAAGGCAATGATCTAAAAGGCAACATTAAAAATTTTCAAAAGTCAAATCACACTAAAAGACTTGATTTTAAGTACATCTCCTTTCTCTAATCAAAGCTCAAAATCCAAATTTGACATCATGATAGAGCCTAGGTCTATTGGTGTGTGGTAGGCTAGTAGATTAGAAAAGAAGAATAAAAAAATCTTTTGGTGCTACCTACTTTCTCACACAAGTGCCCAATATTCACAGTAGACTGATAGCTCTATAAGGGGACCTGAGGAATGAGGAATAGATTGTGGGAAGGTAGGTCCATTTTAATTTTATTTTTAAAAACTAACAACATGATTTGATCTTAGTACCACACATATTTTCCTATATAGCTTTATGCCTAAAGAGAACAAGTATCCTTTATATATTGATGGTCAATAGTCACTTAGTGTCTTCTCATATCCTTAGTGTGCCTCATGTCTCCTTAGGTCTTCTCATCAAACACCTATGTTATGCTTCTTACATTCCCTTTTTTCATTCCCTACAATCCTAACATTACTCGAGAAATATTGTTTTTTTCACTAATCACTCCCCCCAGGGATTCCATTTGTGAGTTGCAGTGTAAGACCTTGGAAAGAACCAGGCTTGTCTCACAAATTATAAAAAAAATTAAATTTCCATTCCAAAAATCATCTCTTTCCATATTTTCACATTATTTCCACCTCATTATTGTTCCCTTTGTGAGTTTTAGTGTAATACCATGGATAGGACCTGGCCTTCCTCATAAAGTTGTCCAATACCCAAGTCACAACAAAATTACATATGTCAAATATGAGATAAGATGTCATTGATTATGATTTATACATCATTGACATGATTTCCATCTTTATTTAGTATGTTTTATGCTTACTTCATTAATCATTCATCTTTTATCTTCTTATTTTCTGATTACATGTAAGAATCCAACCATTTTTATTAAGTTTTTCATACTTCCCAACTTAAATTAGTGTGATTAACTTATGACCAATTTTACCAATTTTGTTTATATTTTATACTTCCCAACGTGATTATTATGATTGATTGACTTAATTTATTTATTTTTATACCATTAATATTTCACGTGATTTCCATTTTATTACATTATTTTCATATTCCCCAATGTGATTTAGTGTGATTTTACTTGTTTCAATTTGGTACCAATATTTTTCATGGTTTCAAAACATCTTTGCCCTTTTGTTTACCACATTTTTGGTTTATTATACTTAATCATATTTTGTTATTACACATTTCTCATCATGATATAGTGTGTAGTACATTTGTTTTTGATTAATTATACTTTTCCAAAGTCTTTTTGTCTATTTCTTTTTAACTATGCATGTGTATTACATAATGTTAGAAAAGAAAACACCACACATATATTTCCCATATCATATACAAAATCAAAAATACATGTGCTAGAAAGAAATATATCCATGCATCCACATCTAAAACTAAATACAACTCATGAGATCAAATCCAACTATCAAAATCAATATCTATATATATCATGTGTTTTAAATACAAATAGTAAAAAAATGCATCGCTTTAACTCTATGGCTAGGCTCCATCATGTTTATCTCATAGCCTAGCAATGATACCCATAGATGCCTTAGATTATCCCCTCTAAATAGTATGCTATAATGAGGTTATCTAAGATCTCAAACCTGATACCTATCCCTGTAAATTGGTCACCTCGACCTAAACCTATCCTAGCTAGATAGTGGTAGCCATATGCATAGCTCTCTCCTAAGCTAGGGCTTACCAAGCCTATGCCTCTCCTACTTCCACCCCTACTAGTGGTTTAAATTCATCTCTACATGTTTGTAGCTACCTCACATCTTCCCCCACTAGTTTAAACTAGCATGCTTGAGCTATGGAAAATGGTACCATAGGATCATCCAGTGTGGTGGGGTCATATGGTGTCATCACCCCACCTAGAATATCATGGTGTCTTACCATGACCAAGGATCCTCATCTAACCTCCTCATCTATAGAAACTACAAAATTTAAGCTAGACATATATTAGATCACTTATATATCTCAAAATTTATCTATCTACCATCATATACAACTAGTATTCTATCTCAAAAATTATAAATTATAAATAATTATTACCTATCCTAGTGTCACCTATCATCGTCTCTCCATATACTCATATATTGATCATGGTCCCTCCATTAGCCCATCCCCTAAGCACCTCATCTATGGAATGCCTCCCAATCAAAGCAAAACCTAGAGTCACCACCTATGCACGTCTTGAGCTTCTCCTCAATGGTGACTCTATTGACCAGCTCTACCCTAGGCTAATTAATGGGTCATCTTGGATCACCAACCTCAGTGCTTGATCTTTCTACTAGAATCTCCATCAATGATGAAACTGAGGTGTTCATTATTCCTCCTACTAAGGTGTTAGTGGTGGGACCTATTGTACCCCTTTATCCACATCTATTCTCCCTCCTCCAACTATCGATTATCATATTCAACCAGTCCATAGTCTCATATGATATAGTATAATCTCCAATCTCTTAACTAGAACACCTCCTCCTCCTCTCCCCCTTGACTCTTTTGTGTATCATACCCAAAATGTGGGCACCAATATAGGATCCACTAGATGTGGGATTCCAAACTATCCTAGTAAGTATGCCACTAGATGTGGCTCTACCCACCAGTTATAATGGCTTATGATTCACACTCATGCCAAACCTGGAATCATATTCTCCTAACTTAGCTAAAAAATCATAATGTTTGCATAGGGATGCCATATTATCTCTCTTCATGTGACTATCTATAGTGCTAGCACATGGGTCATGACCCACACTATATGATCATCTCTCTATCTCACCACCTAAGGTAACCGAACATTGACTACATGGGGTAACCTAGCTGGATGATATATAGAAACCTCTCATATATAATCACTTAATAATACCACTAGTCTCATGGTTTTATACCATTTATATATCATCCCATATATGTCATGTATGATCTAAACCCAGATGATAAAAACCCAAGTCATGGAGTACCCCCTGATCTAAAATAGATTGGCACAAGGCTATCACATGTAGTGGTAAATTTATGTTTGATTTGTGACATATAACTCATGTTATTATAATTCCTATCACATCCTTGTTGATATCCATAATCTATGTAATATACACATCAAACAAACTCACCCTTAGTCTCAGGGAAATCTTATTTGAGCATGTTGCCCATCGGGCTAGTGTTTATCTCTCCTCCTAGTCATTTGGTGTCCCTATGATCATTGATGCCCCCTATAGGTAGTCCAAGAAATTCATGGACATACTCTAATGTTATACCTACCTCTATGGTATCTCCATCCACCACTCATCTATATGTGTTGGTCAAACATTCCCATGTTTCAAGGAACATGACCATGAGATTGGCACTTAGTGGGATACATCTCATCTCCATGATGTCTCCCAAGCCCAATGTGACCAATCTACCTCTGTCCACATCCATTAAGTACTCCAGTATATCAAGTAACATGAAGCATCAACTAATCACCAAAATCTTTGAAGTCTCTATAAAATATCAAATAATAAAGGATATATTAGATCTCTATGTCACTCATAATCAAAATACATTCTTTCAAATTTCAAAAAAATAAACTAATTTATTTTAATTTATTCATTTTTTACTAAATTGACCTATTTTCAAACTATATAAGCCTTTTCAATACTAGGTCAGCCACCCTATGGCTTAACAGGACTATATCAACCCTTTTTTACCTATCAGTACTATATCAACCACTTGGAAATAATTAACCACATAATACTAAGCATACCACCCATTGACTTGAAAATCTAAGTCAACCTTATTTCTACCCTGCACTACTATATCGACCACTTTATAAATAACTAAGTTGACCACTAAAAACTATGTCATCCCCCTTCCTAAACAAACTAAGTCACCCATGTACTACTAAGTCAGCCTACTAAATTTTTTATCTTCTACAAACTATGTCAACCTGGTCGACCTTGTTCATTCATTGTGATGACTTTTTGACTAATTTCCATAAATGTGTTTGGAATTTATTACTCTAATTCCTTCCTACCAAATACCCCATTTAACCCCTAGTGTCCCTAAAATTTTCCTAGGGTTCATTTTGATTTCTAGATTTTGCCTATGTGTCAAATTTATATAAAAAACTCAATTTTAAATAAAAATGCTCAAATATTTTAAATTTTTAGTTTCTTACCTATGTTACACTTGTTATGGCTATTATATGTCCTCCTCATATTAGTTGTCATCTCCTCGCCATCTTAGCTCTCTAGGCTCTCATTAGGTCTCTTATAGCTCTATTTTTCCTAGAATAGTAAATAATAACAAATGAATTCTTTTTTACCCTATTTATATTTATTATTCAACATTATTTACCTTTCAAAAATTTACCACCAATTTTAATATTTTTATCATATCTTTGTTTCTACTAACTCTTTTTCCAAAATGTAAAATGTTCTAAAATATTAATGTCATAGAGAATCCTTCTAACTATTATATGCCTATGTTGCAAAAATTTCAATTTTTCACTCTTTTTCACTAATCTCTACAGGTTCGAATAATTTTCTTCACATTGGACACCTTCACATTTCCCATGTCTTCTTTATCTACAACACTAAGTTAAGTAAAGGTATGTGTTTTCAATTATGTCCTTTCATTTATCTTATTTTCTCCTTATTTCACTTTATTTAGCATCATCATTATGTGTCATCATGTTCTTTTCTCAAAGCACCATCCCTTGTTGCACCTACATTAAAAGTGATGAGCTTTGAGTGGGGAATATGTATACACATAATATTTTCAAACTTTTATCAAATTTTTATGCTCTTTATCATGCACGAACTCATTGAGTCTCATTCTCTCTGATTTCATATCCTAAGGGGTGCATCGAGAAAGGGGGGGTAGACCATTGGTGCTTCACATGATGGTTGTCCCTTTTTCCACTTTCTCTATACATACTTGTCTCCTAAAAACCATTCCCCTAAGCATTTACTCCCATTTTACACATCCTCTAGTCTTTTACCACCTTCATTAGCCCTTCCCCTAGCCTAAACCCCTTTTTGTTAGTTTACATGACTATGTCAGCCACATCAACCTTGTATTCTTATTGATAAAACTTATTTATGACTAGGTCAGCCCTTGAACAACATAGTCCATGACCTAGTTAGTTTTTATCAATTACAATACTAGGTCAATCGGGTTGACCTTGTCAGATGAAACTTTTGAAAGGGTTTAGGGTTAGATTCACCTATATAAACACATTCATTTTCATCATTTATTAAAAAGATAAGAAGAAGTAAGATATATTATGCATCTACTTATACACCATTCTACTTGAAGAGCAATCTTACGGTTTCATACTTTCTTTGGAGATATGGATATTGTCTTGTGGATAAGTATTTTGGATGCATTAGTAGGTTGTGTAGCCTAGCACTGATTTATCCTTCTCATCCTTACATACCACAACAACCTTTTACGAAACACCTTGGCCAAGGGAGAGATTGAGGCTTAGTGGGTTCATCTTCAAAGGTAAGTATTCCTAACTTTGTTTGTCCTTTATAAAAGTAAATAGATATGCATTTGTACTTATTTTCCATGCACTAGGATTTCATATACATTAACATGAGTATATGTCTCCTATGCATGTTTACTTTTATTGTTTATTACCACCACTTTTTTCCACAAGCTTTGGCGAGCACTAGATTAGATTTTTACTTTACTTGTTATTAGTCTAGTGAATATGAAAACATAGGACCTAGTTAGGGTCATTGTGTAGTTTTACTTGATAAGAGGCTTTGGAACCCTCCCTAGTAATATTATTTTGGTAAGATATCCCTTAATTAGGTTTAATGGATCCATATTGGTCATGACCCTAATTATCTAATGTATCCCCAATCAGAAGTGTAAGTAGGATATATCTTCTCTGAGCTAAAATTGATTTATAGAATATATTGTTTTCCCCATTGTATATACTGTCCACTTGATGGACCATCATAAAACTCTTAGAAAACCTTGGGAATTTTACCATGATCGATGTACCTTAGCATGAATACATTCATATCTTTCTTAAACAATACTCCATCATCAAAAACATAAGGAACAGATTGAAGTCTAAAATTCCTTTTTTTAGACTACTAGAAATCATATGGGTACTCACCAATCTATAGGAAGATGGCCATGTCATGGATCCATCTATTTAATACAGGTGGAATAGATGGTTAGAATGTATGTTGACCATATACTACATCATATGCTACCTTATCAGTCTTTATATCAGAAGTGAGTTGTTCACA
The DNA here is from genome assembly GCA_037957365.1 of Torreya grandis. Classification (NCBI taxonomy): domain Eukaryota; kingdom Viridiplantae; phylum Streptophyta; class Pinopsida; order Cupressales; family Taxaceae; genus Torreya; species Torreya grandis. Next base: position 1,780,266 of record JARHVA010001389.1, read on the forward strand.
TAAGCATTTTCCTCTTACGAGCTTTGTAATTTTGATGTTCACATCATATTCCATGACTTTTGTGATCCATCCTACTCTTTTTTCATTTATTTCTTAGCTCAATAAGAACTCTTCAATTCTTTGGTGACTAAAAATCAAGTGAATTTTATTATTGGAGACATATGCCTAAACTTTTTGAGATTTTTTATTACATCATATACTTGTTTCTCCATGAAACTATACTTTTCCTCATAATCCTTCAAAGACTGATTGAAGAAAGATATTTTTTTCTCTAACTATTCCTTATTCTATTAGGTTAGAATATTTGATATGCTACCTTCCCCTATAAAAGCATAGAGAATGAAATCATTCTCATAGTTGGGGTTGACAAGGGTAGGAGTTTGAGAAATAGCCTTCTTGATGGCTTCAAAACTATCTTTTCCTTCCTGTGTCTAGCTAAAACTGACACCCTTCTTAAACATGCCAGTAAGGGGCTTCGCCATGGAGAAAAAATTTGGAGTGAAATTTTTTATGAAGTTGATCTTTTCTTGGAACCTTGTTAATCCATTTTTATGGCTTAAAAGTGGTAGTGAAGATATAACACTTACTCTCTTTGGGTCTATTACAAGACCCTATTTTGAAATAATGTGTCCTAGTAGCTTCCCTTCATGAATTATGAAAATGCACTTTTTTGGATTGAGGGAAACTCTAAAATATCTACCCCTTTCAAAAACATTCCTAAGGTGATTGAAGAGTGCACCAACATGTTTTGAATAAATGGTGATGTCATCTAGGTATACCAGGCTTATCTCATTTATCAAACCCCTAAAATCCATATCCATGGATTTTTATAATGTTGCATTAGAATTAATTAGACCAAAATTAACATTTTTATAGGTATAAATGCCATATTTTGTATTGAAAATATTCTTGAACTGGTTTGATCATGTACCTAGGATTTGGTTATATCCAGAATAACTGTCTAGAAGGGAAAATATTTTAGACTCTAATTTAGTTTGAATAATTTTCTCCATCGGTGGAAGGGGATAATGATCCTTTAGGTATTCTTTTTTTAGGTTCTTGAAATTGATAAAAAGACTGATTTCACCATTCTTTTTCCTTACAAGGACCAATTTATCAACCCAAGATGAGTGTTTAATAGGAAAAATGATATTAGATTTCATCAATTTGGATATCTCACTATTCATCAAAGGTTTTAATTTTGGATTGATTGGTATCTATTTCTATCTAATAGGATTGGTGTATGGGTCAAGATATATTATGTGTTGGGATAAGCTAGGGTCAAACCACCTTAGACATTTATAATTCCAAGCTAATTTATCATCAAATTATTAAAACAACTCAATAAAATCCTACTTTTTGGAAGTATTACATACCTTTCAAATCTTCAATGTTTTTCTCTCTGAAATGATTACTAGCTCATAGTCTTCTTCATTGACCATGATATTCTTTTTTTCACCTTTCAACTAATCATCAAAGTTGAAGATAATTTCCAAAGTAACAAGGCCCATGGGTAATTTGTTTTTCTTCAAATGAATGATTTGATCTTTGTATTGATCTTGGAATCTTGATTGATTTTTATTTGAGAATTCAGCCTCTTCTCTTAGAAAATTCACAATTTTTTATCACTATAAAAAACTTGCCAATTAGTTTCATTATCAAGAATGGATGGTATTACTATCAGTTTTACATGCTAGTTGTTTTTCCTCTTTATCTCTTTGGGTAGGTTATATTGGGAAATTAATGAGGCCATATGATCAGCATCCTTATTTTATGCTCTTGGTATTACTTGAATGTTTAAAGTGGTAAAGTCTTCTAAAAGGGCCTAAACCTGTGTTTGTAAGATCTTATCAAGTTATTATTCGTTATGATTTTATATATTACTTGGTGAATAATCAATTCACTACACCAAACACCTATAGTGACTATACTCCCCTTTCTTTAGCCAGTTAGAAACCTTGAGTCAATGACTCATATTCAACTACATTGTTAGTACAGCTAAACTAAAGTCTGAAAGAATAGAAATAATTCTCCTTTTGTGGAGATATCAAAATAAAACCTAAACCTACAACATTCTTTCTTCTTGATCCATTGAAGTACAATTTCCACTAGCTCAAAGTATAGTTTCCACATTTCCTAGAGATCCTCAACTGGTTTTATAAGATTTAAGATGATTACATCATTTTCATGAAATCAATATGTACTCAACCTAGTTTATTTTACATAATCATAAGGATAAAATTGGAGATTTGATCCCCATTCATCTAGATGAGTGTCTGTTATATCTTCTATAGGTGTTTCAACCTTACGATCAAACTCCTCCTCCTGATCTTACAATGTGTAATTAATATCCATAGGGATAAAAGTATATGGCTCAATATGGTTTTATCAATTAGCTCAGCTCTTATTCTCACTCTCATTCCATATCTCATCCTAAGCAACATGTGGAACTAATAAATAGATAGATACCCTCTCATTTTTGTAGTAAAGTCTCAGGATAGATAGATAGAAAAATAGTGGGTAGGTCAATAACTGAGATATCTTTAAAAATTAACAATCTTAAACATGCATAGATGGTAAGGTTTAAACCTTTTATAGTGTTGATTATTTAAATATTAGTCCCATCTAATTAAACCACACCTTTTTTGATAGGTGTATATTTAATACCAAGAGCATCAAATATTTTCTTGGGCATAATAAAACTGCTAGCCCCTAATTCTATCATGTAGTTATGTACAAGATTTTTCCCAACTATGAGTGAAAGGTAAAAAGTGGAAGGTTTACCATTTTTACTAGCTTTGGTGTCCATTTGAGGTTGAGACAAATTAACCACAATATTGGGTCACTTAGTTATGACCTTTTCTATTATTTGGAAGTTTTTCAAAGCTTCTTATAGCAAGTCCCTCTGTGTTGCAATAGATAGTGCTTCCCACATGGTGACATTCAAGTTAGTCTTCTTCATTTGTTCTACAATACTGAAAGGAATGTTACCAACCTTTGTTGGTACCTTTATGGGAGCTATGTCTTCTTTCATTAGATTTAGGGTCATTAATTTTGACTTTGACTAGCCTATTGGCATATCGAGTGGTCTCTGAACTATGTTTCCCTTTGTAGACTCTTGTACAACTTTAGAAGTTTTATACTATTCTAACATGGGGGGATGGTCACTTTCTATCACCCTCTTCTTAGAGCATGTATTTTCTTCCACTATACTACCACCATTGATTAGTGTTTCCTCCTAATTTACACCATAAAAATCCTCCTCTTGACAGTTCAAAAGAGTAGATTCATTCTAAGCAAGCTCTTGTGTATCTTCTTGTTGGGAATTAATTTATTCTTGTTATCCTTGGGTGTTTGATATGCTTTGCACCATCAAGGCTGGATTGATGACACCATTAAGACAAGAATTTTGATTATACAACTAAGCATGAGGGTAACACCACTCATATTCCTAAGCCAGGTTGTTTTGAATAGGTAAAATGGCTTTAGAAGTACCTAGTTTAGGTAGAGCACAAATATTTAGAGGTTTTGCTTTCATGTTTTGACTTTGAGGCTGTGAACTACCTTAGTATGGCTACTTATTAGGTTGGTATGTTTGGTTAGCTTATTGATAAGGTCTATAGTGTTGGAATTGATATCTTTTCATCACTACCAACTCATTTCAAAATATTTTAAATAGTGACTTAACCTCATATAAATCATCAGTAGGGTTAGGATTCAAATAAAGTGCCTTGATTATGGTGGGAATTAGGGAAATAATAAGTTGCATAGGAGGCACTTCTAGAAATATAGGCATTGGAGGTCATGGCACAATTTTTTCAGCTTAAATTAGGTAATTTTTTGCTCCTATTACAATTTCATAGGCATTGGGAAGTGTGGTGCCACCCGTTGACTAAATCATGATAGCTATATCACTATTTAGGGCTCTCAAGCAATACAAGAAAGGGCAAGTTGAAATAACTTATGAACTCATGGGGATCCCATTGAATGGTGGTTAGCTATTGAGCCAAGGAAAGGTGATCACTCTTATCTTGAAATTATGTGCATAGGGTAGTCCATAAGTCATCCTAAATATGAATGAAATTGGGAAGTAGACTTATGTACAATTATAAGGCTTTACCCTTAAATGAGGAGACAAGAAATTTTATTATAACATTTTCTTATATTATACTATGAATTGAACATATATTAGTAATGTATTATATATGTTTCATGGGAGTGGTGGAAGTTTCACCTATAAAATATGGAAGATTTTTCAAATTTGAGGTGCATATATCATCATACTGGGCCAACTAAAGAGGGTTGCCTCCATTGAAGGCTACAAAATTTTGATTTCTTAAGGCCATAATGGGAGGTATAAAATGTCAGGGAAACCTAGAACAATAAACATGCTCCGATCCCTACTGAGTCAGGATCTTGCTCTACCAATTAGAACACATGTGATTGCTTCTTGTATTAGCAACTAAACACGAAATTATACCAGAATCAATAAGTAACTAGAAATATGAAACAACACAGGAATATGAGAGACAATACACAATTGTATTAATAATCACTCAGAAGAATATACAATAAGGAAGATGCCACTTCTTCCTCCACCTCAAAGGTTCACCACACCTCAAGACCTTATTCCCTCTCTCTCTTGGTCCCAAAAATCAACTCCAATATAGAATTGATGTTCACCTCTCCAACTAGTCAGTAACACGCTGCCAGTTCACCAAGTACACAACCGTACTCCAAGTAGATCCCCTGCTCTCTGCTGCTACCTGCAAATCATTAGACCTTACTCACCATGTAGATATCTCTACACCCCTGAAGAACCCTTGTCCTTGCCTCACCAAGTCCTTATGATTCTTCAACCAGTACACCGATGGATCAGCTCCTTGACCTTGCAGACCTTGCAACTCTCCCTGATCATACACACTCAACACCCCTTTGGAACTAGGAGGAGCTACACTAGCTCTCTCTAAAAGCTCTATGGATTTCTATCACACTTTTACAATAAAATCATGAGTCTATATATAGATCTCATCCAAACAATAATTAGACAATAGTACAATAATTAAATCCATAGCTCTCAGTCTAAGAATAGATCTAAACATGCAAACACTTGGTTCATCAACCAACTGCCTGTAATGTACTCGCAGCTCGAACCACAGGTGACCGACGTCGGTCCCTGACTGCCTGGGGGTGCCGACGCTGATCGATCCATGACTGACATCAGTTGCCTTCCTGTCTCCCTCCTACCATCATCGGTTGTCCTGACCGATGCCAGTGTCTGTGACACTTCGCAACTCTTTTGCAACCTCCATAACTTCTCCTGTTTGCATCCTGGTGAAGCTTTTAGCTCCACAACCTAACAATCTCCCACTTGGAGATAAATAGCTGCACCTGTACCTGTATCTGTAGCCCATCTAATCTATTTCTTGGTTTGTATCCCTCTTCAAGATCAATCCTGAAGACCAACAACCACACAATTGTGATGCTATACCTGTCATTCAAGTAACCTGCCGCATCTAAACCTACACATCCATGTAGTGAAGAACTTGACCCTGCATAACAAGAATCCCTGCTGCTAGTCCCACTAAACTGCCCTTCAGTACTCCTTCCCCGAATTGGCTCCATACTTTCTGATAACCCCCACTGAATTGGGAAAACTCAGGCCTACAATAGACCTCATGTGATTTCAAACCCTATTTCAAGCTAAGCTTGAACTATCCAGCCCTTGGTGTGCTTACCAATTCTGCATCCTGCGTAATAAACCTTGCCAACACCGTCTTCACATCAGCTCCCACTAGAGATAAAATCTCCATGACTCTTATGCCAAAGATCTCCTGCTCTCTGCTGCTACCTGCAAATCACTAGACCTTACTCACCATGTAGATATCTCTACACCCATGAAGAACCCTTGTCCTTACCTCACCAAGTCCTTATGATTCTTCAACCAGTATCCCAGTGGATCAGCTCCTTGACCTTGCAGACCTTGCAACTCTCCCTGATCATACACACTCAGCACCCCTTTGGAACTAGGAGGAGCTACACTAGCTCTCTCTAAAAGCTCTATGGCTTTCTAGCACACTTTTACAATACAATCATGAGTCTATATATAGATCTCATCCAAACAATAATTAGACAATAGTACAATAATTAAATCCATAGCTCTCAGTCTAAGAATAGCTCTAAACATGCAAACACTTGGTTCATCAACCAACTTCTCGTAATGTACTCACAGCTCGAACCACAGGTGACCGACGTTGGTCCCTGACTGCCTGGGGGTGCCGACGCCAGCTGATCCATGACCGACGTCGGTTGCCTTCCTATCTCCCTCCTACTGTCATCAGTTGTCCTGACCGATGCCGGTGTATGTGACACTCCGCAACTCTTCTGCAACCTCCATAACTTCTCCTGTTTGCATCTTGGTGAAGCTTTTAGCTCCACAACCTAACATAAAACTGTTGTGGGTATTTATAAGAGATTCAAATAGATTTATAGGATATACTCTAGTGTAAGGTACAATTGATCTTGATTTATTTTTATATGGAAATGACAATTCTTGTAAGTCAATTTTCTTACCTTTAGTAAATGATCTTGTCTGTATCTTTGGCATACGTAAAATTGGATTTCCTAAATCTGCAAGCCAGTGGAGTCTCCAGGTGCTTTTGAAATGTTTACAAGGATCCTACAACACTTGTTGAGAATATCACCAATCTCTTAGTTAAGATCTTTGGGTCCCACCAGGCATGCCATAAATTGTTATCACTTAGATTTTACACCTATCTATGTGGGGTAGCATGTTGTGTAGTATGAGATACAAACTATGGGAAATCTAATGACACAATAGGATCAAATCCAAGCTATAGGACCTTGAAAATTTGATGTGAACCTTTGAAGAAGGTTATATTCCTTTCACTAAGTTTAGTGCAACTGATATATTATAAATTCATGCTAAAATACTACTTCTTAGTGATCTTGATCCTAACTAGGGTTTGAATTGTGAGGAACAGAGTTTTAGAAATGAATTTGTAAAACTAGAAAATAGTGATTACACAAAATAATTATAGTGGAAATTAATACTTGATTTGTATGAACATAGTAGAATAATAAATATACTAAAGTATACTAGAGCACAAACTTATACAAATATGAAACCAAAGGCAATATTGGGAACCTATCATATAGGGAACAAGATTCTTTATTTTAATAAAACAACTTTTCAAGAGGGAAAAATAATACCATAGATGAATTTATGTGACTGAAACAAGAATTAAATCATTCAAAAATTTGATAACTAGTTGTGCATACATAAAGATAACACATACAAGGAAGGTAAAACTTTAATCTATAATTATTCTCTAGGTCACAACATATAGATCAATTGTTCAAAATATAGAATAATCTCTCAAATAGAAAAAAAGATTAAATGGGTTATGCCCTAGTACTCATATTTATACAAAAATACTCTCTTGAAAGAGAGGCAGTTATCAAAAACCCTATGCCTAGTTAAAGAGCAAGAAAATATATAAAACCTCATGCAAATGTCATGATCTTCAGTCTAGAATGGTGTCCTTAGTGAGGTAGATGTCTACAACATGAAACATATAACTGTTAGTCACTTCAAAAAGTATTGGAGGGGTGAATAAATCCATTGAATCTTCATACAAAAGTCCTCTTTGTCTTCAATTCAACTGATGTCATCTCTTCCAAGGAATGAGGCACCAAAATGAGCTATCACTTAGAAAAGTTGAATGCTTTTAGGTATTTTAGATTATAACATGCAAAACCTAATTTATATTTTTTATTTGAGACTTTTATAACTTTTTAAGTCATCCAATTTGAAGAAACTAAAAATGCAAATTACAATATGAGTTTTTGCAAGTTAAGCAACTCAAACTTTGTCAAAAGGGAAAGTGTAATTTACAAGTTTCACTTTTACAACTTAAAACCTATCAAAAAGATGTTTGAAAATTATAAGTAACTCTTTCTCAAAAAGATATACAAAAATGATAGTTGCAATTTTCAACCTGTGGTTTAACAATGTCTCTTACAACAAAGAAATGAAATTTATAGAATGTATTTTTACAATTAATTGAAAGAATTAGTCTAAAACCTTGACCTTTGAAGATTCATTGTCCTTATTAATTTATATTTTTACAATGTAAGCATCAAAGCTTTTAAATATCTCTTAGAGGTGATCTTCATCAAGACCAAGTGAATATAAGTTGATTATCTCACATTTTACCATTATTTCACAGAGCTCTCTAGATGTAGCCATGTATACTTGAGTGTTTTCCCCATCTAATCTAGTTTCAGGAATCTAGAACATAAAGCTCTAATACCACTTTGTCAGGATCTAAAACACACAAAGATCTGACACCAATTTGTCAGAATTAAGAGCACACTTGATTACCTTTGTATAAGCAACTAAACACGGAATTTAACTAGAATGATAAGTAACTAAAAATCAAAAATAGCATAGAATATGAGAGATAATACCCAATTGTATTAATACTCTTCCAAAAGGAAATATACAATAAAGAAGATGCCACACTCTTCTTCCCACACCTCTATGGCTCCCATAGTTTCCTAGATCCTACCTGCTCTTTATTGAACAAGTATAAAGAAGGTGAATAACAAATTTGAGGCTTACTTACCCTTTCAGTCATCCACATGGGCATTTGAGACTCCTTGACAGCTTGTTGTCCACCCAAAATCCATTTCCTGGTCGACCTGGTATGCACCCGATCGATGTCGAATCCTCCTGATCACTGACGTTGGTTCTCTGACCAACGTCAGTGTCCACTTGGTTGCTGACACCGGTTCCCTAACTGACATCGGTCTCCACCTACCTGACATCACTGACTTTGCCTGTCTGCACATGACCGACATCAGTTTCTACCTGTTTGATGTCAGTTCCACCTAATCGATGTCGATAACTATGTTTTCTTGTGAGTGATGAATTTTTACCCGTGAGCTCACCTTGGATCAAAACCCTATCCAAACTGCCCTACTCAGAGTTATTCAGCCCTCTCAACTGATCTCTATCCATCATCTCCTCCAAGAAAACCAAGGCTTTCTAGTTATTAAGTTTGTCAAAGACATCTGACTTCCTCTTAAGAACATGCATCTCCTTCTTACTCATGTGACCAAGCCTACAAAGCCACGTCTTCATAGCAGAAGGAGAATTAGTAATATAAGTAGGTAGATAAAAAGTACCTACTTTCTTACCACATGATAATTCAAGTGCATCTGCTGTGAGAGTTATTGTGCATCTCTCATCACCCAACTTTCCTAAATAAATTAGCCTCATCTTCAAGACTGGGACCTACATGACCTTCTTCAACACCCATGTGTTGGCCGTCTGCAATTTCAGCTGCACTTCCCCTTTGCCAATACTTTGACAAGGCTTACCAACCCCTAAATAAATCTTTCCAAAGTCTCCAAGGACATTAACATGGAAAAATACTCTATTTGGGGCTGCATGGAAAGAGGCAATAGAATCTATAACACAAGATTCTACTTTATCCAAGGAACATACAAGAGCAACCTGTGCAACAATACCTACAACACCTACTTCTTCATTTCCTTCATGTTGATCTTCTACCGACCAACAATATTTCTTTACTTGATCTTTCTTTCCATAACTCCATAATGGATCATTCTTGCTCTTGAATTCCTCCATTCTTAGTGTACTTTCTTTTGCCATTGTTATACTCCCACTCAATCAGAAACCCCTAAGAGTGACTTGTAATCAAACACAACCTGCTCCGAACCAAGTTCTGTGAACCTACAACCTTAGCTCTGATACCACTTTATCAGGAATATAGAACATAAAGCTCTGATACCACTTTGTCAGGATTAGGAGCACAATTGATTACCTTTGTATAAGCAACTAAACATGGAATTTAATCAGAAGTAATAAGTAACTAGAAATCAAAAATATTATAGAATATGAGAGACAATACCCAATTGTATTAATACTCTTCTAGAAGGAATTACAATAAAGAAGTCACACTCTTCTTTCCACACTTCCACACCTCTAGGGCATACAATAATCTCCTTCAAGAGTTCTCTCTCTCAACTACAGTCACAACAAACAACTCAAACACAGAGTTGTTGTTCACCTCCACCAGTCAGTAACAATACTACTAGTACACAAGTACTCAAAGTACTCCAAGTCTGAGTACACCACGTACTCCAAGTAAATCTCACCTGATCTTGTTATCTATTGTGTTGCTGATCTCCCTGATCTTGCTGCCACCTACAGATCAACCTAGTTTTGCATGCCTGCAAACCTAGATGTTGCGCGCGCACACACACACACACACACACACACACACACACACACACACACACACACACACACACACCTACAGATCAACTAACCTTACTTACCATATAGATCTAACCTGATCTTGCTATACCATAGATCAACCTGGCCTTGCACACTTGCCGACCTAGATCTTACACACCCAGAAGAACCCTTGTCCTTGCCTCACCAAGTCCTTATGATTCTCCCTTGGATAGAACCCTTTTTATTCTACACTCCAGCACCCTTGTGGATCTTCTGCCAGATCTTGCTCTCCCATAAATCTACCTGATCATACACACTTGGCATTGTGGCACTATGAGGAGCTAACCTTGCTCTCTTCCCTCTGAAGGAGCTAACCTTGATCTCTCTATCTAGCACACTTTACAATATAGCCCCATGAGTCTATTATATAGATCCCATGCAAACAATAATTAGACTTTCCAATTACAATAATTAGAAATGCAACTCCAAGACTAAAATTAGTCTTTACATGCAAACAACTGGTTCGTTAAACAAACTGTTTGTTAAAATAACAGTTCTAGAACTGCACAGGCAACTGACATCAGTCACTGTCTATTTGGAGGTGACCGACATCGGCTGATAAGTGACTGATGTCAGCAGCTTCCTGTCTACCCCTGACTGACGTCGGTTGGCTTGATCGACGTCGGTTACTGTGACACTCAGCACCTCCTCCATGTTTGCATTAGTGAAGCTTTTAGCTCTACAACCTAACATCTAGTGTATTATGATACCTAATAAATCAGTGGATAGAACTCAAGATGAACATTGTATCCCATGCTGACTCTCTCCTTACCATTCCTTTAAAATTGTCATGAACCTCTTGAACTAAAAGGATTTGATCTTAATGATGCATTACTTGACATGACAATCTACTAAGCAAATCCTCAATGTCATAGATTGTATTTATGGCCCTATCACATATAGCCTTGGCCTTATTAATACTCTTAGTGAGTATTATTATTCTTAAAAAGGTTTCCCTATCCAATTCATCATGCTCTACATCACTTTTAAATATCTTCTTTGTAATGAGGGTATCAGCCTAAATCAGGTAAAAAACTTAAAATTTTGGGAAGAATAGGTTCAACCTTTCAATATTTTCCTCATATTTTTTTATTTATACTTTCAAGGATGCCTGATCATCTTTTAAAGTATTTTAATAATCCATTTCTATCTCAATTACTCTATTTATTTTCATGATAAGCTCCTCAACCTAGTCTTTTATGGCCCTTCCCATACTACTAATCTTTATCATTGTTTCAAGTGTTTCTTTATTAGGGAACTGAGTAAGAGACTGAGTTGGTTGGGCTACTCACTCTATAAACTTTTTTAGAGCAGTTGTCAATTGATCAATTTTATTCTTCAATTCATCCTTTGTGTACTATCCATATTCTCAAAAAGAGAGCTAATGCTTGATTGAACATCGTGTTTTAGTCCCTTTCTTATAGGATGAACTAGGTAAACTTTGGATATTTTATAATCTCCCACCACTAGATCTTCTTTTTTTTATCTAATGGGGGAACTATAATTTCCACATATCTCTCCCCTTTTGAATCATATGATATCCTAGATATAGTTTTGGGGCATGCATTTGATTTTTTGGATGCCTCTAATAGATTAAAGTCTAGTGTGTTGGGTAACACCATTTGTTTTTGCTTCCTCCCTACTGATTATATTAGTCAGCTTGGAGTGGCATCTTATGAACCTAACACTATCATCTATAAATATATAGCTAAAGTTGTTGTAATAGTGGTTATTTTGTTAAGTTTTTTATCCATCATTAATGTTACCATTGAATCCTCAGCTGATGTTTTGGCAATCTCTTCCCCTTTTGTTGGTTGAGCAACCACAGTTGTATCAGTGAGTCCCTCTATCTCTACCTCTTGGGTGGGGGCTTGTATCACTAATGGAATGGAATGGATGGGTGTTTGAATGCATGAAGTGAAAATGGATGTGCCTACCAGGGGTGTGGGAGCTTGAAGTAACATGAGTGAAGGGGTGAGAACAAGTAGGTGAAATAGGGAAACTTGTGTAAGTGTATAATCCAAGGTAGAAAATGATTCAATCAATGTGGTAGGAATAATTAGAGTTGATGAAATGGGGAATTTTATGGGAGATGAAAATGAAGCAATAACTACCCTAGTGGTTGGGATGGATAGTGGGATTATAGTCAAGATGGATGAATCCATAACTATGTATTTTTGGGTGGTGTTAGTGATTAATGGAGTGGTAGTAAATATAGGAGAAGAGGTGGAAGTGATTGTGGAAGAGGGAGGTGAAGGTGGAGTCTGAGTGTCTGCTTGTGTTGATTGGATTTCTTCTAAAGAAGTAACTTGCATAGGTAGGTCAGGTGAAGGTGCAATTACTTGCACAAGAAGATTGCTAAAAACAAGAAGAGTAGGTATTTGAGATGGTTTAATAGTGGAAATAAGATGAGGGAGTACTACGGTTGCTTGAATAATATAGGCAAGAGGGGAAACTATTTGTGCTTAAGCAGTAGTTGTGTCTTCGATGGAAGTTAGCATTGGCTGATCCATTTGCTATGTTGATACTTATTTTCTATTGGATTAACCTCTTTTAGCCTTTGTTTACTTCCTCTTATGTGATACCACTGGCCTATCTACCTAATATGTTAGGTTTCCACTACTATAACCCTCTACTATTATTACCACCCCCTTCTCCTTTACCTCTTTCAACTTATCACTGATACTCAAGGTCTCTTTGGTGACCTTGACCCCTTTACTCCTTATCCATTTGATTGTTCTATTTATTACATGAGTGGTCCTATCCATCAATGAGAAGGATTCATGTATGGACCACTTGACTAATGGAAGAGGTTGGGATTAGATCTTTTTATCATAGTAAACCCTATCAATTAGACATTCATCATCTATTAAGTCCTCAAAGAATAGTGCCATGTTGTAAGTTTTGATTTGCTCCAGGATCATTATGGAATAATCTCTCAATCTCATTGCCTCTTCATCTTGCATGTCTTCTCAATAATCTTTGTAGAAAGGAACATGGGAATATGTATTGATACCTAATATATTGGTAATTTGGCTAATCACATTATAGAATGGCCTTGTATCGGGAGATCTCAGGGTCATTTGAGTCATCTTAGCATTTGCACATTTGGATTTTGATAGGGAAGGGCATGTATATATCCTTATGCTGGTGGGGAAGTTAATTCCTAACTTATTGTTTCTTAACAATAATTTATTAGTTTCTACAAGCTACCTTAGTAATTATATTAGATCCCATCTATCACTTACATGCCTTGTAAGGGTGTAAAGACAACCACTTAATCCTCCTACTTTGATGTATAAAATATGATGAGAATTGAATGAATTATGATCCCTAATTTGTGATCTCAAAATTTGTGGCATTAGAGAATCTTCTCTTTTCTAGCTCCTTATCAAACATAATTATGATGTAGTATATGAATGCATCATTTATCCTTCTAAAATGTTATTTACTTGCCTCAAGGTTCAATCAAGGTAATAGTTAAAGACCTTGTTGACTTGATCAAGCATTGTGTTCAACCCTAAAAATGCCCTCCCCTTTACTAATATATAGACCAAATATGAATTCATATAAAACTTCCTTGTAGTTTAGACTTTCATCAATTGTTTGTAGATGGAGTCAAAAATCAATTGGGCCCAGTGGATATATTGTTTATCTTGGTGGATCACCTAAATGTATTGGTACATCCAATCCTTATAATTCTTGGCATCTACATTCCCAATAACTCTATGCAAGAGTATGATTATGTCACCCACTTCATTTTTTAAGTCAATTCTTTCTAGGGTTTTAGGAAGTCTTATAGATGTGGGTCTAGAGACTTTTAGCCATTACTTGTTTAGAACCCATAGGCACATAGTATTATTATATTGATAAAACTTCTTTGAAGAGTTATAGGTTATATCAAGATAACTCTTGTATTTAAAAATCAAGAACATGGTATCTATGAAATCCATATCAAGGTTCAAAATCCTTTCCCCCTTATCATTCACTACTTCTCTTTTCTCTACATCATGGTTCTTTGCCAATGTGAGCACAAGCTCAGGGCTCTACACTGATACTGGGAAGGTTTTTGCCTGAGGCAATCCACTATTGTAAATGCTTTGAATCTAATCATTATTGAATTTAGTATTTACTTGTGTCCATAAATTAGCTAGGTCTGTGTGACCTAGATTTGTGTCTATGATCTCATTTATGTTAGATTCCAAGATGAGTGGAACACTAGGTCCCTTAGACTTGAAATTTATTTCCTTTATAGACATAGGTTCTAGTAAAATTGATGTGCGAAAACCAAATGCAGAGTTGGTAGGTTTTGGACTTACACTTGCAAGTAAAAAATCTAGCAGGGTTTATACTATGTATTTGTAGCTAAAAAGTATAGTGGGTTTTGCACTTACAAAATGTAGTTGTAAAGTCTGATGAAAGCTTTGACAGGTTTTAGGCTTTCTATTACAAGTGAAATCCCTAGCAGGGATTTGAATTTGTTTTTATAATGGGGATTTCTTTAGGGTCTTAGAGTTATTTTTATAGGTTAGATTTCTACAAGTTTTGAAGTTGATTTTTATAATAATATTTCCAATGGGGTCTAGGTAGAGAATCTCAAGGGAATATTCTTGATTTAATCAATTTTTATAAAACCCTAGATTTTAATCTATGAATAAAAAATGATCAGATGATCTTAGGATGAGATTTTAGAATGCAAACAAGGAAAACTCAAAGGAATGCAAGAAAATGGAAAAAATTAGTTTTACAACAATAACCTTACACAAAAATGGAAATTTAATCCTTTTTTGCAAAAAAGATAGCAATGCTTTCAAAAATGTGGGGAGAACAAAGGAATACTATGCTTCACAAGCATGGTAATAGTGGTCATGGCATTACTTGGCATTGGTGGGTTGTGGCTTGGCAAAGGTCCTTTGGCACAAAACTCGATTCTCTAATTTATAATTTTAAAAATTACCTAAAAAAAACTTAATTTATTTAATATAACATTGCAATAAATTCTAATTAGGTTGGTGTTTGCAAAATGATAGTTTCAAAGTTTTGGAGTCATTACACAATTTTATAATTTTTCAAAATTGCTTTTTGTACTTTGACCTCTACTTTTTTTTGGGTGGCTTGGTGTAATGGAAGTGGAAAGGTAGAACTTGAGGTACACTTTACAACTTTGCAAGTTGTAAAATACAATTGAAGTTTTGGTTTTTTTAGGTAGGGTAGATAGTGAGAAGTGGAACTTTGATTGCACTTTGAAACTTTATAAGTTGTAAAGTGCAACCAGAGTTCCAATTTTTATGAGCTTAGTAAATAGAGAAAGTGGGACTCAAGTTCTATTTTATAACTTGCAAAGTTGTAAATTGTAACTAGAGTTTTGGTTTTTACTAGCGTAGTGATGGTGAAAAGTGGGGTTTCACTTACAATTTGTAACTTACAAAGTTGTAAATTACAAATAGAGTTCTAGGTTGTAAATTAATTTTTAAACTTTTCAAGTTACAAATTGCACCCAAATCTTGGATTTCCACTAGGCTTGTGAAAAAGGTATCCTGGGTCATTTTAAGACTTTTTCCCCAAAAAATTAATGGGTCAGAGGTGCATATATAGGTTAAAGAGGGAAAGATACCACATATTTTACTGAATGTGGGACTAATCCTCCCAAGTAACCGAAAATGACCTATAGATCCCTAAGAAAGCTAATACAGTCATGTAGGCAAAACCTAGTGATAAAAAGGCCTACACCAACACCCCCCATAAGCACAACTTAGGTGGGTGATGATACAAAAAATGGGTACTGATAACAAGGTCTAATAAGGTATCCATGTACAAAGCAATTTCCCCCAAAATATAAGTATCCCCCTCCCCTATCGATAAAAGAGAGTATGCCCCCCCAGAATAGAGAAAGAAATAAAGGAGCTAAGAAGCCCCCTCAAAAGATGAGATCCTCTTGCAGTGATGGTAGATGATTGACACTGAATGTTGAAGATGATCCAATTACATTGAACAACATTCCTCCCCTTAGGAATGTTAGGTTGTGGAGCTAAAAGCTTCAACCTTTGCAAACTGAGGAACAGATGGTTGCTGAGTTCTACAGGAACTGGCATCGGCAGCAGGACCGACGTCGGCAGAGTCCAGTGCAGAAGGCCACCGGTGACGGCAGGAAGTCAGCCGACATCGGCAGAACCAGACTAGCAGGGACTGGCGTCGGTCGCCTGTGTGTTCCCGAAGTGTTCGTTTCACGGACAGTTAGTTAAGTGAACGATGAGTTTGCATGTTAAGACCAGCGATAGTCTTTGGCTGTGAGGATAATTGTCTAAATTAAGAGTCTAAGTTATTGTTTGAGTTAGGGATCTATTTATAGACCCATTGGCATGTATTGTTTAAGGCATGAGATAGAAAGGAAGAGTTCCTTCTAGTTGTAAGATCTGTGAGTTGCAGGTTGTTGCAAGCTCATTGGGGATCTACATGTAAGTTTGGTCTTTGAATTGCAGGTTGCAGGTTCATGAGAGATCAGCTTGAAGTGCTATAGAGTGCTTGGTGTACCGGCAGGGTTATTACTGACTGGTTGGTGAGGTGAACACCAATTCTGTGTGTGAGTTGGTTGTTGGGACCGTTTTTTGTGTAGGAGAGTGTGTGTGAGAAGAATTACTGTACACTTGAGGTGTGGCGAATCTCTGTAAGGTGAAAGAGTGTGGTGGCTCTTTGATGTATTCTTTTCTGTATAGTGTTAATACAAGATAGTGTATTGTCTCTCATATTCTGTGCTATTGGTGAATTCTAGTTACTTGTGTTTCTGGTTATTTCCACATATTCAATTGCTTATATTTGGTAATCATACTGTGCTCTTTCGGAGGATCAAGATCCTAACGGGTGGAATTAGAACAGGTGTGTTTGTTCTTGGATTTATCTTCCACCCCCCCTCTCCCAACAAGTGGTATCAGAGCATGTTTGTTGTTCTAGATTCCTGACAAGTGGTATCAGAGCTTTTGGTTGGGATACTAACAGATTGGTGTAGATCTGGGTAGTGTGTTTTGATAACAGGTTACTCACAGGGCTTCTGTTTGAGTGGGAGTTGAGCAATGGCAGAAAACAGTCAACTACGAATGGAAAAGTTTAATGGCAAGAACTACCAATGATGGAGGATGCAGATTGAGGACTATCTGTATCAGAAAGATTTGTACTTACCATTGGGTGGGGTTGCTAGCAAACCCTTGGATATGAAAGATGAAGAATGGGAGGTTCTTGATCGGAAGGCTCTGGGATCTGTTAGATTGAGTCTTGATTCATCTGTGATTTCCAGCTTATCACAGTGTAAGATAATGGTGGAGTTGATGAAATCTTTGGCAAATTTGTATGAAAAACCCTCGGCTTCTAATAAGGTATTTCTTATGAAGCGTTTATTTAATTTGCAAATGTTGGAAGGTGGATCTATTCATAGCCATCTTAGTGATTTCCATGGTTTGGTAAACCAGTTAAGTTCAGTGAATATTGTATTTGATGATGAACTTAGAGCTCTCTTAATCTTGTGTTCATTACCTGAAAGTTGGGAAGGTTTGGTAATGGCAGTTTCTAATACTGTGTCTCCTTCAAAAGTCTTAAAAGTGGATGATGTTGTGAGTGTGATCTTGAATGAAGAGATACGCAGGAAAAGCACAGGTGAATCATCTGGAGATGCTTTGAGTGTTGAAGGAAGAGGAAGGCCAAGAGAGAAGACCGAGCGTGGGAGATCAAGGTCGAAGATAGGCAAAAGATCCAAGTCCAGGTATGGCAGAATAACCTGCTGGAAATGTGGAAAGCAAGGGCACTTAAAGAGAGATTGCAGATCGGGTGAAGATCACCATGAAGAACATGGAGAAGAAGCAGATGTTGCAGGTTACGTTGCACAGGATGCTCTGGTATGTTCTTTGGATAAAGTAGAATCTTGGGTATTAGATTCTGGTGCCTCTTTTCATGCATCCCCACATAGGGAATTTTTTTATGAGTATGTCCAGGGAGACTTTGGAGAAATTTGTGTAGGGGATGGTAAGCCTTGTCAAATTGTTGGCAAAGGCAAAGTGAAGCTGAAATTGCAGACAGGTGACACATGGGTGTTAAAAGAGGTCATGCATGTCCCAGTTCTGAAGCGGAATCTGATTTCTGTTAGAAGTTTGGGTGAAGAGGGTTGCACAGTAACTCTCACAGCGAACTCTTGGAAGGTTACCAAGGGTACACTTGTTGTAGCTAGAGGTAAGAAAGTAGGTACGCTTTATCTATCTACTTGTTTTACTGATTCTCTTTCTGGGTTATCTACTTCAGCTGTAGATTCAGAGATGTGGCTTGATAGGCTTGGTCACATAGATAAGAAGGAGATGCTGGTTCTTGAGTCAAAGAATATGCTTTCGGATTTGGAAGGCATGGATCGTGGTTTTTGTATGCAAAAGAAGAAGGTAAGGTTTCTTGAGGAATCCGATGTTAGTGACAAGAACGGGAAAGCCTTGGTTTTCAAGGAGAAAGTGACGGACAGAGTTCAGCATAAGGTGCAGAGGAATTCTGAGCAGTGCAAGGGTGATTTGGACAAGGTTTTGATCTGAAAAGAGCTCGCGAGAAAAAGTCAGGTCTCACAAGAAAAACACAGAGACCGACGTCGGCAGGAAAATCGGTGTCGGTGTCCAGACAGGGACCGACGTCGGCTATGTGCAGCCCGACGTCGGTGACTCAGGGCAGAAAAGAGACCGGTGTCGGCCAGGGAAAACCGACGTCGGCAGAGAGGCAGTCGCAGGGAACCGACATCGGTCGGCTGTAGACTGAGATGTGACCGGCATCGGTTACTGAGATGAATTTTGGGTGGACAGCGAGTTGTCATGGAGTCTCAAGCGCCCATATGGAGGACTGAAGGTGTAAGTAAGTTCTTAAATTCATCATTTCCCTTCTTTACACTACTTGTTGCTCACTTATGGCATAGGACCAGGAAGTTATTGAAGAAGCAGAACAGGTAGATCCAGGAAACAGTGGGAGCTTGGCATGAATGAGGATGTGATTCCTTGGAGGAGAACCAAACAGGTGTTTTGAGTAGTGTTGCCAGCTGGAAGTAAGCACTGAGAGACGAATGGATGTTGAGGATGAAGAAGAGCGGAAATGGATACGTGAGATGGAAGATCAGGTTATATGATCTTGTATTAGCTGCAGGGCAATGGAGGTTTGATCATTGTGTTTCTCTTTACCAGGTTGGATAATATTAGCTACATTATTCTATTTTCTGTATGATGTGCTTGTTGCAGGGTTACATATACAGGTATTGCTGAACTAAAGGTAAAGCTAGTTCAGGTGTTTGTCATGGAGAATCTGGGAGCAGCAAGATTCTTTGGCATGAGTGTGTTCTAGAGACATGGAGGTCTTGTTGACTTTGTTTCAGGATGATTGTGTGAAGCCGGTTAGCACGCTGATGGTTAGACAGTTCATAGAACAGGCGTCTTGATTCACATAATGAGGTTGAGTGCATGGTACGTACTAAACCTGAGTTTTCCCAAGCAGTGGGAGTTGTCACAAGTTTGGAGTCAATCCGGGAGAGTAATACTGAAGGGCAGTTCAGTGGGACCAGCAGCAGGTGCACATGCTATGCAGGGTCAAGTTCTTTATCTACATGGTTGTAGATGCGGATGTGGCAGGTAATTTGGATGACAGATTTTGCACCACGGATTTTGTGGTGGTTGGTCTTCAAGAGTGATCTTGAGGAGGGATACAAAGCCAAGGGAACAAACTAGACGATGTACAGGTACAGGTACAGGTTGCAGCTATTTATCTCCAAGTGGGAGATTGTTAGGTTGTGGAGCTAAAAGCTTCAACCTTTGCAAACTGAGGAACAGATGGTTGCTGAGTTCTACAGGAATCGGCATCGGCAGCAGGACCGACGTCAGCAGAGTCCAGTGCAGAAGGCCACCGGCGACGGCAGGAAGTCGGCCGACATCGGCAGAACCAGACTAGCAGGGACCGGCGTCGGTCGCCTGTGTGTTCCCGAAGTGTTCATTTCACGGACAGTTAGTTAAGTGAACGATGAGTTTGCATGTTAAGACCAGCGATAGTCTTTGGCTGTGAGGATAATTGTCTAAATTAAGAGTCTAAGTTATTGTTTGAGTTAGGGATCTATTTATAGACCCATTGGCATGTATTGTTTAAGGCATGAGATAGAAAGGAAGAGTTCCTTCTAGTTGTAAGATCTGTGAGTTGCAGGTTGTTGCAAGCTCATTGGGGATCTACATGTAAGTTTGGTCTTTGAATTGCAGGTTGCAGGTTCATGAGAGATCAGCTTGAAGTGCTATAGAGTGCTTGGTGTACCGGCAGGGTTATTACTGACTGGTTGGTGAGGTGAACACCAATTTTGTGTGTGAGTTGGTTGTTGGGACCGTTTTTTGTGTAGGAGAGTGTGTGTGAGAAGAATTACTGTACACTTGAGGTGTGGTGAATCTCTGTAAGGTGAAAGAGTGTGGCGGCTCTTTGATGTATTCTTTTCTGTATAGTGTTAATACAAGATAGTGTATTGTCTCTCATATTCTGTGCTATTGGTGAATTCTAGTTACTTGTGTTTCTGGTTATTTCCGCATATTCAATTGCTTATATTTGGTAATCATACTGTGCTCTTTCTGAGGAGCAAGATCCTAACGGGTGGAATTAGAACAGGTGTGTTTGTTCTTGGATTTATCTTCCACCCCCCTCTTTCCCAACAAGGAAGAAATAAAATTATAGAAGAGTGAAAATAATCTCCCTATTTTAGAAAGGAATATGAGGGAAGAAAGATCATCAAATGTGCCTTTGAAAACTTCTCAAATGTCTCCATGTCCATAGGTGAAGATGCCACAATCCAAATAGGTACATACCTAATCAAAGAATTAAGTGACAAATTAGGACCATGTAGAAATTGTTGATGAACAAGATCCAGAGATGATGATGATGAGATAACAGCTATAATGAGGTTATCATCAAACAAGAGAGATAAACCCTCAAATGTGTCTTCCACACCTATGATATGGAAAATAAATCTGAAACACCTATCAAAAAATCATCACTTAATGCTAAAATTGAAAGATTGTGTATGTCTTACTACAAAGAATCATTGAAAGCTCTCGATAAATCAACTCTGACCTCTGAAGTAGCAACAGATGAAAGAGTATGCAAAGTGTCCTCAACAATAGATGGGATGTCAATGTATGTCAACCATATAAATTGATCATCCAATGAAGATGTGTCCACACAAAAAGAGGCGTCAGGAATCTCGATAGGTGTTTGGTCATCCAAGGAAGCATCACTTTCAAATGAAGATCCATTGTCTCCATACAACTATTGGATGATGGTCCATGTAGTGAAAGGGCACTCAATATTATCAATATGATGCATAATATCCTCAAATATAGTTAGACATATTAGTCCATAGACCATGTCATTATTTTTAAACCATGCATTCTTCTATACATAATTAGTTATTTTAGGAACAAGTCCCAGGAGATAAAATAGTAGATCTTGTTATAGGCAATGATTCTTTATCCCTTGCTTCTAAGATAAATAGTTTTATGAAGTTAGCATTAAAATAAATTTATGGAATTCATTACTAATATCCATGATGAAACCCAAAAAATAGAACTTTATCTCAGTTCATGATTATAATTAACCCCATTAAATTTGTTAACCATGATACATAAATCATGTGTAAAAAAGAGAAGATGTGTGGACAAGAACCAACATAATGATAACCCCCCTTTTCACTAGTTCTAAAATTATGTCAGGTAACTTCTTCAAATTTTGGTACTTTATAAATTAGTGTATTTTATAAATAAAATTGGCCCAATGTATGGAAAATAAGAAAATAAACACTTTTACAAAAGATGGTACTCAATTTTGAGTTATCATTTGTAAGATTTTAACAATACAATTTCTTGTAAATAGGCCTATGACTAAAAAATTACACTTGAAACTTTAAAAAAGTACCCTTATGTGAGGTAAAATATGCCTTCCAACCATTTGTTAGAACTGTAATAGAATGCCAAACCTCTTAAAAGTAATTTCAAGTCTTAACCAATCCTTCTACCACTCATGTGTGTATCTTAATGGAAGGAATTCCACTTGAAGACAAAATAAATAAAAAACATCGATTTTAAATACATTAAAACATGCGGATTTTTATCTTAAGGTAAAAATTTAATGTTTTAGACTTTTGCAAAGATAAAGAAAAGGCTAAGCACTACCATGGAAAAAACTCCAACTATAAGGAAACCAATAATGGAAGTTCACACCCCAAATGAAACACCAAACTTGCAAGTAAGATGTTAAAATGACTGTTGGGTTGTATTTTTCTAAATGGCATCCCAATTTGAAGGATTTGATAGCAAAATATGGTGCTCAATTCTATGTTTTGACTAAAGAAAGCAAGAATGACACCCAGATCTGAAATAATGAAGTTTCAGGGTATTAAAAATGGCACCCAAACTCAAAAAACGTGATTTTTGATGTTCTAAAACCTTTAAATTAGCTAAAATTTCTTTGGATCAGCAAAAAATACCTTGGATCAGCAAAAAACTTCTTAGATTAGCCAAAAAAATGCTTTGAATAAGTTTAAAAATGCCTTAGATTAGCGAAAAAGTACAAATTTAAATTTGTTAGCATCATGAGTTTTCCAAACTAGGGCTCCACGTAGTCACAATTAAGTCACAAAAAAGTGATTAATGGTTGCCAATGAACCAAATCTACAAAAAAATTGACTCCACCAAAGATGAGAACTCTGAGAGATCTGAATATTTCTCTCAACAATTCTTATAATAATACAATATCAAATCTCAAAATTTCATAAAAAAAATAGCAAATATCCAACCAACTAGATAATTATGAACATGGATTGGTGCTCTAATACCATAAAAGATTTGTATCTAGGATCATTGAATCAACAAATGTACATGATAGAGTGATCTCATGAGTTGAGCAAGTGCACATCATAATGAAGCTGTTAGTAAATGAAATCATGCATAGAAAAATATTTTAAAGGAATGAGAGTAAATAAAATACTCCATATCATCCTGAATTCAAGAATGGAGATAAATTACTTATACAAAGGCTTGAAGTTCACAACTCTCACAGCTCTCAAAGTTGTCATAGCTCATAACTAAGTAGCTCAAATAATCCACAATATATTACATTAGTATTGCATTAGTACTACATTAGAAATATTAAGGGAGAGAGGTGCATATATAGGTTGGAGAGGGAAATATACCACACATTCTAGTGAATGTGGGACTAATATTCCCAAGTAACATAAAATGACATCTAGAGCCCTAAGCAAGCTAATACAACCGTGTAGCTAAAACCTAGTGGGAAAAAGGCCTACAACAAAATCTTTTAGGGTTCAAGATGTTTTAAAAATTTTGGCTCAAAAATATCAATAGTAATGATGCATAATTGATTGATTCTATATTATAAATGAAATGAAATGGGGTATATATGGCCATGGATTGACCATAAACCCTCTTGGAAATTTAGTCAATGGAGTTAGCCTGATTGACCTAGTTAGGCAGGAAATAGATATGTTATGTCTCAAACTATGTTGGCTTAAGCTAACATAGTTCTGTAACATGCAATACACCCAAAAAGGGGTTGACCCAGTTGACATAGTAGGAAACATGTTATAAAGGTGTTTTTACTTGGTTATGGACTATTTTTGGTAGTGATATACTTAGGGAAATGTATAAGTAGGGTTTCAAAGCTTAGGTAAATGGATAGGAATATCTTATATTGGTTTTAAGTGGTGGTATAGAGGCCAACAATCTTATGAAGCACTGAAAGTTGGCCAACCCCTTTCCCGGTGCACCCTTTAAGGTGTGCACTTAGATAGATTGAGATTATATGGGTTCCTACAAAATAGAAAGCATTATTAACTAATAAAGTTTTAAAATATTATGTGTATACAAATATAATGAGGCTATGA
The DNA here is from genome assembly GCA_037957365.1 of Torreya grandis. Lineage (NCBI taxonomy): Eukaryota > Viridiplantae > Streptophyta > Pinopsida > Cupressales > Taxaceae > Torreya > Torreya grandis. Next base: position 1,804,547 of record JARHVA010001389.1, read on the forward strand.
ATAAAATTTCACTATTATACTTGTTACACAAGTCACCACCTTATAAAGCTATTTTTGTGAGAACATTACATATGATAACCTTGCCATGAAATTTAGAGTCACCACATGTGGCCTTTATGTTAAACTCCTTAAAATGGACCAAATAAAATATATCTTTTGAAAAGGAGGATCTTCCATCTTAGCATCTGATAAATAGGTGTTTATCACTCTATATCTAAGTGTGTGTCTACAATAAAATGGTAAAATGAGTTCTTGTAGATAATGGTCCATGACTCAACATTTACAACATATCCTTTCTCTCCTTAATTGGAATTAGAACTTCAGATTTGGAACAATCTAATATGAGCATCAAGGTATTTGATAATATTTCATGACAAGTATTAGGATAAATAATATTAAATATTACCATGGGTTCCTGTACATTACCTAATTTGTGTCAGAGTCTGCCAAATGGTTCAAAATATAATATATCATTGGGATGGACTTATATGCATTAAATGTATGTGTTTACATATACTTTTCATGCTTACTTAAAATTCAGCCATCATAGATATATTTACACATGTCCAATGGAGACTATTACCTTCAAACATCATGAAATGGTCCAATAAACAAATGATCCTACACTGAAACTCTAAAAAAATGATTTTAGCCTTCAATATTTGATAAAATATGGATAAAAAGGAAAAGGTTTGTTAAAAAATGAGTAATAAATATCTCAACCCATCTCTCATATAAATAATACAATATTGGCAAATACATTATTACAAAAACCTAAGCAAATTTTTTATCTAATGCACTAAGGAAACAGCTCTCACATTTACCTGAGCCTCCCACTTTATTACTCATGTGGATTATCAAGTTTCATATTATATCTCTCCCTCATCCTATAGATTTTTATAGTAATAAACCTCTACCCAAAGGGTACAATGTGAATGCTTATCCAAGGCATTCTACAAACAGATGTTTTACCTTGAAGCATAAGATCCCTCATTGACAACCAAATAATTATATTTGATGATCCTCCAAAAGAATTAGTTTCACAACCTGGTGGTCAATAGAAACATAAAATATTTAACAATCCTTTACATGATCATTCAAAAAAAGATCCAAAACTATAAATGGCATACAATTCAAAACAAGAACTTCAGATTAAACAAATAAAACATCATCTAAGATAATAGGATTTAATAATCACCTTATTCATAAGAGGTTCTTATTTTGCATAACTATATTGATTCGACACAAACAAAAACTACTTGTAATAGAAGACATTTTCAATAGGTTGGCTTTGATCTACAAGACTTGCAAAGAAAAGTCAGTTAGAAAAACTCCTTAAGACACATAGAAATACCAATTGCTTGTGGTCCTAAATTAATTTAAACATTAGTTTGGATTATGCCACAAACTTTTTCACATGCATTTACATTGGGAACTCTTTGGTTATATCAAATAGAAGCTAAAATAGATCCAAATCAGTAAGGTATTTCTTTTTCTCATGAAGTCAAATTGATTCATATTCAAAATGATAGCATTGGTTCTTCTAATACACATGTAAAACATGAAGAGGAACAATATATGTAACTTTTAACTTATCCAACCATGATCCAATCATTGTAAAATATCCAACGTAAGGTTGTGATCTCTCAAATATTCCAAAAATACCCAAATAAAATTAAAAAAAATAAAAAAATCCAAAAATATTTGTGGCATCTACACATTCCATTGACTCCTTGGCATCTATGTGTTAGTTCCATGTTAACGGATAGAATATTATTTAATTCTACATACACATATGTTTCATACTTCTATTTGAGTGTGATACATGCATACATACATACATACATGATCTATGAACTTTTATATGTTGGGATTTCCCTTTACTCATATCATCAAGACATTAAGGGAATCCACCTCTATGATCACAATAAATTGAGGTTATATCATTCTATGGTCATTTTATATTATCATGTTTAAGATTATATATGTACTTAGACATGTCTTTATCTATACTTATATCCTCTACAGTATATTTGATATGATATGTACTTGACATTGTTTGTTAACACATTTGATCCATGGGCTACTATGATATGTTTATGTTGGTTGCTTATGTTTTTATTTATGCACTTCCTTGAGTGTCTTACCTTTTTAGTGTCTTATTTGTTGAGCATTTGAATATTATCCATTATTCATATCCCTCGTGCCTTTGTTTTCTTCTTTGAAATTTGAATATGTCATTATTTATTGTATGGACATTTCAATATATCATTCTTGTTTTTGTTGGCATTCGACTAAGTCATGTCCATTCAATTGTGCAAAATTTGAACATGCCCCTTATTTGCATTCTCCTTGGACCATTGTCTATTGACTTGCTTTTGATTGATATTGTGTGACTGGTTTATTGTTGAGCTTGTAATGTTACTATTTATATTTTCCATGATTTTTATCATGCATCTTAGGCTTTAATGTGTGCCAAAATTCTATATATTTATACCATTGTTATACAAAGTTTTAACATGAGACATATCTAAGGTTCATATGATATACAATGTGTACCTAATATTACAAAATTAAATCAATTTTAGATTCATAACTTTTTCAGGGATTAACACCACCCACCAAGTTGGAATTTTATGAACTATATTGATTTAAACTATTGTAGTAGTTGGTTCACTTTTTGGTATGGTTGAGTTGATTAAATCACTCAATCTTTCCAAGTTTTTAGGTTGGACATTATTGTATCATCTATCCTCACTAGTTTGATAATGTGAGTTGACTTGGTTCACTCACACTCACCAAGTTATAACTATTATTGGGTTGCACAGGTTGCACAGTTGAGTTATTATTAACTACCAAGTAGAACTGCTAAGTAGTAATCCACCTTTTTTCCAAGGTTAGGGTCATGGGCCCTCCTATCTCTCTCTCTCTCTCTATCTCCTTAGAGATATGTAATTTCCATATTTATATATGTCCTAATCTCAATTTTAGTGATTCATAATGATACATCTTTCAAATAAAATTTTTAAAAGGCAAGATGGTTGCATCGATACATATGTGTACCCCTAAACCTTGTTTTCTTTTAATTTATATCATTTCAATGCTTTCAATTTTAGACTATATGCATTAATTATATAATGTAACATTCTCTTAATTATAATTTAGTTACCAGTAAAGCACTCAAGTTAGACTCAAGTAAAGATAAAGTGTGTTATACACACCCAAGTATGCATTCATTTTCCTTTAAACTAGTAATTTCATTACTATATTAAAGAAATGGAAAATCTAGATGTTATTTATGAAATATATAGCACCTTAATCTTGTACACTTGAAAAAATCAAACCTTGGTTGTTTCTCTCAATTCTAAACCTTTCTTGCTTTTGAAAGTCTCACATCTGCTCTCTCTTATACCCCTTGGCCTATCTCTTAGTTTGACCAATCTTATATTGATGAAATAGGCCTTCTATATTTCCCAAAATGATTAAAACCTTGTTATTTTATGCATCTGTAACTTCTGAGCATGCATGAATTTTCCTACTCCTTGAACACATGCATCCCAAAGAGACACCTCCATCGATGTAGGTGTCATGTTCTGATGCAAGTGTCCATTTCCCTAAATTCTATAATTTACAAATGAAACATATCCTAATGTTCATAATTTATATTATGAAATAATTTATCCAAAGGGATTGGTATAAATATAAGATCAAACCTTATTCATTTCTCACCTAGCACAAATCTAGATTCATACCAAAGATCATTCAATAAAGTAAAGCTTCCCTATTTTCTCTTATTTCCACATCATTCATAAGGACAACACATCTATGATTTTGAAGTACTAAAGGTGTATCCCAAGAGATATATTTTCTAAGTTATAAGTTAGGTCATTTTTGTACTTGATTGTCACATATTGTATGATTAAAACATAAGCCAACATGTAGGGGAGAACTACATAAATTTTAAGCCCTTTTCAAAGTATTGGCTATGTAGGTAATGACCATTAATATAAGGTTATTTGGAGTAGCTCAATACTATGTGCTCACTAACCCATTTTTCCCATAGCCATTATGAAGATGAATAACTAGAGTTTGATCATTTGACAAAGAGTGACAATCCATGACTAGATATGAATGCACTAAAATGAAGGTGATGATGAACCCAAAAGAATCTAGATGGTTGCATCATGTTTTAATAGTTATTCCACACTAGATATATGAATGTGATATAGACATTAGCATCGACATAATCATCTTAGGCTAATGCAAGTGTGTGTAGCTATAAAGGCACTTAATCTAGAATTTGGTGACTATTACAGAACATTCTTCAAGTTTGCTTCCTACTTATTCTGGATCCATATATGTATTATATAACCATGTAAATTCTTATTTAATTTCCATTTTTAGTATATATCATCATAATAAATTTAGTATATTTTTTATTTGAGATTTGTAATTAATTAAACTGATATAGATCTATTTATCACCCTTGTTCTTATTCATTTCTATATTCTTAACCCTATCTGCCCATTGTAGTGTCCTTATCCAATTTAGGGTTAAACATCACCCTAATCAATTAATCACATTTCACACCATGGCCCTATCTAAATCCCATAAATATTACCCTTCAATTAGTCAACTAATTAATCACTATTAGTTAGTTGATTAGCCACGATAATAAAATCCATGCACAAACTAAAATAAAATAAATAAATCAAATCATTCATCTCAAATCAATTCATCAAATCCCAAATTCAAAAAGCAAATCAATCAAACCCATTATTCATCTAATCATTACCATACCTCTACAACCTCCCTCATTCAATAAGCCAACCCCCTCATTTAATGATAATTTTGATTCAATATTATCCATCCAATTCTAATAAAATCTAACCATCCTTTTTCCCAATCTAGAAACTATACATCTTGGATAGCCTAAGGAGATCATGCCAATTTTGGGAATAAACAATTGATATCATCCTATCATCCAATAAATCAATCATCAATCAAAGAGATATGATTCAAAAATTATTGATTGAAATCTATTTAGAAACTAAAATCAAAGTGAGCCAATCTACATAAAAGGGAGGTCTTTTCAATAAGTGAAGGTATAATTCTCATTCTTAGCTCAATTAAAGGTATTTGTGCTTAATATAGAGTATGAATTTGTTTAATTGATTGTTTTTATTATATAACTCTAAAATTTTCATGTTTATAGATATAAATCATGGCATCACACATAATAGAATTATATGTGACATAAATCATGAGACCAATCTCAAAAACTATGTAAGTGCACACACATTAACTCAAAAGCACTCAAGGCATGACTCAACTCTAACCTGACATAAACACAACATGGCCATGGCATAGACTAGAGGATCCTTGACACAAAGGAAACATGACTTGATAACACAAAATCAATGCACTCATAGAAACACACAATTTAACACTCATCCATCATCACACAATGTAATAATCAATAGCATCAAACATGGATAAAACAAATAATGTTAGTTTACATAATAAATCATTATCATCATATAAAATAGAAAAGTACAATATCCATAAAATATAACACCCTAAATATTATACACAAGATAAATCCGTCTATAAATAGTATAAGTACCTCAATATTATAGATGTAATGGTCATAGAAAGATATAACATGTAAAATACACCAATATGCCCCCAGTATAGGTATGCCTCTAGGTATAAGGAATGTCCCACATTTATATGTCCATGTATCATATGTAATTTATATGTTCTACATCACACTCATTATACTATGAAAAATATGTGTAGATAATGGATATGATAAATGACATCAATCAATCATGTAACTAGAAAAGCATGTCATGCATATATATATATATATATATATATATATATATATATATATATATATATATATATATATATATATTCTCATACTAACCAATCATCATATCAATAGGATTTTCATGGGTAGGTCCTAGATAAATTGATGCAAATTTCATTGACTATGGGTGAGGAATAATATATGTATCATTATCCACATCAAATAAGTGATCACGCACTATAAAACATCCATAATTATCATCATATTCAACATAATCTTATGTACGATGTATAAATATATAACCCATAATAGCCTATGAACTAATCAGTATGCTAGTAAAGTGATGTACTTGTGTTTGTTGTGTAACATGTAGAGTAATTTGTATAACTAGATTAGGATGTGATAGACTAGGTAACATATGCTGAACTTGAATAGATATCTAAGGTAATTGAGGTTTAACCACTATCATTCAAGGAATATCATATATCTATATGTTATTTGCCTTTTTAGAATGAACTTCTATAAGTTGTATAATATGTTATAGTGGAGGTGGCAGAATAAATGTTTCTGCCTAAATATGATACTTGTATGAAATACCCAAAAATGTAACCACTTGATTGCTATAGATATAATTCATGCATTGATGTATAAAATATGGTATTGAAATATCTTATATATACACAAATGTCTTAGTAGCATGTTGAATGCCCCAATATTGGGAAAACCCAAGAACTAAGTAGAAATTGTTGTAGGCCCTACAATAAGTAGTAACACAATTCCCCTAAGAGGATTTTGTCTATTTCCATCAAATCCTAATGTGTATAGCCAAGACCTATAATCAATATCATAGTGCATATTTTTTCACTTGACCCAATATCCACCATAACATTGTGTATCAGATGTGAATCAGTAGTGTGCACAAATAAAGGTGCATTAATAAATTCATAATTAATAATATCATGCTCATATAATGTGATTGTATACCCATGTACTTGTGCATCCTTAATTGTAACAATAATACCGTCTATAGGATGTTGCTACTCAATTCTATAAGCATAATAATTTAGAGGAGGATGTGCTTTATAATTAATATGTACCTCAAGATTAGACTTGGTCTCTTTTTTTTACATGATTTGGAAAAGGATCAAAAAATATCTTCAACTTACATTAGGTTATGCTACTGACTCATTCATACACATATTAAAATCATCGAACTCAATAAAATAATCCTCAACTAGCTCATCTATCTTATGCCTCAAATTAAAGAATCTATTTGTAAAGTGTCCCACACATCTATGCCACCATACTAACCACTCTATTATTAGTTATATAGAGTAAAGGGTCTTTGACATGTTGTTAGGATGCACTTGGATGTAAAAACTTCATGTATTACCATCTACAATGCATATATGTCTCAAGTACATACACTACAGCAAGGTAGTTACAATTATAGGTGTACAATATGAGTACCCTGTACAACCAATGGTATCTCCTCCTCCACCCCCACCACCACCATGGTTGGTTGATATAGGCATACATGATAATTCTATAGATATATTGGTTACACATACATAAGATATTTCTATACATCTATTATAGAGGAAATAAGTTAGGTCTATTAGATAACAAATTACTTAAAAACCATCACATAATATAGTTATTTAGGGATCACAGAGGCCATCATCTCCTATAGCATGTACTAATTAGTAACACATTTTAAGCATGTTCCACATCAAACATAACTAATAATAAATTCTCCTAATATATAGTGGATCCCACATAGTGCTTAACCTTCTAGAGTTGCACATCATATATGAAATTCTATGAGTAGTTATCATGACAATTACTATATAACACATGACTTATTGTTAGATTATGATACACCTACATTTAATACCTTTTTATCATGATAGGTGACCCTTACACTGTTAAATTTTAAAATCCCCATGGTCCTTCCATTTATGGGATCATCGGTTAGCACTTTTAAAATTTCAAATATTTTAAAAATTAAAAAAAGTAAGAAAATACAAAAACATTAAAAAAAGAAAAAAATCAAGACATAAACATGCCATTATTACTAGATTACACTATTTACATATGTTATTTATCACATGTTTGATATATGACATATTATTTTCATGCACACATGCATTTCATAGTATTTAAGTGAGATGAAGGACATACAGGTTACACATGGACATATAGATGTTGAACTTTCCTCTACCCAGTGGCCATGCCAATACTAAGGGCATCTTATTCCACAAGTTTCACTATTATAGGTTATATATTTTTATGACATTTCTGCCATGTTAAGCTATTTATATTGTTTACACATGACTTTCTAGTTACTCATATATTACACAGTGTTACATGGATATGCTATTATTGTATGATATGACATTGATATATATGGATGGTGTAGACTAATTTTTACTTGTTCTATGCTTCATTGATATTGTTACTCTCTTGCATGATAGGATACTCAATTTTTGTGTATTGTGTGTGGTCATTATCCTTGGGTGTGCAACATCTTTATGTCCCTTCTCTATGGCCCTTGGCCTTATTTTATGTGACATATTTATGTCCCTTGTTTGTGATATATTTATGCCCCTTGTGTGCATCCCTTGGCCTTTTTTATGACGACATATTTATGTTCCTTATATGTCAATCTTGGCCTTATGTGTGACACTAACTCTTGAGCTTGTTGACATTGTTAACATTGCATGGTCCCATGATCCCTATCATACACTTTTATTGCATAATATTATTTAGTTATCTTTCAGTGATGCTCACTATTTATGCTTTATTGATACACTTATCTAGACATGACAATTATGTGCATTGTATTAAATATGTTATATACATGTCTTGATTGACATATACATTACTATGGTGACATACTCTCCACATGTTCACATGATTATACATGATGTTATCTTTATACATGACATGATACACTTAACTCTTGTTTTGAGATGAGTAAATTACATGACACATCCCTCATCTCAAAAGAAAGGCATTACAATGGAATTTTCATAGACATAAGCCTCCATGAGTATAAAATTAGATCAAATTACAAATTTTAGAGATTCATATTGATTCATATATTAGATGATTTTAGTTACATGACATATATTAACACATCAATATAAATTATGGGGGCATATTCCATGCATATGCATTCAATTTATAGAGACTTCAATATCAATTCATACATAATCAAGTGCATATGCATAAGCATATTTAAACAATTTATAGAAAAAATAATTAAAAGTTTCCACATATATATACATTTAAGATAAATGTTCTCATATTCAACATATAGATGCATAACATTATAAATCAATTAGTACATATTCATGGAGTGTGAGACTAGTTCATGTACATATAAACATATTTAGATTTATGAGGCATAATATTAGTTCATGCACATATACACACTTTCATATTCATGAGGTGTGACATTGGTTCATGCACATACACAACAATATAGTTTATAAGTTGAATGACAAATGGTTATCATTCTACTTCACACTTGATGACATTGAGGTATGATGGGGGCATAAACATTGTTGATTCTCTTTCAATCAAGCATTTATTTTACATAGATCAAACTTGAGTTAACTTGAATGAAAATTTAGAGTTAAATCTGAGGTCATGTTAGGGGCATGAACAGTATTCATTCTCTTTCAATCATGTATTTTTTATATGAAGCAAACTTGAGATAAATTATATAAATGAGTCTATAAACCATTTACATTGGTTGATTCAGTTTCACTTCTAGTGAACCATCATGTGGATTGTTAAGATGTGGAGCTAAAAGCTTCATCAAATGAGCAAGTTGCAGGTTGTAGGAATTACACAGTCACCGGCATCGGTCAGGAGCGACTGACATCGGTTAGGAGTCGACTAAGAGATGTCAGTGTCGGTCATGAATCGGCCAACGTCGATCACAGGCAGATAGGCAGAGACCGATGTCGGTCACCTGTGCATCCAGAATCTATTTTTGTGGACAGAACAAAATGTTTGCATGGTAGGATTAAGTGTTAGTCTTAAGTCTGCATCTCTATCTTTAGTAAGACTATTTTGAGCCCTTGATTAGGAGGTGCATCTAATGGCTGTAATTGTATGCTCATGTTTCCTAATATTATATATAGGATTAGATCTTCATAGCTTATTGAATTGGATACAACTGTTATTGTGGAACAGTATTGTAAAATATATGTGTATCAATTTAGGTTGTTAGAATTGATTGTAATTGAGAGAGAGAGCTCTTGAGGGAAAGAGATCTGGAAAGAGATCTGTACATCTGAGAGAGGTGTGGAAGAAAAGAAATTTCTTCAATTGTATTGCTTCTGTAAAGAGTTTAATACAAGTTTTCAGGGTGGTTTCTTGTATCTCTTATTGTTTGTTGTTTTCTGATTCTAGTTACTTATCTTTCTGGTTTAATTCCGCATTTTATTGCTTTCACATAGTAATCAAATTTGTTGGTTGATCCCCAACAAGTGGTATCAGAGCACAGGTGTTTCAGATCTGGTTAGTGTGTATTGATTACAGGTTACTCACAGGGATTTCTGTTTGAGTGGGAGAAGCAATGGCAGAAGAAAGTAAACTGAGAATGGAGAAGTTCAATGGCAAGAATTACCAATTATGGAGAATGCAGATAGAGGATTATCTGTATCAAAAAGATCTATACTTACCATTAGGTGGAGTTTTAAGGAAGCCCACAGACATGGAAGATGAAGAATGAGAAGTTCTTGATAGAAAGGCTCTTGGATCTATAAGATTGAGTTTGGCATCTACTGTGATATCTAATTTATCACAGGCAAAGTCAACGGTAGAGTCAATGACTACTTTAGCAAATTTATATGAAAAACCCTCAACTTCAAATAAGGTATATCTTATGAAGCAGTTATTTAATTTGCAAATGCAGGAAGGTGGATCTGTATCTAATCATCTAAATGATTTCCATGGAATTGTAAATCAATTAAATTTAGTCAAAATAGTGTTTGATGATGAAATTAAGGCTCTTTTAATATTATGTTCTTTGCCTAAAAGCTAGCATAGCTTGGTAATGGCAGTTAGTAATACTGCATCTGCTTCAAATATTTTAAAAGTAGATGATGTTGTTAGTGTAATCTTGAATGAAGAAATTCGCAGGAAAAGCACAGAGGAAACATCAGGGAACGCTTTAAGTTTTGAGAGCAGGGGAAGGCAAAAAGAGAAGAGCAAGAAAGGGATATCAAGGTCTAAGTCAAAGATGAGAGGTAGATCCAAATCCAAAAATGGCAGGAAGCCACAATGCTAGAATTGTGGAAAGATAGGGCACATAAGCAAAGATTGCTGGTCAAAACCTAAAGAGGACAATCAGCATGAAGGTAAAGAAGAAGCAAAAGTTGCAGGTATTGCACAAGATGCTCTTATATTCTCTTTGCATAATAATATAGAATCTTGGGTTTTATATTCTGGTGCCTCTTTTCATGCTACCCCTAATAGAGAATATTTTAGTGACTATGTCCATGGAGATTTTGGAATAGTTTATTTAGGGGATGATGAGCCTTGTAAAATTGTTGGCAAAGGAAAAGTGCAGCTGAAAATGCAGAATGGCAATACATGGGTGTTGAAAGATGTCATGCATGTTCCTAGCTTGAAGAGGAATCTGATTTCTGCAGGAAAGTTAGGGGATGATGGTTGTACAGTAACTCTCACAGCTGAATCTTGGAAGGTGACCAAGGGTGCACTTGTATTGGCCAGAGGTAAGAGAGTAGGTACTCTCTATTTATGTAATTGTATTACTAATAATTCTCCTTCTGTATTATCTACTTCAGATGTGGATGCAAAGTTGTGGCACTCTAGGTTCGGCCACATGAGTGAGAAAGGAATGTCTATTCTTAAGTCAAAAGGTAAGCTTTTAGATTTGAAAAGCATAGATTTAGATTTTTGTGAGCACTGTATTTTTAGTAAATAGAAGAGGGTAAGTTTTCTCAAGACTGGGTCAACAAAAAAGAAGCACAAATTGGAGCTTGTTCACACAGACGTGTGGGGACCGGGTCAGGTTGCTTCTATTAGAGGATCACAGTACTATGTCTCTTTCATATATGATGCTACAAGAAAGGTATGGGTCTATTGTATAAAGAAGAAATATGATGTTTTTGACACTTTTAATATTTGGAAAGCTATGGTTGAGAATGAAACAGGCAGGAGATTGAAGTGCCTTAGATCTGACAATGGTGGTGAGTACTACAGCTATAAGTTTAGAAGTTACTATTATATGAATAGAATGCGTAGGCAAAGGATGATTCTAAGGACACCTCAGCAAAATGGAGTTGCTGAAAGGATGAACAGAATAATAATGGAGCATGTAAGGTGTATGAGGTTGCATGCTGGTTTGCCCTTAGAGTTTTGGGTAGAAGCTGTGGATACTGTAGTTTACCTGATTAACAGAAGACCCTCTACAGCTCTGGATGGTGGAATTCTAGAAGAGGCATGGACAGGTAAAAAGGTAGATCTCTCATTTCTCAAAGTTTTTGGTTGTGAAGCTTTTGTGCACGTTGATAAGGAAAATAGAAAGAAGCTAGATGCTAAGTCTATGAGGTGCACATTTATTGGTTATGGCTCTGATGATTTTGGATTCAGGTTTTAGAATCTAGGAACTAACAAGATAATTAGGAGTCGTGATGTTGTTTTCAATGAAAAAGTGATGTATAGTGATCAGCTCAAGAAGCTGAATCAATCTAGGCAGAGCAATGGAGAATTGGACGAGGTGGTAGTCCAAAATGAGCTCACGGGAAAGAATTATCACAGATAGAAAAACACAGAGACCAATGTCGATCATGCAAGAATCGATGTCGGTAATAAAGGAACCGATGTCAGCCAGACAGTGACTGACGTCGGTCAGGCAGGAACCGATGTCAATCAGAGAGAACTGATGTCAGCCAGTTACAGGCCTGAAAGTGACTGAGGTCGGTCACTATCAGAGAATTTGGGCGGACAGTGTGTTGTGAATGAGTCTCAGATGTCCATCAGGAGGTCAGAAAGGGTAAGTAAACCTCCAATTTGATATTCCCCTTCATTATTTTATTTATTGCTTACTGATGGTGGAGAATCAGAGAGTTTTGATGAAGCAATACAGGTGGAATCCAAGAATCAGTGGGAGCTAGGCATGAATGAGGAAATTGATTCCTTGAAAGAGAACCAAACATGGGATTTAGTTGAGTTGCCAGCAGAAAAGAAGACACTGAAGAACAGATGGATCTACAGGTTAAAGGAAGGTGAGAATGGACAGATGAGATATAAGGCTAGGTTGGTAGTGAAAGGATTTACACAGAAACCAAGTATTGATTTTGGTGAGATTTTTTCTCCTGTAGTTAAAATGACTTCTATATGGACTGTATTGTCTTTAGTTGCTATTGAGGATTTGCATCTTGAGTAGCTTGATGTTAAGACAGCGTTTCTTCATGGAGATTTGGATGAAAAAATATATATGGATTAGCTAGAAGGATTTGAGGTCAAAGGTAAGGAAAAGTTAGTGTGTAGATTGAAGAAAAGCTTGTATGGTCTCAAGCAAGCTCTTAGACAATGGTATTTGAGATTTGACAGGTTTATGACTAAGCATGGCTATAGTATATGTCAATCTGATCATTGTGTGTATTTTAAGAGATTGGATAATGGTAGATATATTATTCTATTATTGTATGTAGATGATATGTTGGTTGCAGGATCACACATGCAGGATATCTCTGAGCTTAAGGTGAAATTAGCTCACACATTTTCCATGAAGGATTTGGGAGCAGCAAAGAAAATCCTTGGCATGAGTATTAAGAGAGACAAAAAAAATCACAGGTTGATTTTGTCTCAAGAGGATTATGTGAACAAGGTGTTGAAATGGTTCAATATGTAGGATGCAAAACCGATAAGCACACCTTTGGCTGGACATTTCAAGTTGAGTAAAGAATAATGTCCTAATTCACATGAAGAGGTAGAGTACATGAGTAGAGTTCCATATGCTTCTGCAGTTGGAAGCTTAATATATGCAATGGTTTGTACTAGGCCTGATATTTCCCAAGCAGTGGGAGTTTTAAGTAAGTATATAGCCAATCCAGGGAAGGAACACTGGAAAGCAGTTCAGTGGATCCTTAGATATCTGAGAGGGACCAGCAGTAGGCATTTTTGCTATGGTGGGTCAAACACTTATCTACATGGTTATGTAGATTCAGATATGGCAGGTGATTTGGATGGTAGAAGAAGCACCACAGGATATGTTTTCACTATTGGTGGAACGGTGGTTAGCTGGATTTCAAAGTTGCAGAAGGTTGTTGCCTTGTCAACTACAAAAGCAGAATATATTACAGTCACAGAGGCTAGCAAAGAGATGATATGGATGACATAGTTCATGAAAGAGCTTGGAAAGGAGCAAGAGAGTTGCAAATTATACAGTGATAGTCAGAGTGCAATTCATTTGGCTAAGAATTCAGCCTTTCATTCAAGAACCAAGCATATACAGCTGAGGTACCACTTCATTAGACAGGTATTGGAGGATGGTGAGTTGAAGCTGGAGAAGATCCATACAGATAAGAACCCTGGTGATATGTTAACCAAGCTAGTAACAAAGGAGAAGTTGAATCTTCATTCAAATTTTGTTGGTCTTCATGATTGAGTTTGAAGATGGAGGAGCTAGAAGATGTTGCTGTATAAGTACTGGTGTAGCTGTTTATCTCCAAGTGGGAGATTGTTAAGATGTGGAGCTAAAAGCTTCACCAAATGAGCAAGTTGTAGGCTGCAAAAATTACACAGTCACCGGCATCAGTCAGGAGCGATCGACGTCGGTCAGGAGTCGAATAAGAGATGCCGACGTCGGTCATGAATCGGCCGACGTCGGTCACAGGCAGACATGCAGGGACCGATGTCGGTCACCTGTGCGTCTAGAATCTATTTTCGTGGACAAAACAGAATGTTTGCATGGTAGGATTAAGTGTTAGTCTTAAGTCCGCATCTCTATCTTTAGTAAGATTGTTTTGAGCCCTTGATTAGGAGGTGTATCTAATGGCTGTAATTGTATGCTCATGTTTCCTAATATTATATATAGGATTAGATCTTCATAGCTTATTGAATTGGATACAACTGTTATTGTGGAACAGTATTGTAAAATATATGTGTATCAATTCAGGTTGTTGGAATTGATTGTAATTGAGAGAGAGAGCTCTTGAGGGAAAGAGATCTGGAAAGAGATCTGTACATCTAAGAGAGGTGTGGAAGAAAAGAAATTTCTTCAATTGTATTCCTTCTGTAAAGAGTTTAATACAAGTTTTCAGGGTGGTTTCTTGTATCACTTATTGTTTGTTGTTTTCTGATTCTAGTTACTTATCTTTCTAGTTTAATTCTGCATTTTATTGCTTTCACATAGTAATCAACTTTGTTGGTTGATCCCCAACAATCATGTGGATTCCATTTATTTTTTGAGTGGTTATTTGGGTTATTGCATTACATACTTCTACCCACATTCATGATAGTTGAGACATGTTGTCTTACCAACCAAAGGGTTTGTGTAGTTACAAAAATATAAGACAACCACCCCACCTCTCCGTGTACTTCATCAAGGAAGCACAAGTTTTCTAGCGCTTCAACAAGGAAGCATCATCTCTAACAAGTAGCAAGGACAACATGGCTTTCATCAACACAAAAGTGTACTCCTTCCTTATTTTTTAATTTTCAAAATTTAAATTTTAGATTTCAAACTTCAATATATGGACATTGACTACTACATGTTTTTTATTGGTTTTGTTATTGGGTGACCTACACAATTAGAAATTTCTACCAAAGATAAAGTGTGTTGTACATACTCAAGTATATCTTTTTATTTTACTCTATAAATTTTATTACTATAATAAAAGGGGGGAATTTATAGATGCTAAAAATTGGTATTAAGTACTTGACAATGACAAGCTTGATAGACATTTACCACACAAATATGATCCTAACCCATCACTATGTCACACCTACTTGCTACATGATGAATTTGATCCTTCCATTCTACTATTACGCACCTACATAAACCTCATTTATTTCAAACCTACTTACCATCCTACATAAACATCTCCAAACCTTAAGTTCAGTCCTCATGTACATGGGTCAATAACATCATATGGGGTCAATATTGCCAATCGATATTGACATGAGCTTAATAGTACTAACCCTCTCCTAACAATGGCTAATTTTTAAAATTAAATATTTCCTTAGGGTCACCCATCTTCCTAGCATGTTGGTGGCATGATAAATTACCCAATTAGACTCATATATATATATATATATATATATATATATATATATATATATATATATATATATATGTATGTATGTATGTATATATATATATATATATATATATATATATATATGTATGTATGTATATATATATGTATGTATGTATGTATGTATGAATGTATGTATGTATGTGATACATACATACATGTGTGTGTGTGTATCAAGGCCTCACTTGATAGGGGACTTAGAATGTATCTAGTACACATCTATACTTTATTACACATTGAGAAAATTTGAATAGAAAATATGCTCTATTCTTCCTAAATTGAAAATCAATCACTACGAGCAGTCAAAATCCAAGCCTAAAGCATACCAAAACCAAGTTAAAGCAATCACTTTGAAGTATCAAATCCAAATCGTTAATTGCATGCATATAATAAAGGAACACAATTTCATAATCATGTTAAGTGGGAGAAATATGTGTGGATTGATTTCCCTCCTTAGAGTGGCAAATACATAAAAAACAATCAATCATCAACATGGTGATTGGGTTCAACTCAACACATTACACTTTCTCAATTATTGTAAGTTTCTAGTTGTCACAAGCACACCTAATGTTTCAAAGTGAAGGACATTGATTTTTGGAGTTGCTCACGTCATCAAGGTTTGATATTACATATACAAAGCTTTTAGAGACAAGCAAAGGTGATTGTATGGTCACTACCCTATCTTTCAGCACGTGTCACTACCTACTTGCACAAAGCATTATCAATAGTCAATATTGGCACAAATTCAACAAAATCGACCCTATGTAGAAAGAAACACAATTCTTGAACCAGACAAATAGCATGCCTAGTTCATTTTGTTTTTTGCTGTGAGAACATAGTCACAATCAAATAATCAATAAGAAAAGTTAAGCAGTCATCCCTTTGTTGTACTTACTATATTTAGCATATGCCACTTTTCAAATCATTGCAATCAGTTTTAGTATTTTACATTCAGATGTAAGTTTGAATGCCATATCTATCAATATAAATTATTTTACTACTTTCTATCCTATTAGGTTTCTAATACCAAACTAGGCTAAAACAACCTGAAGCATCTAAAAGTCTTTCCTTTTAAAACCACATACTACAACTAGTGCCCATGAATAGAAGAAATTTGCACTACTTGTGTCACAGGTTTAGAAACATCTAAAAATATACAAACCCTAGCAAAAGGAGAAATAAATCCATTGGCTATGGGATCAATATTCAAAAAGTCCCCAACCTTTCCATCAAACATCTTAATCTTATTTAGATTTCTAAAATCCAAGGAAGATTTGAAAAATGAATCTAAATGTGAATTTTGTCAATGGACTTTACCACTAGATTTAAAAAAGGCTTCCAAGGGCATAAACGCAAACCCAATTGGTTGTGGAACCAAGGGCCCTGCTTCCACATGAAGTCACAGTCTTATGAAGAGAGAAATTTAATGAGAAAAAAACATTTTACAAGTAGGGTTATAGAAGAGCAAGCTATCTCCTTCCAAGTAATGTCCATCCAGCCCAATTTCTGTTACAGTGGGTCTTTTTTAGCAAACCTACCTACCAATAAACTGCACTCCTTCCCCTTTACAATTGCATCCTCTTTCTCCATGAGACAAAGATCCACTTGCTCTTTTTCCAAATGGATCGTGATGTCACCCAAGGTGAGGGTTTGAGCATTTCCATCTTTCCTAACACTTGACAATGAGCTTAGTCTCTCCTTATCAATGAAATGTTTTTTTGCCCTTGCTTTCAAAAACTCCAGACCGTCCTCCTCTTGATTGGGCACCCCTAAGGACACTGAAATATTTGCATTATCCTTAGCATCACAAATCACATAAGAACCACCTTGTGGGCTAGGGCATCCATTGATGGATGGGGGACATGGGAAGAGCATGGAGAAGAAGCAATTTGAGTCTGAAAAAATTCTGATTAGGAGTGGAATGGGTTTGAAGAATTTCTACAGCGTGACAATTTGAAAGGTTTACTTGCATTCATTGCATCAATATCTTTTATTTTGTAGAAGATAATGTCTATTGACACTATTATTTTCTTATTAACTACTTTCCTTTTTTCACCGATTGAGAACATGTCGTCAAACTTCTTGCCTTCCAAATTCCCCTCCAAAATGTACCTTTCACCTCATACACTTTAATTCGTACCAATTTCAATAATAAAAATAAAATTAACCACTACTTAAAAATTAAATCATATAATTAATATTCATTTAAATAGCATCAGTTAATTAATTAATTGTTTGATTTAAATTATTATAATAATTACTTTTTATTTAAATTTTAATTACAAAATGACATCTCTCAATTTTTTTCAAACAATTAATCCATATAATGATTGAGTCTTCTCCCTTAATCTATATCAACAAGTAAATTTTTTTTTAAAATTTAAAAAATAGAGATGTTTTTTTGGATCATCAATAGACGGCTAAAATCTGAGTATGCAACAATTCGTTTTAATGTTTAATTGATATTTTAACCCCTGGGCATGGATCATGCTTTAAAAAAATACAGTTATTCACGTTGAAAAGGAGTAACAACGTGTAAACGCCTCCCTTGATAATTAATAGCGGGAGTGGGGAGAATCCCTTTTTTCAAGGGGAAGTTCGGAAAATTATTAAATGGACAGATTGTGTTTGGAGGCAGAAAGATTTGGAAGTGAGGCAGTGAGTGTATGTTGGCAAATTGTAAGGAGAGAAAAAAGCACGTGGAAGAGTGGTGTGCGATGTCATTATCACGCGTGCTTTACAGGGCAGATCCACGCGTTTGTTTTCCGAGATTGTCGACCACCGTGCCACGTTCCCTGCTGCCGTCAGAGGTGTCCCATTGCGCACGTGGTAAATTAACAGCAACTGGAACAGGAGAATGAGCCGCCGCCGCCGCCGCCGCCGCCTTAGCGGACCGTTCTAAACCTAGTCCCACGGCACCTAACAAAAGTAGCCCCAACATACATTGAACTTTGCTGCACTTCATCTGGTGATGGTCGTTTTTAGTCCAAGGGATTCATATTAAATATAATAATAATTCTGAAATCAGTGTGACTCGAGTCTGATAGAAATGGGTAACGAAGGTCTACAAGGTAAGGTGGATTTGCCTCCAGGTTTCAGGTTTTTTCCCACCGACGAAGAGCTGGTTGTTCATTATCTCTCCAATAAACTTGTCTCTCATCCCCTGCCCCCTGTCATCATTGGGGAGGTGGACCTTTACAAGTACGATCCATGGCAGCTCCCAGGTCTTAAACTTGTCACCATGCTCTCATGTTTTATATTAGATTTGTATAGTATATTTTGAATTTGACGTATGTGATGCATTTTTGTAACAGAGAAGGCAGTGTTTGGAGAAAAAGAATGGTATTTCTTCACTCCGAGGGATAGGAAGTATCCAAATGGGTCTCGTCCGAACAGGGCAGCAGGATCTGGATATTGGAAGGCTACTGGTGCGGATAAACCCATTATTAGTTGTGGAGGTTCAGGTAAGAAGAGGGTTGGGGTTAAGAAGGCTTTGGTTTTCTACAAAGGAAAGGCACCCAAAGGATGCAAGACGAATTGGATTATGCATGAGTATCGTCTAGCTCAAATCAACATGACCGCAACGAAAAAGGACACGTTAAGAGTATGAGTATGATTTGATTTCTATATTTAGACTGCTACCCTTCCCTTACCTTTATGATTTTATTTTTATAAATTTTAATTAATTTGTTTTGCAGTTGGATGATTGGGTATTGTGCCGTATATACAATAAGAAAAGCAGTGCTGAGAGAATAGCAGAGAAAAAGATGATGGCAGAGACAGCGGAGGGGGAAGGGAAGGGGATGTTCCAAATGAATTCAGAACCATCTTCTTCCACTCCCATGAGTTTCGGCTCCAATCCATTTTACGAGCAGATGCAGATGCAGATGGCAATCACGACTTCAGTTCCTCCAGTAGAGGAGCAAATTCATTGCAACTCCATACAGCCTCACAACACAAATCATGCAAAGCCCACCGATGAAGTTCAAAGCAGCTTTAAAGTGGGAAGCTTGTTGCACCACCCCTTCAATGTGGAGGGACAAACCCAATCTTGTTTTAAGAACCCATATCAAGACTACATTGACACCCTCTATAACTTGCACAGGTCGGATATGATACTACACTGATCATCATCTTCTTATTATTATTATTATTATAATAGTAGTAATTGTAAACTATTTCAGAATTGGTGTATAGAAAACTCATTTTTTTAAATGTATCCTTTTGGAAGATCAGTAAATGCCAAAACAAACTCCAATATTGACTCTTCTCTCTCTAAATCAAAGCCATGTTTGACTTTTATTTATGATTACTAAGAGTGGTTGTGATTATAGCAACAAATTCCCACTCCATTCCGTGGTTTGGCAATAGCTAGCTTTTAACGTATTACAAATTATACAATATGAAATAAATAATACACGAGTTCACGTCTTCCCAGCGTTAAATTCGACGACCACGTTAACATTTATTTATTTATATATATATTTTTTTAAAGAATTATAAGTATACAGTTTTAAGTTATAATAAATATATACTAGCAATTGTCTGGAAGGCATATGTTATGTTGGGTGAGTATTTGCATTAGTTTAAAGCTGAGGGAATAAGATTAGGAACACGTCATAAAACAAAACATTTTTATTTGTTAAAGAAGTATGATGAGAAGTCACACATCATATATCTAAAATAAAAGGAGTATAATATTATATTAATGAAACTTATTAACACGTGTCTAGTTTTAAAGTATGTTAAAATCAAAAAACAAATTAGTGGACCAAACTCCATACATTCTAATAGAAAAAATATCAAATACAAAACATCTAATAATCATTATAAATACAAAGAATGGATAAATAAATTACAATTATTGAAAGGATTAACATGGATCCATATATGATCATTTATAATTTGTAGCAGCTAGGGAGGTGAATAATTGGAGACACATTAGACGGCGATAGCATTTGGAGAGTGTATATACAGACTTGTGGGAATTTGAACCCAAGTCCAACAGACTACCTAAAATTTGCAGCGTCACTGATTAAAGAGAAGTAAGCACTGCAATTACAAATACAATGGTGGTTGTTAGTGTTACTAAGAATGAAAATGGAAACACCTATTTCCTCTATTCACTAATTAAGAGAAGTGAACACTACTCTTAAAAATACAATGGTAGTTATTAGTATTACTAAGAGTGAGAATGGTAAAATCTTAGAAAAAACATCTATTCATATCTATTTGCATGACATCTTCCATCGATTGATTAGGTTATAAAGGAGGCATATTTCATTGAAGAGGACTTTTCCATTTTTCATCTAACTACTTTTAGAGTCATCGATTAATCTTTTAAATGTAAAATTAATTCTTTTATTAAGTGAATTACTTATAGACTGATCTAAATGGATACATGGTGCATTCTTTAAATTTTAAAAGGAGCCATTGGATATGTGACACCTATTTTCATTGAGATGACACATATTTTAATCATGTATTGGGTAATTGAAACAATTCAATGGAAGTTACAGATTATATTGAAAGATGTGACATGTCATTGAACTTTGCATGTGTATATGTGTGTGTTTCTTCAAATCCATAACCTAAAATACCATCATTTCCACTCACCATCACCACCAAAATCACCTTGAAATATTTCACCTCTTGCATGTTTTGTATGGACTTGTCCTTCCCCACCAACGTACCATTGCTCAAACTCATTTTGCAACAAAATGTCTCTTCCCCACACAACACATTGTCGTATGAACACACAACCTCATTTTCCACCATGAACATCCACCAAAAATGTCATATTATTGTTTCTTAATTCTTCATGCACAAAACGTGAGACAAGGTCAGTGATCATATGTTTTGAGTAAGGTACAACTATCAATTTACACTCTTTCACTTTACAAAACCTCGTGTTACCTAAATATAAAATTACATCCTTTCTAGTGGAAATCTAACCTTTGGGGCAGTTGCTAGGAACACATTGTTCAATTTCTTTAACACTTATCACACACCATGTCAACAAAAACAAAATTTTCATTCAACCTTAAAATTCACTTCATGAAAGGAATTTTTAATATTAGAAAATATTAGTGATAAAATATTATTTTGCTAAAATTATTTTATGTGATGAAATCATAGTAGAAATTAATATCCAAACAAAGGTCATCATTCCAAAAATCCCACACTAAGCAAGACTCCCTTACATGTTGCTCCTCCAAATGCCCCACCTGCCTAACATGCACGTGTTTTCACCTCCTTCCTCTCTGCTCCATATATATACCATTTCTAACTGCTACATATTCTAAGGGGCTTCTTCATCTCTAGTTATGTTGTTTTTCTTTTATAATCTAACATCTCTTCTATCTTTCTCTGCTCTTTATCATCAACATCACCCTTTGGTAAAATCTTGGATTTATACCAAATTTAATCTAGCTTACACAATGATGTGACATTCAATTTTTCTTATGTAGGTTTCATTGTTGATTTTCTATGCGACAAATCATCTCCAAAATTAAGGTTTTGCTAACAATTTTGATTTTTATACTATTGCTAGACCTTTGATCCTCGATGATGTGATTATTGTGCATGGGGTTATTTGGCATCGAGGTAGTGCTTCTAAGAGAAAAAGTGTCAGCCTCACTTGTTACAAGATCAGAGGAAGCATGCATCATCATCACAACAACAAGCTCTATCTTAGAACATTTTGGAGGAGTGTAGAGGGATACTTGAAGCCTCATAGCTTTCACATCCTTTTCTACCTCTATCTTCTCATCTTCATGAAATAATAATGAATTTTGATCCCTTTTTAGAATTTATGCCCCTAGAATTT